>OY744519.1:5077500-5232500 GCA_963556195.1 Sepiola atlantica
ATGATATCATGCAGTGGTGAGCAGATGCGCAACATATTGGTGAGGGCTTCGATGCAACTCTGGTCGTTTAGGGTTCTGTAAAGTTGCACGATTTCGGTGCTATGAGGTAGGTACCAGATGTTGCTCACCTCTTTGCCATCCACAGACAAAACTTGATTCAATTTGTCGGGCCTACAGGAACAAATAGAAATAATTATTACGAACGTATCAGAATTCAGACGTTTTAACCTTTGACCTGACACTATTAAATCCGATTTGAGTTAGAAGTTGAATCTTTAAAAAATTTGAGTCTTTCGTTGTTAGAAAAGGCATCATGAAAATTACATGCTTATACCATCCTTTTGGCTAAGATCAAAGTGTAGTATCTGTTCCGAAGGAGTAAATAAATACCATAGGCCGATCTTGAGATAGAGACATGTTGCCATATAGAAATATTGCTGAATTAACCTTTTATATAGCTACTAGAAAAACTGTGACCCATTGGGTCATCCATTGAGCTTAGGTTAGATTGTTTGAATCAGAGAAAATTAGTCTTTCTGTTCAGTATATCTCATATTTCTCTCTCTTGTTTCTCTCCAGCTATGGGTTAAATAGTATTATTGATTGTAGTGATATTCCCTTTTGTTTATAATGGACTATTCCAATCTTCTTTTTCATAGTTAGTTTTATTACCTTTGACTGTTAATAAACACAGAGAGAGAGAGAGACACGGAAGCTAAAGCGATAGACATTATATAAAATAAGAGTGGGGGGTGGATTCAAATAACATAGAATGAGAAAGGCTAAGAGTAATTGACAGAAACTTTGTAAAAGATGGATAATCTGGTGAGTAAATTGCAAATTACGCTAATTAAAACAATTAAAATTAATATATTTCAAACATAACTCAATCACACAACCAAGGAATATTTTAACATGTATTTTGTGTGATTAAAATATATAGGAAAAAATCCTTAGGGAAACAAACGTTGATTAACTCAGCTTTAGTATAATAATAAATGCAAGATCTCTCTTGCAATATTCTGGCGAAAATCACTTTAAATTTTTTTTATCAGGTATACATGGCAAACCATAAAAAAAGCAATTGTTGTGTTTTTTTGTTTTTTTAACTGGGTTCACCACAAACAAGGCAAGTTGCCACTGTAGACGTAAATGGTTACTGAGAATTAGGGTGAAATGTTAGGGAATCATCCGAAATTTGTGCAGCGAGATTTTTGTTCACATTAGTCTTAAATTTCTGCATGTCGGTACAGTCGGGAAAACAGGGAGCCGGGAAGGATTTCCAAAGGCTGACAGCTCGAGGAAAGAAGCTATTGGAGTAGAATGCTCTCCGGCATCTGAGGACCTCCACAGTGAATAGATGGGATTTAGCTGATTGTCAGGTTAGTCTAGTGTATTTACGTCTATGGGGGACTAGAGCAGCAAGTTCATCTGAGCACATTCCATTGAAGTACTTGTAAAACAAGCACAAGGATGCAACATTGCGGTGATAGGACAAGGGTTGGGGCTTGGTGGATGGTGAGGGACCTATTAGATTAGAGACTCTTTTTTTGGAGCTTGTCGCAACAATACTCAATGCATGGGCGGATGGTGGCTTTGTAGAGATATTGTCAGGAGTGAGAAGTTTTCTAGCATGATAGAGGGAGCTCACCTTCTTTGCTGCAGCCTTAGCAATGTCTTCTATGTATTTGTTCCAATTCATGCTACCTGTGAATGCGAGGCCAAGGAGTTTGAACGTTGAACTCTCAGGTAGGGTGTTATTTGCTATGGCAATCAGTGGTTGAAGAGGTTTCTTGTAGTTGTTGAAAGAAAGGAGGTTTGTCTTAGCAGCATTAACTGTTACCAACCATTCATGACATCGTTCCACTACAGAGTGGAGGTCACTTTCTAAGGATTCAGCCATTGCCTCTAATATGTGTGCGGCTGTTTTACCCAGTAGATAGTAGTGTCATCAGCAAATATACTCATCTCAGACACAATCTGATCAAGGAGGTCATTTATGAAAATCAAGAACAACAAAGGTTCAATGATCGATACTGAGGCACACCTGCATTTATGTCATGTTGTTTGGAAGAACGGCCATTGAGGACAACCTGGATCTTTGTTGGATATGAAAGATCTAATTATATTAAATATTCGTCCAGTAATACCATATGAATCAATTTTTATGAGAAGCCCTTTATACCAGACCTTATCAAAGGTTTTGAATATATCAAGTGCTACCACCCTAGCTTCACCTGCCTTGTCCAGTGTATGGTGTATGCGTTCAGAGATGACCGTTAGGATATCCGCAGTAGACCGTACTTGCCTTAATCCATACTGATGGTCAGAAAGAAGTTTAGTATTGCCGGACTATTACTAGATTTATTAAGGATTCAAAGATTCTAGCAAAGAGCGGGAGTCAGCTGATGGAGCGATAACTCTGAGGGTCTATTCTATCCCCAGAATTCTTGAAGACTGGTACCACAGAGACAATCTTCTAACTATCAGGGAAGTAAGATTCAGCAAGGCATTTGTCGTAGAGTTTGGAGAGGACATGGGCCAGTTCAGTAGAGCATTTCTTTATTACTATTACTGGTATAAAATCAGGTCCATATGCTTTGGAGGTGTCAAGGTTTTTATGATGTCCATGACATGAGATGGGGTGGGGTGATTACCAGATCATCGAGTGTGGCTTCCGTCTGCAGTGGGAAATTAGGGAGAGAGTAGTTTGTGGAGTCCAAAGTGGAGTTTAAGGCGAAACGCTGGACAAGCAGTTCAGCATTGTCAGTTTCCGTGCAAATGACATCATTGGTTGGATTGCGGGAGAATTGTTTTTTGTCTATTGTTCACCACACTATTGTAGATTTTCCAGAAATCACGCGTACCTAGTTTCTGTGACTGAATGCGTTTTCTGGTCATCTCTCTATACCTTCTCTTTGCTTCACAGTCTTACAATTATTTCTTGACTCTACAAATTTCTGTCTATTCGTAGTAAACTTATAGCTTGCTGCCTCTGAGCAATAGCAGCTGAACATTTCGATGTGAACCATTGTGGAGAGTGGGGTTTGCTGTAGAATTTCCAGATGGGGACATGTGCATCAATGCCTGCTTTGACCTATTCAGTTGCCTCATTTGCACATTGATCAGCAGGGAGAGAAAAAATTCCACTCCATGGGGCATCTCTGATGGAATCAAAATCAGCCTGCTTGAAGTAACTCAGCGTTTTTAGGAATGGCTTTTCAGCTTTAAGACGAGATGTTAGGGTGATATCAATCATTACCACAAGGTGATCAGCGTTCCTGAGCAGGCTATGGGCATGCGCCACAGAAGCCTTGGGCAGTGAGATCAAAAACAGGTCAAGAAGTGAGGCTTGATGCTCCACACGATCAGGGAGGCGGGTCGGGAACGTGACAGTTTGTGAGAGGGAGTGCGCTATGGAGAAACTATACGTGGAGTTACCAGCTGCATCTGTATAGCATCCAAGCCAATTACGGGTGTTAATCTATGCGAGTGATCGCCCCCTGAACACTCTCCCAGGCTGGAGGCGGCTTCTGACCGGAAGTGATGAGACTGCCATTATTGTTTTACCTATAATCTGTAATGGAGCGCGAATAAACAATTCTCTCCATCTACGTTATCGAAGTCCGTGTTTACATTCTTTTTGTTACACAGTAATACTTCTTTATTTTCATATTAACAACGGTGATGTGCATCAAAATCCCCAAATACATGTATTTGGGCACTCGTGTCAAGTGAGAGTGCTGTATCTATGCTTTCAGAGACAGAGTTAAGAAGGGTACAGTATTTGGTTGAAGGAGAACGGTATAAAAAATATAAGTCACTAATGCTGTGCTGCAGGGTAAATCTAAAGCACATGTAGGCTTGTTCATCTGTTTCTAGCCTGTGTCAAGGGGAGTGTGTTCCGAACATAAACTCCTAACTAGTGCATATGCTTGTCAGAGTCTTTATGGTAAAGTGGGAGGTAATCAGTTATGTCAAAATGGTGTGAGGAGATTGAGGATTGAAGGTTTGTTTCACATAGTGTTAGGATTTATCGTTTCTTCTTCTTCATAATAATAATAATAATAATAATAATAATAATCAGTTTAACATCCGTTTTACATACTTCCAAACTAACCTATTTCTGGACATGTCTTTATTTATTCCTCCAGTCTATTTTTATCACTTGCTCCCATTTTTTTCTTTGACCTTCCCATGTGAACTGAACATGCTACCTCAACTGTTCTGCATTTAATAACCTAAGAACTCTCATCCATTCTTTCAACATAGCCATACCATTGAAGTATACTCTTCTACCATGTGCTCCACTGGTATCACTAAGGTACTCGACAACCTCAATAGCTTTGTCATCCAGATATACTTTCTTACATCTGAGTTCTCATCCACTGTCTTACACTTCTTGCACGCAAACTGGTTGTCCTCTCTCAACCTACTTGTAATTCCACTGCATTTCTTGTGTACCCAATTCTTACAGTGTTGCAATGTTTAATGAATTAATATTAGTTAAGTGCTTTATTTATTTAATAAAAAAAAAAGAGGTTAACTTGATATTTAAACATTATGGCGCTATTAAATCACACTTGGATATTGATCTTTTCAAAAATGAGCCTGTGACAACTGAGTCCTCTTCACTGAAGAAACGCACAAGACAAACAAGAAACTAACCATGAACGGACATCTAACTGTACGGGACAAATGCAGCCGAGATACTGGAACCAAGTGGTTTTCAGTCGGCTTCCCGAGCATGATTTCACCAACCACTAGCTTCTCCCGCTAGAACAGGGTGCAAAAAATAAATTCTGACCCAATAGGTTCCGCACTGTCTGCCAAGCTCCAGCTCCTGTCCCATCGCCGCAGTGTTGCATCTCCGTGCTTGTTTTACAAGTACTTCTACGGAAAGTGTTCCGATGAATTTACTGCACTTGTAAACCCCTCGACGTAAATACCCTGCCCGACACTACTTGCAGCAAAATCTCACCTAATCAATGTAGAGGCACCTAGATGTCGGAAGATTTTCTACTCTGGTTAGCTTCTTTCCTCAGACCGCTTGACTTTGGAATTCCCTCCTTGCTCCTCGTTTCCTCGGCTGTACCAACATGCAGAAATTTAAATGTAATGTGAACAAACATCTTGTTGCCCTAATCACAGTAGCTCCTTACGCTTTTAGTGACAATATGCTTTGTTTCGAGTGAACAACAGTAAAAATCAAAACAAACAAAACAAACAAAAAAACAAAACAAACAAGACACCGTGTAGTGTGATGTCGAATACCGGTTCCCCAGATCAAAACCTTATATTGAATGTTAGAACACTGAGAAAAACTTGCAAAAAAGTTGCCAAACGATGTAACTTATTCGCATAGCCGCCACCACCGCTCAGTCCATTTTTGGTTATTGCTTTTTAAATCAAACGGTCCTAAGTTGCAGCCATTTTGTTTTTTCAACTTTGCAACATAAGCTTTATGTCTCTCTCTCTTTGAGAATGTTTAATGTATATGCATGAATCCTGGTGTTGTGCATTGTGTGTCCGAGAAAATTCAGGCCAAACCATAACATTACATACTTTCATTGTCTCTTTTTTTATATAAGAAAAACAATAATCAGAATTTATTTATTGTATAAAAGATAAACAATGAATCTTACCCATATAATAAGCAAATCTCTACTAATAAAACTATCAGACAAGATTTTGTGTGTGTGCAATTCACGCCGACACGTAACTTTAATAAACACACATTGAATTACTTTTTTTTTGGTAAATTTGTATATCATCATCATATCTTATGCCAATACTGAACCACGAGGGCATGCCTCAGGAGGGGGGGGGGATTCCCATGTCAGTAGGAGGGGGGCATTCTCTAGCCGTCTGGTCCACAGCTGTAGTCTGGTCTCTTCCTGAGATGTTATTAGGGGTTCGACATGGCTGAGGAAGCTTCTCCTTGACTGAATTCGTGGGACCGCTGGTTCACATCCATGAAGGAGATGGTGTTCATCACTGATATCCTTTGTGATCTCCACTCGGCTGGTAACTTTCCGTCTGACATCTGCAGGCGCAATGCCAGTGACGAGATGCAGGTGGAAAACACTCACTCACTCACCTGAGAATGGGAATAGGGCAATCAAAAGTTGCTATGACTAGATGGGGCTACTAAACTGACCCAACCATCTGCGAATATGGAGAGGGGGACCATACGATGCAACACTGTCTTGTCTGCCCTCTCCTGCAACTTGAAAGATCTTGCAGAGTACAAAGGATTGCGTAAAAAAGTGTAAACTGTTGTATGACCACATGACACTTCAAAGACACGCAAAGAAGAAGAAGATGCCAATACTGGATTCATCGTTGGTAACCAAGGGTACAGTCCATTAAATCTTGTTCAGTACAAGTTGGTTCATCATTGCAGTCTCCGAGGATGTGTTCCATTGTCTGCCTGCGATTTCCACATTGTTGTTACTGGTCTCCACCTGTTGATGTTGCTAACTGTCCTTTTGCTTGGTTCAGGATCACCCAGTCCTTTCTTGGGAGATCTGTTCTATGTCAGGGATGTTTGGGTTCGTGGATAGCTTCGTTCGAGTAATCATTCCATCTGTCAATGCGGTAGTTCTGTGACCGTGCAGGGTCAAGGCTCTCTGTGGTTATGAAACCGTTTCTTGATGTCAAGATGCCTCTTGGTTGTCTATGGCCAGATAGGGGCGGCGTCTTCTTTCAGTTTCCTGTTTGTGTTTTTGGATTCCCACATGGGCATTCCTTCGGATATGGGGAGGTGCCATGCTGTCACTGTACACCGCTGATAGTGGCGTTGGTCTTAGTGTCCCAGTGATTCTGCGGTATGCATTATTTAGTTATGCGTTGATTGATTTGGTATGGCACAATCCAGCCCAAACTGCTAATTCCTTTTCCCAAACAATGAGATTATACTTTTTTATACTTCTTTTTAGGCGATTACATGTAAACACTCTGAAAAACTGCCCCCCCCCAAAAAAAAACAACAATTATTTAAGAATTTAGAGAGGGGGGGGGTCAGTTTCGCATATATATTTAATATAAAATGATCACCGATTTCTGAGCCATAAGTTTTGGTGGAGGTACAGAATAGTTAACAAAGGGGCCCCTCCAAATGTTAAGAATGGGTTTCTAAATAATAATATTATTTAGAAACCCATTCTAATATGAGGAGGGCAGGAGGGGGAGAGCTTTGTTAACTATTCCATATCTTAATCAAAGTTTCTAACTGGATAGCGTTTCAAGGAGATATAACCAAATAGGTCGATAAGAATATTGTACGCATGTGAAATGAAATCAAAAACTCTCACGCATGGGCATGACTAATTTTGAATAAACTGCAAAAGTCCACGATTTCTAGCCTGAAAAACTTGGCAGTAAAAAAAAAGATATTACCCTACAACTAATCCTAAGTCCGAGTAGCAATAGCCCCCCCCTCCAAAGTAAAACTTATAAAAAAATAAGATTTAACTAAAACTAGAAAATGGTTACATGTTGTTCAAACGTTATCTTGTCGAAAAGTAGGTGATCATATTATGCTAAATTTATATGCTAAACTGATCCCCACTTTAAAGTCAAAAATATATTTTAAAAAGTTTTTACTGTCAGAGTGTTTGCACGTAATTACCAACAAAACGTAGAATCTCATTTTTTGTTTTGGGTGAATGAGTCTTAATATACAATAATAATCAGACTTTATTGATGGTATAAAAGATAAACAATGAATCTTACCCATTTTCTGAGTGGGTTACTGTATAATCATTCATATATGCTCCAATCACAAAATATGTACTCCTTTAAAATAAAGAAAAAAGAATTTATATTATATATATATATATATATATACTAGATAAAAAAAAAATGACCGGTTGGTTCATCCATTGAGCTTGGGTTAAATTGTTTGAATAAGAGTTTGCAAAGCCAGTTAAATATGAAAAATAAAAAGACAAAATTAAAAATCAACCTCTTTCTGCTCATAATATATCTCTCTCTTTTCCTCTCCAACTACGGGCTAAATAGTATTACTGCCTGTGATGATATCGACTTTTGTATATAATGGACTATTTCAAATGTTTAATTCTTTCCTTTTTCTTTATTATCTTCGACTGCTAAGAGAGAGAGAGAGAGAGAGAGTGAAAGAAAGAGAGAATAAGAGTGGGAGGGAGGTGTCAGACAACATACAGTGAGAGAAGACGAAAGTGATGGATAAAAACTTAGCAACGGGTTGACTCACTTGATGAGTTATTTGCAAATTACCACTAACTAAAACAATTAAAATGGAAGTTTTTTAAACTCTAAGAATATTTTAACATGTATTTTGTGTGATTAAAATATATAGGAAACAAGCCTTAGGGAATAAAAACGTTGATTAACTTAGTTTTAGTATAATATATCAATATTTTATGGTGTAAGCTGATCTACCTATTTCAAAAATAAATGGACTTACCCATACACAATACAGTTACATCTACTGGCATTCATTAGCCATCCCGTTACGATAGCGGTCGCATACCAGTTGAGGTTCCGATCTCGACAATCAGTTCGCCAGAAACTGGGCCATTTCGGTGGCCTTTTATCTGTCGGGCTGAGATATTCGTCCCAGGTAGTACTAGGAGGTCCACACTTCCAGGCATTGCCTCCCCTCTTTTGGGTGGAGTAAAGTGTCCTGCAAACTGCCTGAGGTGCCCAGGCAATTTTTAATAGACCAGAGTGCTCCTTCTTTAGGGACACTGGGTTGACTTATGAGTTAAGATGTTTAGGAGTCACAGTTGTTTGCGACAATTACATAGTTTTACGACAGTTGACGAGTTTGCAGTGGTTGGCAACATTGGAGGGGATTAGATCGGACAGATTGGAGTCAACGTCGGGCGAGAGCAGCTGGAAGTAGACAAGCAGGTGATGATCAACCGGACGACAATGACGCCTCGACAGACAACTATTAACAGAAAACGTTTGGGGGTCAATTTCGGTATCACCCACAACTAGCTTATACTTAATGTATATGAGTTTGTGTTTTCTCTTGTGAGTCTACATTGCTTTTGTTTTTCGACAATTGTAAACCAGTGTACGTTACCTCGACAATCGTCGGGACAACACGGCAAGAGCGAGAACAAGGAGAAAATGAAGGAGAAGAAAACCATGGCACATAAGCGTTGGGGTCGGCAGTTGTCGAGAGAGGCGGGTATGGTTCTACATAAGAACAAAGTTCTAAATTAAGCAGACATTTTGGTAATTACCAAATATTGCCGGGAAGCACTTTAGTACTACTGCCACATCTGGGGAGGTGCCGCTCAGAGCACCTTTTCTTGCCTTGACTGATTACAAAATCGACTTTGCAATCTAGTGGGGGATGATCTCTTCTATTCTCTACAGCCTCTTTCTCACACGAAAGACGTTGCTAGTGTTTCTCTACTCTATTTCCATAGAAAGTGCTCGACTGAGCTCCAATCTCTGGTTCTTCCTTGTACGAAATTCGCAGCAAGAACTCATTTTACTACCAAAATTGAAAAAAAATTTCCTTTCTTTTGTGTCGGGCGGAATTTCTATGAACAGAGTTTCTTTTCAAGAACTTCACATCTGGTTGCTGCACGACTGCTTTTCTGCAGATTACAATATGGTGGTTTTCAAGCCTAATGTTAATAAACACTTGTCATAAAGCGTCTTCAAACTTTGTTCATTCCATTCATCACTTTCAACCCTCTCATAAATATTATTCATCATTCAACTGAGAATCCAACCATATCATTAACTCTTATCCTCGAATGGCTTTTGGCCTTGATAAGTGGTGACTAATTAATAGAAAAAAAAACAAAAAACTAGGAATGAATTCAAACTGGATACACAACAGGAGATTGTTGAACCTGAGGTACTAAAGTGTGGAAGTCAGTGAATTCACTACTTTGAGCTGGCTCAACTTCTCTGGCTCAACTTCTCTGGCTCAACTTCTCTTGAGTGAAAGACACATTCAAAAGCAAAGACAACACCATTTGTCTTACCTGATTTGAGGTAAATAATCCAGAATCTTCTGTAAGCTTTTGTAACAAGCAATGATTTGATTTCGTAACGAATACTGACTCATGTGAGTAAAAAAGTCATCGCAATAGCTGGAGATCACAGACCTGAAACGAAAAGAAGGATCAATATATTACTATCAGTTGAGATTGATTTTTCAAAAGGATTTAAGTAACAGTAATTAAAGTAACTTAATTAGATTCAGTGGCTTGTTTGGCCGGTCCTATTTCCCTATTAACAGGTTTAAAATGATGTGTGCAGAACAAGAGACTTGGTTGGGTTACATTAAAAGAATGGATGAGAGTGCTTGGATTAGTAGATGTAGAACAGTTGAGATATCAGGGTCAGTTGCCAGAGGAAGGCCAAGGAAAACATGAGAGAAAGTGATAAAGATGGATTTGAGAGAAAGAGGGATCAATAAAAACCTGGCCAGATATAGATTAGCTTGAAAGTCAATTTCTAAAAGTTGTCAAACACATGCCAGCATGTGATACCAAATATGATGACGATGATTAGATATGGGTAACGTTCTTGGTTGGCTGGCCTTATTTCCCTATTTAGAAGTTCACATGTGGTAATTTTTCCTCAGGATCTACCACAGAATGCTGAGATCTTTCTTTGTTTCATTGGATTCTAGAACATTAGGTATGGCCTAGCATAATTTATCTTATTTGCTTACTTGTGGCAGCACTCCCCCTGATTGTGTTGAATTGGTTTCAAGCCTGATGTGAATCACATCTCGAACCATAGCAGGCCATATGCAGTGGTCATGGACAAGGTTGCATGGGATGGCTAATCACTCACAATTACACCACTGAAGAGCACCCACTTGTGAGTCAAAAAGCAATGCAAGGTCCTCCTTGTGTCATATGTCATTTCCAGAGAAGCTACGTCGTCACCATTATATCACAGAAATAGTATAGCCTTTGCATCGATCCAAACCCTATAGGGGAGGGAAAAAGATCTCTTAAATACGTTTGCTCAGTCCCACAGACACAACTCAAGAGAGCGACTACTCCTGTCTCTTGTCACATACTTGTTTCTTCTGGAAAAGTCACGTTGTCACCATAATATTACGATAGTATATGAATAAGTATAGGAGAAGTCTCTGTTATAATGGCTATTTTTTATTGGGGCTTAACATTTTCAAGAGCGCAGGATACTTACAAGACAAACTTATTTACTCATACTTGAATCGCATTCATCCCCGTCAAGTTGAACCAATTTCCTCCCTTGAGTGCACCACATTTCAAACCATAACAGCCCATGCGCGTTAGTCCTTGGCAAAGTTGCATAATATAGCTAGCCGCTCATAATTCAACCATCACAGACCAACACCTTGTGGGCTAGAAAGCGTTGCATTTTGTATGGAAAAATTTCTTTGGGATTTGTGTAAAGGAAGGGATCGAAATCCTACCCAGGATTTTAGTGAATTGGTTAGAGTGCTGAAATATCTTTCACATCCACCGGATGTGAGTTTTCTGGCTGAGGTGAGTGATGTTACACAGCCTTTGAGCCATTTTATAGGCCAGCAAGAGTGCTTCCGTAATATCCAGCTCAGGCATACTGGACCTTTGTAGGAGGGAGAGGCTACACATGCAAGGTGTCGGTGACCACGGTGACAACACAGCGACAAACTTAAAAAGCATACACTATAGATACATGTAAAGTTGTCTGTTGATTGTTTAACAATGGAAGCAAGAGAGAAAAACGGTAGAGACTTAATTTGGCTGTCACAGGGATCCAAGTTCAAATGTGATATGCATGAGAATGCGTAAGTGAAAGACTCAACCATACGTTTCAGTAACCACATGATCGATGTAGTATGCTGGGAGTTTTTCTTTTTTGAATATGAAATTTTTACCAAGTTAGTTAGTCGGGAGTTTTTGCTCTCTCTCTCTCTACCTGAAGCATGCATTCTGATATAATAAGAATTACAGATATTTTTTATGCAATGTCTCTGTTTAATCATTGACAAAAGCCAACAATCAAGCAGAGACATCCCCATGAAGAATCTCCACCAAAAATAACTGGCTAAAAGAAGTCTTTAGATCTCTCATCATTTCACATCACCTTCACAAGAATGGAGACATTTGAATCCCATCGATTACTGGAGCCATGACAGTAAGCTGTTCACATGCCATTTTCCACGTCATTTTGGGGAACAATGATATATACACCATGACACCACAAAAAATGCCACTCATGGAATCGTTAATAAAATTCGCAATTCTTGCTATAATCCAACCATATTTGGAACAAATAAACTTCAGTCTATGCCTGACTTGTCCCCCAAGTTTCAGTCATGAATGTCCAACAGTCTTTGTTTGAACACCGTTCAATGATATGGGGGGACACTTTGGTAAGCATCTAGTCAGCAGAATATGTGATCTTGATTGTGAATTTTATTAACGATTCCATGTGTGGCATTTTTATGGGGGTCACCCTGTACATGAGTCATATAGACTGACCTTTTACCAAAGGTCAATCTTCTATTGTCGTGAGAATTTCAATGATATTTTCGTCTCGTTTTTTTTAGATGTTTCTTTTTGCGCTCTATTAGAGATCACATTTTCAATCAATCAATAATTCTTTGTCTGCAGACAACGCATATTTTTACTTTTCTTATTAGATTCCGGTTTTATTGCAATTCTAGACAAGATTTTTTTTTTAATTTTGTATTTCAATATTTAAATTGTTATTTATGAGTTTTTTTTTTATTATTCATTTAATCGTAGCACTTCTGCATTTTGAACAATGAAATAACATTTACGTTGTTGCATTACCAACTGTGCATTACCAACTTTACAGAGAAGGAGGAAAACTTTCCATGCATACAGAATCAGTCGTTTTCGTAAATGAATTGGAATCAAAAGATATTTTTGAGTTAGGAAAAAAATAAGAAGGAAGTGAAAAAAATGAACGAATTTAGACGGAGATTATAGAATGAAACCAAATGGATTCTCGACTGGATGAAAAAATATTCCAATCTACATGAGGCAAGTAAAAATTATGAATAATTGAGAAAAGAAAAAGAGAGGCAAGTAAAAATATGAATAATTGAGAAAAGAAAAAGAGAGGCTAGTAAAAATTATGAATAATTGAGAAAAGAAAAAGAGAGGCAAGTAAAAATTATGAATAATTGAGAAAAGAAAAAGAGAGGCAAGTAAAAATTATGAATAATTGAGAAAGGAAAAGAGAGGCAAGTAAAAATTATGAATAATTGAGAAAAGAAAAAGAGAGGCAAGTAAAAATTATGAATAATTGAGAAAAGAAAAAGAGAGGCAAGTAAAAATTATGAATAATTGAGAAAAGAAAAAGAGAGGCAAGTAAAAATTATGAATAATTGAGAAAAGAAAAAGAGAGGCAAGTAAAAATTATGAATAATTGAGAAAAGAAAAAGAGAGGTAAGTAAAAATTATGAATAATTGAGAAAAGAAAAAGAGAGGTAAGTAAAAATTATGAATAATTGAGAAAAGAAAAAGAGAGGCAAGTAAAAATTATGAATAATTAAGAAAAGAAAAAGAAAGGCTAGTAAAAATTATGAATAATTGAGAAAAGAAAAAGAGAGGCAAGTAAAAATTATGAATAATTGAGAAAAGAAAAAGAAAGGCAAGTAAAAATTATGAATAATTGAGAAAAGAAAAAGAGAGGCAAGTAAAAATTATGAATAATTGAGAAAAGAAAAAGAAAGGCTAGTAAAAATTATGAATAATTGAGAAAAGAAAAAGAGAGGCAAGTAAAAATTATGAATAATTAAGAAAAGAAAAAGAGAGGCAAGTAAAAATTATGAATAATTGAGAAAAGAAAAAGAGAGGCAAGTAAAAATTATGAATAATTGAGAAAAGAAAAAGAGAGGCAAGTAAAAATTATGAATAATTAAGAAAAGAAAAAGAGAGGCAAGTAAAAATTATGAATAATTGAGAAAAGAAAAAGAGAGGCAAGTAAAAATTATGAATAATTGAGAAAAGAAAAAGAGAGGCAAGTAAAAATTATGAATAATTGAGAAAAGAAAAAGAGAGGCAAGTAAAAATTATGAATAATTGAGAAAAGAAAAAGAGAGGCAAGTAAAAATTATGAATAATTGAGAAAAGAAAAAGAGAGGCAAGTAAAAATTATGAATAATTAAGAAAAGAAAAAGAGAGGCAAGTAAAAATTATGAATAATTGAGAAAAGAAAAAGAGAGGCAAGTAAAAATTATGAATAATTAAGAAAAGAAAAAGAGAGGCAAGTAAAAATTATGAATAATTAAGAAAAGAAAAAGAGAGGCAAGTAAAAATTATGAATAATTGAGAAAAGAAAAAGAGAGGCAAGTAAAAATTATGAATAATTAAGAAAAGAAAAAGAGAGGCAAGTAAAAATTATGAATAATTAAGAAAAGAAAAAGAGAGGCTAGTAAAAATTATGAATAATTGAGAAAAGAAAAAGAGAGGCAAGTAAAAATTAGGAATAATTGAGAAAAGAAAAAGAGAGGCAAGTAAAAATTATGAATAATTAAGAAAAGAAAAAGAGAGGCAAGTAAAAATTATGAAAAATTGAGAAAAGAAAAAAAGAGGCAAGTAAAAATTATGAATAATTAAGAAAAGAAAAAGAGAGGCAAGTAAAAATTATGAATAATTAAGAAAAGAAAAAGAGAGGTAAGTAAAAATTATGAATAATTGAGAAAAGAAAAAGAGAGGTTAGTGGTTGGCAGTAAAGATGAAACAAACCAAACTTATTTTGAAAGAGAATAGATTTTATTGGGATTAGTTTGTAAACTTGTTTGCGTGTGAAATGATCAGTAAAAAATACTGCGTATAATGGTAGAAAACGACAAGAAGTTGGGCCTTATGGCAAGGAGCAAAGTGTACTATCTGTTCTGATGCTAAACTTCAACTTTTCTGTCTTTGCTCAGTGAAGGAGAAAATCCTTCTATACTAAGACAATTTTATCTTTTGTCCCAATCCGGAGTGCCCCTTTTTGGGGAGCTGAATTTTCCCCATATTAGAAACTGATCTTGTGTCTAACACTGCCCTCGTGGGGAGGCAAGTAAATAGAAACAAGAAGTTGGGACTCTTTTTTTTCATCTCAGTAGTCGCAGCATCGATGGTTTTTCCATAGTTTGATTTGAAGGGATAAATCGCATGAAAAATAGTGTACAAGTTTAAAAAAAATTTTTTTTTGTAAACTTTAAAAAGTTTTGTAATTTTCTGACTTTTTTTTCGCCTTTTACATACGAATACACTACTCCCACCCCTTGTAGAGGTGGCATGGTCTAGTGGTTACAGACGCAAACTGTGACCTCGTCATGCCAGATCCAAGTTGGGAAATGTATGAATCCACATATCTTACCTCCAGATATAGATTAAATGTTAAGGTAAACTAGACTTTCAAACTTTGTTGTGCAACTAATCTAGAAGAAGGAAAACACTGAAATAACATCTTTGTTTATGCCGGCATTGTTTCCAATTGCCTTAGACTTCTTTTTACTACTAGACACAATCAATGCCGACACAAACGAGTTGTGGTTGGGATTGTTCAACCCTTGCTACACTAGAGACTCTTAGCTCAAGCACCTTTACAGGGGGTATCCATTGTCTCTCAGGACTGAAAGGAGGCCAAGACTCCATCTCATTTTGATCCCAAAATACAGGATAAAATATCATAATAAAGACAATGCATGTATACTGTTTTTTTTTTTTAGCAGAACAGTTTTTGTCTTACTCCAAAATCCAGAGAGAGAGAGAGAGGGAGCGCATTCATGGCTGACATCATCTTATTTGAGGAGGGTACCTGGCAAACAAAAGGAACAAAGTGTAGTATCTGTTCTGATGCTACACTTAGTCTATACTGTCCTCGGTCAGTAATGGAGTGTGCAGGTACCTCCACTGGACCATCTGTAAGAAACTGAATATCAGGTGTAGCAGCAGGCCCTGGGAACATCTACCTGAGAGAACTGTGGGGAATAAGACATACACCATCCATTATGACCATGAAATCCCCACAGCTACCTATCTGGAAAATGCAGCTGTCAAACCTGACATTGCCATATGAAACAAGAGAGAGAGTGGCAACTTTGGTTGAGGTCAGTGTCCCTAATGATGGGGGCCTAAACAGAGCTGAAAGGGAGAAAATAACAAAATATCATGATCTAATGTATGATATGAAAAGAAACTGGAACCTCAAAGATATCTCCATCATTCCAGTTATCATAGGAGCCACTGGACTCATAAAGAAGAACTTGAAAAAGTATTTAGCAAGTATACCTGGTGAACCAAGTACAAGAGAAATCCAAACAACTGCACTCAAGGGAACAGCCAGAATCCTGAAAAGAGCTATCGGTTGGAGTCTTTAAATAGCGGGTGATCGTATGGCATTTGGAAGAAATCCCTGTCCCCAGCAAATGAATGAAAAGAGAAGTCATTCCATACTGAGGCAATTTTTATTTTTATTCCAATCCAGAGTGCCTCATTTTGGGGGGCTGGATTTTCCCCACATTAAAAACCGACCTTATGTCTAAATTTGCCCTCGTGGGGAGGCAAGTAAATAGAAAGAAAGGGGATCTAATGCAGGCCTGTCAAACATGCTGCCTGTGGGCTGCATGCAGCGACTCTTTGCAAGCACACTTGCAGCCCCCATAAAAGATACTGCATTTCGTCACTTAACAGCCAAAATGGCTGTTTTTATAATTCAAGCTAGATAAACGTCCACTGAAAAAATAGCGTGCTTTTCTTTATTCAGAACGTTTCTTTCCACTTAAAAACAATTTATCGATTTCAAAATTTATTTGCTGCATAAAATGCCATTTCGTTATTATTTCTTCCACTTTCGTACTTTGCATTTGTTTTCAATTTGTATGTTTCTAAGTTTAAGTAATAAAAATGACTGCATTCATTTGTATTAAATGACTTTGATTAGTTGAGTGCAGCCCTCATAAGGACACACATAGAGCCACATGATTCTCAGGGAATCCCGAGTTTGTCACGCCTCATCCAGGAGACCTCTGATCATGGAGAGAGTTGATTCAGGGCGGATACATAAAATGATTGGATTGGGATTTTTGGTTTTACACCAGATCAACTGTATAGGTCATTTATTATATCTAAATAGAGATTTTGTCAGTCCGTCCATCTGTCACTCACACTTTTTTTAACGTGATAAATACATTGCAGAATTTATCTCATTTCGAAATATCAGAGATCTAAAATACTTTTTAAAATGGAGAATATTGCATTAATAGTAAATAATAAATTCCCAACAAATAAAGCGGATGCCATGACTTGAAATCGAAACCAAAATCTTGAGATCTTTAGTCTGAGGTTCTACCAACTGACCTATTTGGACGTTCTTATAAATAGAGCTTAAAACATTACCAGAACAAAATAATTATAGTTTTGGCATGATGTCATATATTTATGATTTATGTCATGTTTCAAAATATGCAGTCAAACATAAGCGATGATAAAATTTTTTTAAAAATGAATGGGTAAACATTATCAATAGCGTCAGAAATTATTTTAATAGTCTGAAACAATTTATTTTGCTTTAACTACGTATGTAGTATTTTCAATTATATAATTCTCCCAGCCTAGCAAAAATATGCGACCGAAGGAGGGAGCATATATTTGCTAGTTTATAGAATAGTCATTTGAGGATTTCTGGGAAGTTATTTAATTGTATCTTTGGTTTCTCTTATACGAGCTGGAAGTGATTTACTTTTTTTCAGGTAGTCACATAATTGTGAGGTAGACAGACATTTAAGCAGCATGGTGAGGTTTGGTACGTAACAGTATTTCTTGCGAGTATTCCTATATGTTTTAGTCAACAGAATATGTTTATAAAAGAACTAAATAGGGTTAACTTTTTTAAGCACAAAAAGTATTTTTATCTTACTTTTAAAGAAGTTTATAAATGAATTTTACAAAGCTTTACAAGACGCTGCTGCTGATTGATTGTTATATCAGCAATACTAGCAGCCATTGTTGACTATCGCTAAAAAAAAAACAATATTTTTTAGGATAAGATAATTTAAAATTACTATTACCGAAAGACAAAACAACGTACAATTATGATTTTAATGCATAAAAAAAGATGAAAGATTAATTTATTTACTAGTTGGGTACGAAAAATGTAACAACATTTTCTATATTCATATTTTAAAATGTTTAAAATTCGTTCTAGAATGAAAATAAACAAAAATCGCCTTGTGTTTATAGCAGTAATTGCTGCTACTACAATCAGTTTTTCAAACTATAAATCGAAAACGCTTTTTTTTTCCGGATAGGGTAATGGAATATTATTACTACCAAAAGAGAACACATATATACAATTATAATTTTAATGCATAAAAAAGTAAAATGATTGATTTACTTACTAATTGGGCGACGGAAATGCATTTTTCAAAAATGTTCAACCGACGTCGAGTTGAAGTCTTATTTTTAAAATTTCAAAAAAATTAATGAGCCGAATTACTTCTGTACACCGACAAACATTAAAAGTGATGTTTCTCCTGACTAGTTTCCAAATCTCAGGACGAAATTCCACACACAGCAATGGTACGAGACTTTTAAACGAAGGGGGGGGGTCAAAGAAAAAAGTGACGTAAATTGCTGAAAATAGCGTTAACATGTTTTTGCCTTTATTTGCTCAAAACTCTTAAAAATATATAATGTATATTATTATTCATGAATGCACCTGAAAGGATATTCATTTCCTAACAAAATGATGGTATTTTGAGCACTTAAAGTGCTTTAGTTTTTAAGATATGACTATTTTAATAGAACTACCCTCAAATCTGTAATTATCCAAACAGTTTTCTAGTCGATGTGTATTGACGTCATAAGAGCGTTCAACTTAATGAAAAGAGTGATGCATTTATAGCTAGCGACGTCATGCTGTGTTAATACTACACTTACAGTGCCCATCTAGAGGCTACAAATAATACAAGCAATATACATATATATATATATATATATATATATATTTATTACCTGCCGACTTGCTGTCGCTTTGCAAAGTTCGTTACTTGAAACATTAATTTAAAATAATAAACATTTAATTCATATCTTTATTGTAAACTTCTTCATCTGATTTATTTTTAAATCGGCCTTTGATTACTCCTCTATAAGAGGATGGGGCCTGCCTGTCAGTCTTGATCGAAGTCTTCCACTCCAGGCTCGGCAGTCGCGAGGATTTAAGTTTGTAATCCCCGAGGCTGCACGGTCACGTTTACACAGCTCATCCCGAGAAAGCTTCGGTGTTCCAACCTGCCGATTTGATACTATGGACATGTAAACACAAAACAAAATCTTTCCCATTTATTCATATAGATAAACATTAACATTTTGGTCATTTTAATATAAATTTATTTATGTGACCGTAAAGAAAGGAAAAGAAAGAAATCAATTTTCTTTTTCACTTGCAATTTAAAAACTGATCACAACTCGTTGAAAATCAAGTCACTCCCTCTAAAGAGGGAAACATTTGTAACACAATCGCTAAATATTTGTCCAGGAAATAAAACGATATTGCGAAACAGAACTATTTGTTATATTAAAATTAAAATAATTATTGAATTAAAAAGAATAACAAATAATAGTTAATTAATAAAATGTCCTTTTTCAAAACAATATGCAAATTAGTTAACCTTGTGACTGATATTGCATGCACATAAGCAGTATATAAAAAAGATGGTGTGCCCATTGTGCAAAGTTGAATTAACTTGAAATAGGGCGTTTTGACTTTACTGTTCGTTAGGCACAACTTTCGCATTTATCCATTCAAATAAGAATGTGGAGGACTGCAAGAGGATGACTTCAAAATGATCAGTTTGCCGGAAACATGTCTATGATCGTTGTGGGACTTTTGAGGGCATCTTGAGGCATGCGCTGCACAAGCCAACGTCTCTGACACATTTCAACCTGACAATGAATGTGGTGCCTGTGACAGAGCCTGTCTGTTGAGGGCTAACCTTCTCAGCTGCATAAGGAAAGTAGAAAGTGGACCTATAAGACACCTTCTCATTGGTTTACTTCTTTTTCTGCACTCTTCCACCATAACTTTTAGACATACCTTACTCACACTGACTGAGCGTCTTGTGCGTCCGTACAGTCCTAACACTTTCCATTTAACTATAGAGGATACAGGGCGCGAGTTTCATATTTACGAAAAGATCTCCCCTCTCTATCTATCTATCTATCTATATATCTATCTATCTCTTTTTACTTTATTTAACTGTCTGATCGCTCTTGAAGCTAAGGAACATACGTTATCACGCCATCTTCTCGGTGGTTAACCTCCTTTTCTGCACCCTTCCACCATTCTTTCTAGACTTACTTCGCCCATACTGAATATTGGTCTTATTGTGTGTCCGTACACTCCTAACACTCATTATTCAACTCTGGTTTCAGGTAAAAAAACTACATAAATCTCTTGCCTTTTACTTGTTGGTATTATCTAGTAATTAGTTAATTAATTAATTAGTTAATTAATTAGTTAATTAATTAATTAGTTAATTAGTTAATATCGATTTTAATAAAAGAGTAGAAAGTGGACCTTAGGTTTACTTTCGGCAAACTTGTAATTCTCGCTTTCCTTATTTTTGTCCTTTAGTCCTCATATTCTATGAGCGATGTTTCTGACAAAGGGGAAAGAATTGCTGTTTTTTGGGTCGACATCTAACCATCTAACACTTATCGTTGGCTAGTTTTTGACTTTAAAGTAGTATTTTTTTTTTTAGCTCCTTACATCAAGTGGTTCCATGCCTTGTCTGGAGCCATTTTCATGCAAAAAAACTCCTAGCATTAGGAACAAACAGCAGAAGAACATAGGTACGTGCAAATAGATGCCAATGTTCTATTGTGTCATATCTGTAGAAAGTTTTGAAAAAATATATCTGGGCTGCTGAACTATTAGCGTGCCTACAGCCAAGCACTGCTACTTTCTCTTTAAAGTGGCAATCACCAAATATATAGAGAGATTAGACTAGAAGGATACCCGTCCCAGGACGGATAAAATGAATTTCCCAAACAGGACAGTTTTGTACCACATTTATGTCCCCCTATGATACTAAATCTTATGTTTAGAATCCATTTAAATTTTTTTTTTTTTAACATAGTTCACCTCAAACAAGGCAAACTGCCACTGTAGACATAAGGGGCTACAGAATATTAGGGTGAAAGTTTAGGGGTCATCCTAAATTGGGAGCTGTGCAGCTAGATGTTTGTTCACATTAGTTTTAAATTTCTGCATGTTGGTACAGTCATAGAAACAGGGAGCAGGGAGGGAGTTGCAAAGGACGGCAGCACGATGGAAAGAAGTTATTGGAGTAGAAGGCTCTCCGGCATCTGGGGACCTCCACAGTGAATAGATGGGATTTAGCTGATTGTCGGGTTGGTCGAGTGTATTCATGTCAAGGGGGCACTAGAGCAGCCAGTTCATCGGACCACATTCCATTGAAGTAATTGTAAAACAAGCACAAGGATGCAACATTGCAGCGATAGGACAGGGGCTGGAGCTTGGTGAATAGTGAGGGACCTATTTGATTAGATATTCGTTTTGGGATCTTGTCTAAGAGAGGGAGACTAGTGGATGGTGCAGCAGCCCAGATGTGACAACAATACTCCATGCATGAGTGGATGGTGACTTTGTAGAGATATAGGATACTGTCAGGTGTGAGAAGTTTTCTAGCATGATAGAGGGAGCCAACTTTCTTTGCAACAGCCTTGGCAATGTCTTCTATGTATTTGTTCCAATTCATGCTACCTGTGAATGCCAGGCTAAGGAACTATGGTTTTTCAATCTAGAAAATGTCTAAAACTTAAAGCTTAAGCGGTCTTAAGAAGAAATTGAAATTCAGGGAATCTTACTTAATTGTTATTTAATGATCATGGAAAAATATTTTATGCAAATCTGAAATATTTAAATTTTCAAATGAGAGGTTGTGCCTATATTGTGCCTCCTTAAAACTGTTTAAAATACTTCGAAGAAACTGAAATTTAGGAGATATTTATCTAATAACTTACTAAAATTTCATAAAAATCAAAGGTATTTGAATGTTCACAAAGAACTTCCATCAAACTAAATATAGCTCACATTATCAACCCTTACGCCTAACAACTGTATTCCAAAATTCATTATGATCGGTTAATTAGTCTAGGAGTGAACCCTGTACATACCAATATATAAACATATACACATACCTAACTTTAATATAGAAAGATTAATATAAATAGCAAATACGCATGTTTTTCTTAACTTGGCATTCATTTTGCTTCATTTACCAGACAACAAGTAAACTACTGAATGTAAAAACTAAAAAACAAAAACAAATGGATAATTCATAAAATATTTTCTGAAAAAACAAAACAAATGGATAATTCATAAAATATTTTCTGAAAAAACAAAACAAATGGATAATTCATAAAATATTTTCTGAAAAAAAAAAAAAATGGATAATTCATAAAATATTTTCTGAAAAAAAAACAAATGGATAATTCATAAAATATTTTCTGAAAAAAAACAAATGGATAATTCATAAAATATTTTCTGAAAAAAAAACAAATGGATAATTCATAAAATATTTTCTGAAAAAAAAACAAATGGATAATTCATAAAATATTTTCTGAAAAAAAACAAATGGATAATTCATAAAATATTTTCTGAAAAAAAACAAATGGATAATTCATAAAATATTTTCTGAAAAAAAAAAACAAATGGATAATTCATAAAATATTTTCTGAAAAAAAACAAATGGATAATTCATAAAATATTTTCTGAACAAAAAACAAAAAAAACTGTACCGTTTGTATGCTTCAGCCTCATTTGCATTCATTTTTCCCGATTTTTGTAAATCTGCCAGATATTTGTTCAGCATTATATCTCGCACTGGATTCTGCAGAACAAAAAAAAAAGATTCATCATTAATTCAAAAGGACAAGACACTCTGTATCATTTTGATTATTCAGACGACTTTTCATCATCTTGGATGTAATTCTCACAACGTTTCGGCCGATGTAACCTCTGACCTTCTTCCGGTGCCTCTTGCAGAATTCAGTAATCTTTATGTCAGACTCAAAAATATGTACAGAATTTCGAACAGGGATAGCTTGCTCTCGTCTATGTGCAAAGACCCATGGCGCAACGGATAAAAGTGCTAAGTTTAATAATTCTAGGTGATAGTCTCCTGGCGGTTGAATGTTCAGTTCGCAGTACGGGCGATACTAAGAATAAAATTAAGAATTACCTAAGAATGCTCTTTTATTTCATTAAAACAACAAAAACAACAAAAGTACTTTTCGTGTTACTGCATGAGGAAATTAAACCTAGCATTATACATTTTGCTTTCTTCGTATTATTATTATTATTATTATTAGTTACTCACTAGGAGTTCTCCCACATATCATCATCAGTGATTGCTCACTGATAATAAACAGTGGTGTTTCCTGGAGTCTGAGTGACAACAAGTCTCCCCAGATTTTCAGTACTCTCCACCTCTTTTGATAACCAGTGCAAATGACTTGGCATAACCGCACCAGCCGCTTACCATCTATTTCTTGCTGACAATGATCATTGGTCTCCTCTGGGATTTAGGTGACAATAAACCTCTCCAAAGTCCTAGTACTCTCCGCACTCCATATTATTTGGATTATTTGGACTATTGTTCTCATCTTGGATGTTATTCTCACAGCGTTTCAACTTATGTAACCTACGATCTTCGTCAGTCCCAAACAAAATTTCAGGAAGAGACAAGACTGCAACTGTGAAGCAGATGGCTAGAAAATGACCTCCTTCCTACTGACATGAGAATCCCTTCTTCTGAAGCCCTCCCTCCTAGCTCAACAGCACAGTACGTTCAGTGGAGGATGCTCAACTGCTTGAGAATTAAAATGGGGCAATCAAAAGCTGCAATGGCTAGATGTGGCTATAAAACTGATCCAACCATATGTGATGCAACACTGAATAGTCTGATTTCTATTGCTCAACTACGACAGTTTGAATGATCTCATGGAATTCAATGCATCGAACCATGTAACGAAGTGCCATTTAACCACATGCTTCAAAGATACAAAAATAAGAAACCTGCGTTGAACAATGCTATATAGGTAAGATCACAACAAGAAACACTGAGCAAGAATGTCAAGAGAGCAAGTCTCTAATGATTGAGTTGTAAAGTATGAACATAATTGCAAAAGCAAGGCTCAAATGATTGAGTTGTACAAAATGAACATAATTGCAAAGGCAAGGCTCAAATGATTGAGTTGTAAAGAATGATCATAATTGCAAAAGCCAGTCTCAAATAATTGAGTTGTAAAAAATGAACATAATTGCAAAGGCAAAGCTCAAATGATTCAGTTGTAAAGAATGAACATAATTGCAAAGGCAAGGCTCTAATGATTCAGTTATAAAGAATAAACATAATTGCTTAGGCAAGGCTCAAATGATTCAGTTGTAAAGAATGAACATAATGGCAAAAGAAAAACTGAAATGATTCAGTTGTAAAAAATGAACATAATTGCAAAGGCAAGGCTCAAATGATTCAGTCATAAAGAATGAAGATTATTGCAAAGACAAGGCTCTAATGATTGAGTTGTAAAGAATGAACATAATTGCAAAGGCAAGGCTCTAATGATTCAATTTATAAAGAATGAACATAATTGCAAAGACAAAGCTCAACTGATTCAGTCATGAAGAATGAACATAATTGCAAAGGCAAGGCTGAAATGATTTAGTTCTAAAGAATGATCATAATTGCAAAGGCAAGGCTGAAATGATTTAGTTCTAAAAGAATGATCATAATTGCAAAGGCAAGGCTCAAATGATTAAGTTCTAAAGAATGATCATAATTGCAAAGGCAACGCTCAAATGATTCAGTTGTAAAAAATGAACATAATTGCAAAGGCAAATCTCAAATGATTCAGTTGTAAAGAATGATCATAATTGCAAAGGCAAATCTCAAATGATTCAGTTGTAAAGAATGATCATAATTGCAAAGGCAAGTCTCAAATGATTCAGTTCTAAAGAATGAACATAATTGCAAAAACAAGTCCCAAATAATTCAGTTGTAAAGAATGATCATGATCGCAAGTCTCAAATGATTCAGTTCTAAAGAATGGACATAATTGCAAAGGCAAGGCTCAAATGATTTAGTTCTAAAGAATGACCATAATTGCAAAGGCAAGGTTCAAATGATTCAGTTGTAAAGAATGAACATAATTGCAAAGTAAAGTCTCAAATGATTCAATTGTAAAGAATGAACATAATTGCAAAGGCCAGTCTCAATGATTCACTCGTAAAGAATGAACATAATTGCAAAAGCAAGTCTCAAATGATTGAATTGTAAAGAATGACCATAATTGCAAAAACAAGGCTGAAATGATTCAGTTCTAAAGAATGAACATAATTGCAAAGGCAAGGCTCAAATAATTTAGTTGTAAAGAATGATCATAATTGCAAAGGCAAGTCTCAAATGATTCAGTTGTAAAGTATGAACATGATTGCAAAGGCAAGGCTCAAATGATTCAGTTGTAAAGAATGATCATAATTGCAAAGGCAAGTCTCAAATGATTCAGTTGTAAAGAATGAAAATAATTGGAAAGGCAAGGCTCAAATGATTCAGTTGTAAAGAATGATCATAATTGCAAAGGCCAGTCTCAAATGATTGAGTTGTAAAGAATGAACATAATTGCAAAGGCAAGTCTCAAATGATTGAATTGTAAAAGCATGATCATAATTGTAAAGGCAAGTCTCAAATGATTCAGTTGTAAAGAATGAACATAATTGCAAAGGCAAGTCTCAAATGATTCAGTTCTAAAGAATGAACATAATTGCAAAGGCAAGTCTCAAATTATTTAGTTTTAAAGAATTATCATAATTGCAAAGGCAAGTCTCAAATGATTCAGTTGTAAAGAATGAACATAATTGTAAAGGCAAGTCTCAAATGATTCAGTTGTAAAGAATGAACATAATTGCAAAGGCAAGTCTCAAATGATTCAGTTGTAAAGAATGAACATGATTGCAAAGGCAAGTTTCAAATGATTTAGTTGTAAAGAATGAACATAATTGCAAAGGCAAGGCTCAAATGTTTCAGTTGTAAAGAATGATCATAATTGCAAAGGCAAGTCTCAAATGATTCAGTTGTAAAGAATGAACATAATTGCAAAAACAAGGCTCAAATGATTTAGTTGTAAAGAATTATCATAATTGCAAAGGCAAGTCTCAAATGATTTAGTTGTAAAGAATGAACATAATTGCAAAGGCAAGGCTCAAATGTTTCGTTTGTAGAGAATGAACAATAGCATAATTGTGAAGCAGGTGTTAGACTGGAGGTCTTGAAATGACCGAAGACTGCTTCAAAAGACAATGTATTACATGGCGGAAGACAGTTTAGAAAAGCTGTAATGAACGTGATGGTGAACAACTCTGTAAAAAAATGTGTTCAATGCCATTCATTGAGAGGAACACTGCTCTAGTGATAACAGACACCAACGCCAATCGAGGCGACAACAACTTGTAACGTCTTTTTTTTAAGCATCTAAGATAGCGAAGACGAGACATGTTTGGTTATGCAAATAATTTGTTTTGCACGATCAGTGATATGAACACATCCCTGGTAGCAAATCGAGTTATTTTAATGAGTTCTTTTTTTTTAAAGTTCAATGAAACAAGGAATAATTTACTATTTTGGATTATTATTGCATTTGACGTGATGCTGTTAAGACAGGAGTTAGAGATGAAGTTATTTTACGGTGAATGTGTGTTTAAGTTCCGGGTAAAACGTTGTTTCTGCGATTTGTGTCTGCTGCCAGCTGTGAGAGGTTGTTTTTTTTTTAAGTTGAGATTTCTCCTCTCAGTATTCTGACGAAGCTTTAAAAGAACTTTATTTAGCGTTTTAGACGCTTTTTATTTTTAGTGGGTCTTGTTTGCGGTTAACCGTACAAAGACATAATGCAACCAAGAATCACATGGGATAAAGCAAATGTCTGGCAGTGAACAAAGCGGACTGGAAAAGGATATGTGCAGAACTCTGTGAAAGCTGAAACCAGACAAAGACATTCACAGCAAGAACTCGTCATACTCTTACAATTGCAAAAAACTTTATATTCTTCGTCTGTGTGCTTAACATCAAACAGATCTTCTAAAACAGAGTTTCTTTTAAAGAACTTCCCCTCTGTGAAACACACTACTTTCCTGCAGGCAACAACATGGTCATCTTCAAATCCAATGTCAATAAATACTCGTCATAAACCGTTCTTATATGTTTTGTCCATTTCATTCATCATTTTTAACCCTCTCATAATATTCTTCGTCTTTCAACTAACAATCCCTCCATCTCATTAATCCTTATCCTTGAGTGACTTTTGATCTTCATAAGTAGCGACTCATGAGTAAAAAAGAAAATGCCTAATAATGTTTTGAAAAAAAAAAAAATGAAAAAAAAAAACAAATAAAAACTTGCCTTTTCCAATTGGAGGGAGATAAACGTTTCTGGGAATATTTTGGAAGAGAATTCATCTTCACAAGATTTTCTTTTCGGAAGGCTTGATGATGAATCAAAAGTCTTTGATTTGCTTTTGAACCTGTGACTTCTTGTTTCTAATCTTGAAATGGTCTCATCTCTAAAAAACAAAGCATCAAACACACCTAATAACTTAAAATAAATATAATAATAATAAATAAATTTAACAAGAATTATTCCATAGTTTTAAACATCTAAATTTATTTGCTGCAGGGTCACTGTGCCATTTACTGCAGTAATGCCAAGGAAAACAACATTACCAAATCTTTAGTCTGCAGGAGTTTCAAGAGATTTGAAACACTCATCATTTGATAAAGAGGTCTTACCTTGAAATATATTATGCAATATGATTGCACACATTAGATAACTGTGTGGAAGTTGTGACTGAATCAAGTAAGATTTACTTTATGAAAAAGAAAAATTAAAATCACTTCGTTTTTGTCCCCCTTCCCAACACCAACATATTTCCACTTGTTGCATCATGATAGCATTCTATGAGACTTCTACATAAAAAAAACATGTTACATCCAAATCAATTTGCATACAGAATCTGACTTTCTCCACTCAAGTTTCCAGCAATGACAGTAATTTTTAGAAGAAGCTTATACCCCTCCCGTGGGGCTAGTAAACAGCCGGTGACTCTTTGATAAAGGATATGTTCCCCTCCCTCTTTCTAATTTGAAGGATGTCAATATCACTTCATGACATCATCAACTGTGTTATATCCCCAAATGATGTCATCCAGTGTACACAAGGAGAAGCAAGTAAGATTCACAGAGTTTTAGTAGTATACAGATAGCGTTCGGTCTGTATTTCTGTCGTATATTCAATTCACTAATCTTCATGGTCTGCCATACACACATTTACAATTTTTACTAGTCTGTTTCCATGCTTATCCACTCTTCCATATACTGATATTTTATATACACATTTAGAGTTTTCTTCTACTTAGTCATAATATGCATGGGGACAAGAAAGATCCACAGAGTTTTAGTAGATAGATAGATTGCTGTAAACATAAAGGTAGGTGTTCAAACCTAATTTTGAGATACTGATTTTAGATATTGTATCTATTTTCGGATTGCCTGAAAACCAGTGCTCTGGGTACATTGGACTCATCAGTCTGGGAAGACAACTCATCTAAGAGAAGGAAAACTCTATTAAACCTCTGCTGTCTTGTGATGATACAAACAAAGTTGTACAATGCTGATTCACACGAATTTACTTTTTATCCTATCGTCTGCTGATCAAAAATAAATGTATAAACTTATAAATTTTTATACTCCTAACATTTCTCAATGAACTTTCTACACTGAAAACAAATGAACATTGACTCTTATTAATAACTTTCAATCAAATGAACATTTTATAATTGAGTGGGGAAGTTTTGATTATGATTTTTCAGACCTGTGAACAATTCACAGCCCTTAAATTATCGACTCTTAGATATCTCAGCTAATGACCACCCCCCTGTTCTGCAAAGACTCAAAATATGAACAACCATTCTATGTTTACCCATCTGTGTAAACTTCCATTTTAAACATATATAAAATATCTCTTTTGTGAACTTATGCTTTTTTATTCATTATTTTTTTTGCTTTTATCATAAAACATTTCTCTTGCTCTCTCACATTTGAGTATAACCTAAAACTGCTTCCTTAAAAGTGTCTCCCTAAAAAGGGTCCTCCAAAGGGTCGAACAAAAAAACAACAATGTACATTATAGCTGCTGTTGCTTTAAAGCAAACAGGTTTTGGCAATTACTATTATCCTTTATGATATCATACTGCTTTTAGCAAATACCACATCATCCAGTGAGCACGGTGACAATATACAAGCAAACAATTACTTTGTTTTAAATGTTAATTTTTCTTTGGGGGAATTTTTTCAAACCACCCCCTACCCACATAAATAAATGAATAAATTCTAAAATGCTCGGAAAACATTGTAAGCCGGGCAGCCCATAGAGTGAATGCAGTATTTTGGTGACTACAAATATGCATGCGACAGATAATTGAACATACTGGATGGTATTGTCAGTATACGTGAGTCAAGAATGTGTCTAGTTAAGAATTAGAGAGTCAGTGAAAGACAAACAGGCCATCTACGCACTTCCCCTGATTTAATGGCCTTGTGCCAAATTGCATGTATTTACAATAAATATAAGTAAGATTACAAACAAGATCCACAGAGTTTTATAAGTAAATTATGCCCTTCATTCTAGATGGTTCACCTAGTATATATATATATATATATATATATATATATATATATATATATCAGAGGTATTATACAGATAGATAAGCTTTTTCTTCTCCATCTAAATATACTTCCATTGGATACCTTATCAACGGACAATTACCATCTGGATAAACCCCATATCTTTTTTACACAAACTTTTTTTTCACCCTCCATTTTCTTAAAAATATTTTTTAAATGTTGAATTTTGGCTTTCCTATTGCCAACTTATCTATCTGTATAATTCCTCTGATGATAAGATCTCGATCTTTGAAAAGCCTTGGCTTAAGGAAAGAATAATAAACATAATTTTATTACAGAATATACCTCGCATTGAACAATCGAAGTTTGAAATAAATCTGGACATTCGTACATGTTTATCACTCTTCGTTCATCTATCTTTATAATTGCTCTATCTCGTATATTGAGCTTAAACCATTTCACTATAGGTTCTATTTACTAAAAGCTTACTTTTAGTTTCATATTTATTCTACTATACATATATATATATATATATATAGTCACTCTTCACATAGACGACCCATGGCCCTTCATCTATGTTCTCTATTTTTATATATGATGTCATTCTTTAGTTACTTCAACATTATGTCATCATCCTGGTGTCTTCAACCTGTTTTAGAGGATGACTTTATAAAGGATTTTTCTCGGTGTCTTCCACATCTGTTTAAATGGGTGACATCATTCCTTTGTGATGTCATCGATTGTGCACGGAGACAAACAAGCAAACAAGGTCCACAGAATTTTAGTAGTATACTAGACACTCTGGGTCGAGACAGTTCATCAAGTGTCCACATAGACGACATAAAGGGTCACGGGTCGTCTATGTTCTTTGTTTTAATGAATGATGTCATCCTTTTATTACTTCAGTATTTATGACGTCATAAAGGATCTCTTTAACCTGCTTTAGTGCGCACAGAGATCAAGTGACAACAAGATAAACTATAACATAGTTAACTGGTTAATTAAGGAGAGGAAATTAATGTTCTTAACTTCGTTACTAACTCACCGTTTGACATGTACGGCAGAACTTTAATGGAATATTCGAATATCTATGTATCTCATATAGAGATCAAGTGTTAGCCCCAGGAAGGGACCCCTTGATTTCTGAGAACTTCGAGTGAAGTAAAATGAAACAAAAAAATAGTGTGCAAATATCTCCACTGGACCATCTGTAAAAAAGATGAATACCAAGTGTAGCAGCAAGTCCTGGGAACATATACCAGAAAGAACTGTTGGAAATAAGTCATCCACCATCAACCATGACTATGCAATTCCTACAGCTACATACCTAGAAAACAGAGCTGCTAAACTTGACATAGTGATATGGGACAAGAGGGAAAGAGTAACAACCCTAGTTGAAGTCAGTGTCCCTAATGATGCTGGCTTAAACAGAGCTGAGAGGGAGAAGATAATTAAGTACCAAGGTCTTATATACGACATGAAAAGAAACTGGAATCTTAGGAAGATCTCCATCATTCCAATAATCATAGAAGCTACTGGACTCATGAAAAATAATTTAAAACATTACCTGGCGAATATACCCGGTGAATCAAGTTCAAGAGAGGTTGAAACAATTGCGATTAAAGTGACTGTTAGAATCATAAAAAGATCTTTCGGTTGGAGTCTTTGAAATAGCGGGTGAATATCTGGCATCCAGTAGGATGCCACATACCCATCAAAACCAAAAAGCTAAGAAAATCTTTTTAAAAGAGAGAAACATACAAGATAACAAGATTAACATGGTTTTATATATAGATTTGCCATTCGTCCTTGGAGATGTGGCTTGTTCACTTACTTGTAAGCTGGATGAGTTTCTGCCTGGATGACTCTTGAATGACAGTAATACACTTGTTGTACACAGGTCATCAACGCATTTCGCTGACAGAGTTGACATTTCAGAATCACTCGCATTTTCTGAAGACCATCCGATGTAAGAAGCTACAAATAATGTCAAGAACACAAAGAAATATTCAGAGTTCTTAGAACAGGCTTGGTTGGATTTGACCAAATTCTAGCAGAATGGTATGTGGGATGTGTTAGCAAGTAGAAAGAGGAAATCTCTATTTCGAAATTAAGGTTAAAAATTAAGTTGATATGTTCAAGGAAGTGATGTCACGGACAGGAAGTCGAGATAGATGACGTTGACAAAAAAGCTAGTTGAATCTAGCCTCCAAGCTTTGATCTGTTAAACAGGAGATACATATTGTTGGAGATCCCTCATGACGAGGAACTATGGAAGAACGTAGCATTACTATATACTAGTGATGGGACGATTCCAATATTTTTCCTGATTCTGATATAATAATCGATTCTGTTCTAAATTACTGATTCCGATACAATTACCAATTCTGATTTTTTTTAAATCTCTAAATATTTTAGCTATAGAGTTGCTGTTGTTTTTGTTTTCTTTAATAATATATGCATATATTTTTGCAAATGTAAAATTACACTTGGGTGGGGGAGGGTATTATCTATAGATTTTAGTTTTACTAGTTGTTATAAATCAATAAATATTTATCACTTTATCATTAGTACCAGCATTGGAAAATTGAGTTTTAGACAAAAACAAAGAAAAGACAATTAAAAGAATCGTTTTTGGCATCAGAAAATAGGCACAAATCTTTTCTGATTCCGATAACCTCCAAAGTTCTGATTTTTCACATTCAGATATAGTAAATGCACCAACAACACATCATTTCAAGGTGAAATTGGACACATGCTGGCCTACTATATCCTCTTCTGTGTAAATTTCTGCCCTTTCCCCTTCCCTTCATGGCAACTGAAGCATTTATTGTTTTATCATTTACCAAATTTTTTGATCTGAATTCAAAAAAGAGCAATTTAAGAAGAAAAAAAAAACTCAGAACGTGTGTAGTTGCTATTATCTTGTAATATATAAAATTGTATTCTTCGAACTTAAATAGCATTTAATATAAAAAAAAAAAATTTGATTCTACCTAGCTTTCTTCTTTCAATGCATGTAATTAGGAACAATGAATTTTAATTAAACTTCAATTCTTTGCAAATACAACTTATCCTGCTCAGATTTTTTGCAGAAAAACAAACTTTTCGTTTCAACGGCAAATGTAAATTCAAGATGGATGCTTTGAAGGAATATAATATATTTCTGTATATACCTTATTTTGTCTAATCCCCCCACCCGGCAATATGTACATTTATTATATATTAGCTGTATTCTTTAAAAATTCATTTTTAGGTTTCCATAATATTTTGGAGAATTTCAATTTAAAATTACTTACTTCCATTGGTTATGATGTTTTAAGTTACTTCCATTGATTATGATGTTTTAAGTTACTTCCATTCGTTATGATGTTTTAAGTTACTTCCATTCGTTATGATGTTTTAAGTTACTTCCATTCGTTATGATGTTTTAAGTTACTTCCATTCGTTATGATGTTTTAAGTTACTTCTATTCGTTATGATGTTTTAAGTTACTTCCATTCGTTATGATGTTTTAAGTTACTTCTATTCGTTATGATGTTTTAAGTTACTTCTATTCGTTATAATGTTTTAAGTTACTTCCATTCGTTATGATGTTTTAAGTTACTTCCATTCGTTATGATGTTTTAAGTTACTTCCATTCGTTATGATGTTTTAAGTTACTTCCATTCGTTATGATGTTTTAAGTTACTTCCATTCGTTATGATGTTTTAAGTTACTTCTATTCGTTATGATGTTTTAAGTTACTTCTATTCGTTATGATGTTTTAAGTTACTTCTATTCGTTATAATGTTTTAAGTTACTTCCATTCGTTATGATGTTTTAAGTTACTTCCATTCGTTATGATGTTTTAAGTTACTTCCATTCGTTATGATGTTTTAAGTTACTTCCATTCGTTATGATGTTTTAAGTTACTTCCATTCGTTATGATGTTTTAAGTTACTTCCTATTCGTTATGATGTTTTAAGTTACTTCCATTCGTTATGATGTTTTAAGTTACTTCTATTCGTTATAATGTTTTAAGTTACTTCTATTCGTTATGATGTTTTAAGTTACTTCCATTCGTTATGATGTTTTAAGTTACTTCCATTCGTTATGATGTTTTAAGTTACTTCCATTCGTTATGATGTTTTAAGTTACTTCCATTCGTTATGATGTTTTAAGTTACTTCCATTCGTTATGATGTTTTAAGTTACTTCTATTCGTTATGATGTTTTAAGTTACTTCTATTCGTTATGATGTTTTAAGTTACTTCTATTCGTTATGATGTTTTAAGTTACTTCCATTCGTTATGATGTTTTAAGTTACTTCCATTCGTTATGATGTTTTAAGTTACTTCCATTCGTTATGATGTTTTAAGTTACTTCCATTCGTTATGATGTTTTAAGTTACTTCCATTCGTTATGATGTTTTAAGTTACTTCCATTCGTTATGATGTTTTAAGTTACTTCTATTCGTTATGATGTTTTAAGTTACTTCCATTCGTTATGATGTTTTAAGTTACTTCTATTCGTTATGATGTTTTAAGTTACTTCTATTCGTTATAATGTTTTAAGTTACTTCCATTCGTTATGATGTTTTAAGTTACTTCCATTCGTTATGATGTTTTAAGTTACTTCCATTCGTTATGATGTTTTAAGTTACTTCCATTCGTTATGATGTTTTAAGTTACTTCTATTCGTTATGATGTTTTAAGTTACTTCCATTCGTTATGATGTTTTAAGTTACTTCTATTCGTTATGATGTTTTAAGTTACTTCTATTCGTTATAATGTTTTAAGTTACTTCCATTCGTTATGATGTTTTAAGTTACTTCCATTCGTTATGATGTTTTAAGTTACTTCCATTCGTTATGATGTTTTAAGTTACTTCCATTCGTTATGATGTTTTAAGTTACTTCCATTCGTTATGATGTTTTAAGTTACTTCCTATTCGTTATGATGTTTTAAGTTACTTCTATTCGTTATAATGTTTTAAGTTACTTCCATTCGTTATGATGTTTTAAGTTACTTCCATTCGTTATGATGTTTTAAGTTACTTCCATTCGTTATGATGTTTTAAGTTACTTCCATTCGTTATGATGTTTTAAGTTACTTCTATTCGTTATGATGTTTTAAGTTACTTCCATTCGTTATGATGTTTTAAGTTACTTCTATTCGTTATGATGTTTTAAGTTACTTCTATTCGTTATAATGTTTTAAGTTACTTCCATTCGTTATGATGTTTTAAGTTACTTCCATTCGTTATGATGTTTTAAGTTACTTCCATTCGTTATGATGTTTTAAGTTACTTCCATTCGTTATGATGTTTTAAGTTACTTCCATTCGTTATGATGTTTTAAGTTACTTCTATTCGTTATGATGTTTTAAGTTACTTCTATTCGTTATAATGTTTTAAGTTACTTCCATTCGTTATGATGTTTTAAGTTACTTCCATTCGTTATGATGTTTTAAGTTACTTCCATTCGTTATGATGTTTTAAGTTACTTCCATTCGTTATGATGTTTTAAGTTACTTCTATTCGTTATGATGTTTTAAGTTACTTCCATTCGTTATGATGTTTTAAGTTACTTCTATTCGTTATGATGTTTTAAGTTACTTCTATTCGTTATAATGTTTTAAGTTACTTCCATTCGTTATGATGTTTTAAGTTACTTCCATTCGTTATGATGTTTTAAGTTACTTCCATTCGTTATGATGTTTTAAGTTACTTCCATTCGTTATGATGTTTTAAGTTACTTCCATTCGTTATGATGTTTTAAGTTACTTCTATTCGTTATGATGTTTTAAGTTACTTCTATTCGTTATAATGTTTTAAGTTACTTCCATTCGTTATGATGTTTTAAGTTACTTCCATTCGTTATGATGTTTTAAGTTACTTCCATTCGTTATGATGTTTTTAGTTACTTCCATTCGTTATGATGTTTTAAGTTACTTCCATTCGTTATGATGTTTTAAGTTACTTCTATTCGTTATGATGTTTTAAGTTACTTCTATTCGTTATAATGTTTTAAGTTACTTCCATTCGTTATGATGTTTTAAGTTACTTCTATTCGTTATGATGTTTTAAGTTACTTCTATTCGTTATAATGTTTTAAGTTACTTCCATTCGTTATGATGTTTTAAGTTACTTCCATTCGTTATGATGTTTTAAGTTACTTCCATTCGTTATGATGTTTTAAGTTACTTCCATTCGTTATGATGTTTTAAGTTACTTCTATTCGTTATGATGTTTTAAGTTACTTCCATTCGTTATGATGTTTTAAGTTACTTCTATTCGTTATGATGTTTTAAGTTACTTCTATTCGTTATGATGTTTTAAGTTACTTCCATTCGTTATGATGTTTTAAGTTACTTCTATTCGTTATAATGTTTTAAGTTACTTCCATTCGTTATGATGTTTTAAGTTACTTCCATTCGTTATGATGTTTTAAGTTACTTCTATTCGTTATGATGTTTTAAGTTACTTCTATTCGTTATAATGTTTTAAGTTACTTCCATTCGTTATGATGTTTTAAGTTACTTCCATTCGTTATGATGTTTTAAGTTACTTCCATTCGTTATGATGTTTTAAGTTACTTCTATTCGTTATGATGTTTTAAGTTACTTCCATTCGTTATGATGTTTTAAGTTACTTCCATTCGTTATGATGTTTTAAGTTACTTCTATTCGTTATAATGTTTTAAGTTACTTCCATTCGTTATGATGTTTTAAGTTACTTCCATTCGTTATGATGTTTTAAGTTACTTCTATTCGTTATGATGTTTTAAGTTACTTCCATTCGTTATGATGTTTTAAGTTACTTCCCTTTCATCTTAGGCTTGTTAGAGCTTATATTTTTTTATACATGTCGAGCAAAGCTCCAGCTAGATTTCCCGGGTCAGAAACATGTGCCTCGCATCAAGTCGGCAGGCTGGAAGACCGAGGCTTTCTTGGAATGAGCTGTGTAAATGTGACCGCGCAGCCCTGGGGATTACAACATTAGATCCTTGCGACCGCAAAGCCTTGAGTGGAAAACTTCGATCAGGACTGACAGGCAGGCCCCCACCCTCTTATAGAGGACTGTTCAAAAATAAATCGGATGGAGAAGAAGATACACTAGCTGTATGTATCTGTTCTTATTTTTCTCTAAGCCATTCACCCATCCAGCAGGAAATATATACATTTATTACATACTAGCTGCCTTTATCAGGCGTTGCGCGGGTGCAAGACTTAAATAAAAACAATTCAAAATATAATCATGTTTACAATTTTTTTCTTAAAAAGAATCTTTAGAAATTTGTTTTATTTTTCACTTATTTCATATTTTTAATTATTTTTTTCTTGACTCTGTACCAAAACAACTATTACAGTTCTTACGAAGAAAAAGAAAGATAGGCAGATGACCTCTACACACTGACTAGACGTGTTAACAAGACTTATACAAAAAGCAAAAACAAGTTCTTCTTTACAATCAGTCAGTCAGTCGTCAGTGTTGCCTGCTTAGGTCATCGCAGCCTGCACAGTAACTATGAAATGGTCGCGATTAGTTGACCCGCGATCTCAAATGATCGCATGGCATCACTCACACACTTCCCCATCTTTGATGTGGCTGCCCTTAACATCGTTTCCTTTCAATAAACTCCACCCAATATACGTCTCTCGAGCCTGTTGTGTCTCTTCATGTGGTCAAACAATGTGAGCTTCTATTGCTTAACCACGTGCGTACACCAAGTTATTCTTGTATGTTTCTATTCGTGCTCCACTCGATCCAAGGTACTCGTAGGATTTTCCTGTAGCACTTTGAATGCCGTTATCCTTTCGATGTCTGCTTTTTTCCAGTGTCCATGCTTCACATCCGTAAGTGGCTACAGGAAAAATGCACAATTGCAGGACCCTCAGCTTTATGAATTTTCTACAAGAGCAAAAGACGGTGTAATGTCTGCACGCCCATCACTAGTCTTTGTCGAATGTCGGTGCCGCAGTCACCGTTGGCTGCGATCAGGTAACGAAAGTGATCGATTGGTTTGAGCTGTTGGCCTTCTACTGAAATATTCACAAGGTTACCATCCATTGCCATCATCTTTACAATCACCCTACCATTGTCTCCCAAGCAAATTTTTTTGTACTTATTTTCACCCCAAACAAAGCACATTTCCACTGGGATGTAAGGAGCTACTGTGTATAGGGGTATCCTAAATGGGGGTTTCTGCAGCAAAATGTTTGCTCACATTACATTTAAATTTCTGCATGTGTGTACAGTCAGCAAAACAGGGAGCAGGAAGGAAATTCCAAAGGCAAGCAATTCAGGGAAAGAAGCTGTTAGAGTAGAAAGCTTTCCAGAATCTGGGAACCTCTACAGTGAAGGGGGGGAATTTTGTTGATTGTGTGATTACGTCGAGGAGGCACACATGCCGCAAGTTTGTCGGAGCACATTCCATTGAAGTACTTGTAGAACAAACACAGGGATGCAACATTGCGGCGATCGGACAGGGGCTGGAGCTTGGTAGACAGTGAGGGACCTATTAGATTAGAGACTCTTTTTTGGACCTTGTCTAAGAGGGAGAGACTAGCGGTTGGTGCACTAGCCCAGATGTGCCAACAATATTCCATGCATGGACGAATCGTCGCTTTGTAGAGATACAGGATACTGGCAGGTGAGAGAAATTTTGTAGGTCGGTAGAGGGAGCGCATCCCTCTTTGCAGCAGACTTGGCAGTATCTTCTATGTATTTGTTCCAATTCATGTTTCCTGTGAATGTCAGGCAAAGGAGTTTGAATGTTGAACTCTCAGGTATGGTGCTATTAGGCATGCCAATCGGTTGTTGGAAGTTTAGTTTTCTATAATTTTAAATTTGACTTAATACATCATATGATTATGGGTGTCGCCATGTTGGAACTGTATTAAAATACGGCAGTACAAATCTCTCGTTATATTTAAAGTTTAGGAGCATCAAAAGTAACATTCACAATAGTGAGCATTTTGTGTTGCAGTAATTTGTCTTAATAAAATTGTTTGACCACTTCTCGTTTGTGTATGTGCTTTGTCGCGTCTACGTGACTCACATATTATTTATCTACTGTTAATCAAATATTTATTGAAATTAAAAACGCAATAGCATATAATAAAACAAAATTTTTAAAATCCTATTTAAAATAATAATTTAATTATTAAATTAAATCAACCACAATGCACGTTGGTTTATTCCTAATCCAATCAGCCATTTTTAATTTTTTGTTAATAGTTGAAAAAAAAAAAAAATAAAGAATGAATTATTTTGAGGCTCTTCAAAATTTTAAAGAAATTAAACTGTCAAATAAAAAATCATTTAAACTGGCATAAAGATTTGCTAAGAATGAACATTCTTATATATTAAAAAATTGAAAGGTTTGGAAGCTATTTATATCCAATAATTTTATAAAGATTAAAACAACAATTAGTTAAAGTTTTATAGCAATTTGGTTCAATTTATAATTTAATGACTAAACCATAATAATGAAATTTAAATCTCAAAATCCTATTTTAAAAAAAAAAATGGCATAGCTTAAAAAAAAAGAAGGAAACAAAAAGCAAAAGTGTGATTGCAAGCGTTAGGAGTGGATGGAGTAAATTTAGGGAACTTCTGCCATTACTAACCAGTAACCGGCCAAGGGTATGTGTAAGCAGTGTGATGATGTATGGAAGTAAAACTTGGCCAGTGAGAGTTGAGGATATGCGTTGCATGAAGAGAGAATGATATGAGTATGATACAGTGAATGTGTGATGTGAGTCTTAAAGATGACTTCAGAGAAAGATTAAATGTGGACAGTACAGGAAGATATGTACAGAATAGGAGACTTCAATGGTATGGCCATGTTGAAAGAATAGATGAGAGTTGTTGGGTTAGTAGATGTAGAACAGTTAAGGTAGCAGGTTCAGTTCACAGGAGAAAGCCAAGGAAAACATGAGAGGAAGTGATAAGAATGGAGTTGAAAGAAAGAGGGATAAATAAAGACCTGACTATAGATTGGTTAATTTGGAAGTCAATTTCTTAAAGCCGTCCAACATATGCAAGTATGTAAAACAAATGTTAAACCGAATATGATGATGATGTTGATGATAAAAAATGAAAGTAAAAAGACTCCCGGACAACATCGGATAGAGACGAACAACATCGTAACATGTATAAACGTATCATTTATTAAGTAACATTTTAAAAACTACCTGTTTATTATGAAAATTTACCGACATTATATGAGTGTATGGTTATTAGAAACCAACTTATATCAATTCTGTGGCTAAGATCGCTGGAAAAATGGTTTGATCACTCAGAAAGTACCTCACTCCTGACACAATCAAATACATCCTGCTATGGAGTCCTGCTGCCACATCTGGGGAGTTGCTGCTCAGAGCATCCTTTCCTGCCTTGACAGATTACAAAACCAACTTCGAAATCTAGTGGGGAATGTTCTCTTCTTTCTCACAGAAGAGACGTGGCTCGTCTTTCTCGACGCTATTGGGAGCTTGACTCAGCTCCATTCTATGGTTTCACCTGTAAAACAATCGCAATAAAAACTCATCTAGCTACAACCACTGTAAATAATTTTCTTTTCTACCAAGAACTGTCCGTTTGTTGAACACAATACCATGGGGTTGCTTCCCAGCTGACTACAACATGGTCGTTTTCAAGTCCAATGTCAACAAATTCTTGCTGAGCCGTACTCTCAAATAATCAAATTTTTCCCAGTTTCAACAATCGTTACCAATCCTCACAGTGTTGTTTCGCCGTCCACCTGACGAACTTATTAACCCGTATCCTCAAGTGAGCCTTGATTAGTAAAAATAAAACACTGTCTTTGCTTTTGTTTTCATATCTAACACATTTACGAACACTTGTCTTTTTAAAATTTCAAAACTATTTTTTTTACTGATTCCACACATATCAAGGCCAAAGCCACTTAAGGATAAGGGTGTTACATTCTGCTTACCTTCTGTTGACAACGCACGCGGGCTGGTCTGCCCCGTGGTGGTAGTGGTCATTGCGGTCACGATCATCATTGCCCATTGCTGGGGTTTTAAGTTTTATTCAACATAAAACAAGAGACAGAAATTACTGTATTATGTACGAGAGGGAGAGAGAGAATGAAAGAATTAGAGAGAGATTTTGTCAGGCCATTTTGGGCTACTGTGCCTCACTCCCCCCCTACTGGCAGCGAGCGGACCGGCACTGAGTCAGGAACGAGAGACCGAAACAACACTGAACAGACGTGACATTATCTCCGCCTTCCACCTTCACTCCTGCCACCTTACAAGGCGAATATCTACCTTTAATCAAAGCGATAATGAATTTTAACGAGTTAGCACAAGTAATTACGTCTTCCAAAGGAGTGATTTAATTTTGTCAGGTGGAAAAAACTGATAGCCAAAGAGAAAAATTAGTAAAAAAACCAACTTTTTCATGCAGAAAAAACATTTTATAACCATAACCCAGTACTTATCCAGATTAGGACCCAAGCTGACTCTAACGGACACCAAGTCAATTTTAGCTTGGGTCCTAACCTGGATAATTACCCCATACCTGGATAATTACCCCTAGCCCTAAAATCGTTGTAATACTTGTTCCGTGATATTTTTCTTCAAAAAAAAAAACAAAACAAAAAAAACATCCAGCCTCATTTTGAATTTTTTTGATGCATGCAACCAACTTTTTATTCGTCTTTTTCCATCTGTCTACGTAAACATTCGGAAACTACTGACACCTAGCTTGGGTCCTAATCTGCATATGTACCAATTTTTTTATACTAATGATTCACTATTTACTAAGGTCAAAGACCACTTGAGGATAAGGGTTAATGAGATTGTCAGTCGGATGATGAACAATGCTATCAGAGGATTAGAAACGATGGGTGGAATTTGATTACTTCAGGAGATGCTCGACAAATATTTGTTCACATTGGACTTGAAGTCTTGTAGTTAGTTGGAAAGTCCCCCTTGCGATATTGTGTTCCGCAGATGGAAAGTTCTTGGAAAGAAACTCTGTTCATGGAAATTCCGTTTGCGGTTAGGCACATGAAGGAAGAAAGGAAAGTTCTTTGCAGTGGTTGTAGGTAGACGAGTGCTTGCTGTGAATGTTTTACAACGAGGAAGCAAAGATTGGAGTTAAGTCGAACATCTTCCATGAAAACAACAATAGAGTAGAGAAAGACTAGGAGCAAAGTGTAGTATCTGTTCTGATACTACACTTCATCTTTTCTGTCCTCGGTCAGTGAAGGAGAGATCCTTCTAGACCGAGGCAATTTTTATTTTTGTTTTAATCAAGAGTGCCCCTTTTTAGAAAGCTGAATTTACTCCACATTAAAAACTGACCTTGTGTCTAACTCTGTCCTCTTGAGGAGGCAAGTAAATAGGAACTAGCAACTGCTCTTCTGTTAGAAAGGGGTTGTAGGGGAGAGAAAAGATCAGTCCTAACCACCCACTAGATTGCTAACCCGATTCTGTACTCTGTCAAGGCATGAAAGAGTGCTCAGAGCGGCACCTCCCCAGATGTGGCAGCAGTACTCCATCTTAGGAGGTATCTGACTCGTATATAGGTTGAGGATTTTGTCAGAAATAGATGGCTAGCTACTCATGATTCCCCGATCAAATACCAACCACTTGTGGACCAAAGAGATGAATTTGCAATGAAAAAAGACAACATGTACAACAAATGTTAAACCGATGATGATGATGATGATGATGATGAGGAGGAGGAGGAGGAGGAGGAGGAGGAGGGACTAAAGAGAAAGTCTTATACTTACCTTCTCAACTGATTCCATTGATTTAAAACTGAACTGACCAACTTGAACCGTGTCGTATTCATGGATAGCCAGCTGTATATTTTTTGGAACGTATCTAGAAAAGAGATTATAGTCAGAGATAATTTATTTTGGATTATTTGGACTATTAGTCTCATCTTGGATGTTATTCTCACAACGTTTCGGCCGATGTAACCTCCGACCTTCTTCAGGTGCATCTAGTCGAACTCGGTAATCTGTACGGAATTTTGAACAGAACTCTTTATTTAATTCACGGGGGTTGCTAGCTCTCGTTTCATTCAAAATTCCGTACAGATTACTGAGTTCAATAGAAAGATTCCCGAGCTCGACAAGACACACATGAAGAAGGTCGGAGGTTACATCGGCCGAAACGTTGTGAGAATAACATCCAAAATGAGAACAGTAGTCCAAATAATACAAATTATCAATCTTCATCTAAAAAATTCAGAAAAATGAATAATTTATATCTTGTAAATAATTCATTCTTGGTTGGCAATGCGTCAAGCTGTTCAGTGTACGTGTCGTACGATAGCAATCACAAAATAAAACTGATGACATTTAGGAGATGGGGTAATGTTGTCTATTTACTTGCCTCCCTACGAGGACAGAGTTAGACACAAGGTCGTTTATTAATCAGGTAAAAGCTACAGCTCCCTCAAAAAAGGGCACTGATTTGGGACAAATATCAAAATTGCCTCAGTCTAGAAGGATTTCTCCTTCACTGATTGAGAACAGAAAAAATGAAGTGTAGTATCAGAACAGATACTACACTTTGCTCCAAGTTGTCAGTTACATAATTTACATGTCTGTATTATTCATCTTGTTTGTGGCTATGGGTGCAGCATCTCTGACTGGAGGAATAAAAAAGAAAAAGGGAAAGACGGTTTCTCTTGATGGAAACAACGTGCTGAATACTGAAACTTTATTACGTGGTATACTTTTCTCCAACAATATTGTTTTCAATACTGATCTCTATCACTCAATCATCTTAGCGCTTTGAGTGCTAAAGCGCTTTCCGTCGACTTTCATTAAGCCGGCCTTTTTATGGACGGCAAAACACGCCAGTCACACGTGGTCGATGCGTATAAATACTCTTGTTTTTCTCATATCGAGGCTCTACATGCTGGCAAAAACGGGCTCTTTTATGATGGTGGTAAGGTAAGTCAAGATTATTTCCACCACTTGATCTAGGTTTTGGCTTAACACTAAAAATTCAATATAAATTTACATGTAAAGTGATTTAAAACCAATATAAATTGACACATAATTTATCACAATCTAATATAAAATGACATGAAAAATGCCAAAATCTAATATAAATTTACATGTAAAAGGAACCAAAATCCAATATAAATTCACATATAAGTTGACACAGTTCAATATAAAATGACATGAAAAATGTCAAAATCCAATATAAATTCACATATAAGTTGACACAGTCCAATATAAAATGACATGAAAAATGCCCAAATCCAATATAAATTCACATATAAGTTGACACAGTCCAATATAAAATGACATGAAAAATGCCAAAATCCAATATAAATTCACATATAAGTTGACACAGTCCAATATAAAATGACATGAAAAATGCCAAAATCCAATATAAATTTGCACCAAAATCCAAAGATAAATTTACATTTAAAGATGCCACTATCCATATACAGTACACAAAGATTGCTGAATGCAATATATTTTTTACTTGCAAATATGGCACAATTCAATAGAAATTTACATGTAAAGATGCCATCATCTAATATAAAATACTGGACACAATTTCAAGTTAAATTTTGTTTTTTTGTTTCCCTGAAATCTAAATGACTCACCTGTCAAGACTGGAATCATCATCTAAGACGGTCATCGTGAAGCTCGGCTCAATTTTTTTTACGCTTTTGTACGAAGCATATTCAAATGGGATGCATCGCAGATGCAAATGGTGTTCCCCAAAACTGAATTCCTGGGCTTGTTTCTTGTAAATCTGAAATATTCAAAACGAAAACAATTGGGAGTGAGTGAAACAGATCTTGGATACACTTCCCTTCTTTACAGGCATTTAATTATGAAAATTAGATGTTTTCTTAGTTATGGAACGACCTAATCCTCCACTATATAATAAAGACTAATGTATATTTATGTGTGTATACATATATATATATATATATATATTACTATTTCATGTATCCACATAAAATTTTATAAGGAGATATAATTTTTTATGTATCAATTTTCAGTATTTACTTCAACAGTGCTTGATGCGTAAGTAGAGCTAGGTAGTAAGCTATGAAAATATATTTATGGCAATTTTAGCCTGAAGATTCCCCCCTTGAGGATGAAACGCGGGAGCTTCTGTGTAGCTTAATTGCCATAAATATATTTTCATAGCTTGCTATATATATACATATATTAATAAATTATACGGCATAATAATATTTATATAAGGCATAATCGCACCAGTTCCTGTTAGATCACCAAAGTTAAGTGACATTGGGCTTGGTCAGTACTAAAATGGGTGACCATTTGGGAATACCAGGTGATGTATGTGCTCTTCACTTATCTCGGCATTGTTTCCAGACGTCCTGGATTTCTTCTTGCCACTGGAATTAAGCAGTGCCAACTCAGGAGAGGTGTGGTTGTACCTTACACAACCCTTGCTTCACTTATTACATGCGCAGCCATCCTTACAAAAGTAGCCATTGTCTCTCAAGACTGAAGAGAGGCCATGACCATGGGATATTAATAAATATATATCCGCTCAGTCAGTTTAGGGGAAAGGAGAAAGCAAATAACAACTCTGACAAGCCCCTGCCGTCTAAAATAAATTTGGAAAGAAATCTGTTACTCTATTCCTATAATGAGAAATTTTCTTCTTTCCAAACTCATTGATACGTTAATTTTATTTTTTATTTCCTTTGTTATAATTTTATCGACTGAGATGTTATTTTATATAAATATAAATACATAGATGAAAATGACAATTTTCAAAACACCTTGAAAATATTTTGTCTCGATATTAAAGTGGTGATTATGAGAAACTTTACTTTGATATCTGAGCTTCAAATTTTACATAAATTTCTATTTTGTCTCGATATTAAAGTGGTGATTATAGGGAACTTTACTTTGATATCTGAGCTTCAAATTTTACATAAATTTCTATTTTGTCTCGATATTAAAGTGGTGATTATGGGAAACTTTACTTTGATATCTGAGCTTCAAATTTTACATAAATTTCTATTTTGTCTCGATATTAAAGTGGTGATTATGGGAAACTTTACTTTGATATCTGAGCTTCAAATTTTACATAAATTTCTATTTTGTCTCGATATTAAAGTGGTGATTATGGGAAACTTTACTTTTATATCTGAGCTTCAAATTTTACATAAATTTCAATTTTATCTCGATATTAAAGTGGTGATTATGTGAAACTTTACTTTGATATCTGAGCTTCAGATTTTACATAACTTTCAATTTTATCTCGATATTAAAGTGGTGATTATGGGAAACTTTACTTTGATATCTGAGCTTCAGATTTTACATAAATTTCAATTTTGTCTCGATAGTAAAGTGGTGATTATGGGAAACTTTACTTTGATATCTGAGCTTCAAATTTTACATAACTTTCTATTTACTCTCGATATTAAAGTGGTGATTATGGGAAACTTTACTTTGATATCTGAGCTTCAAATTTTACATAAATTTCAATTTTGTCTCGATATTAAAGTGGTGATTATGGGAAACTTTACTTTGATATCTGAGCTTCAAATTTTATAAATTTCAATTTTGTCTCGATATTAAAGTGGTGATTATGGGAAACTTTACTTTGATATCTGAGCTGCAAATTTTATAAATTTCAATTTTGTCTCGATATTAAAGTGGTGATTATGGGAAACTTTACTTTGATATCTGAGCTTCAAATTTTACATAAATTTCTATTTTGTCTCGATATTAAAGTGGTGATTATGGGAAACTTTACTTTGATATCTGAGCTTCAAATTTTATAAATTTCAATTTTGTCTCGATATTAAAGTGGTGATTATGGGAAACTTAACTTTGATATCTGAGCTTCAAATTTTACATAAATTTCTATTTTGTCTCGATATTAAAGTGGTGATTATGGGAAACTTTACTTTGATATCTGAGCTTCAAATTTTACATAAATTTCTATTTTGTCTTGATATTAAAGTGGTGATTATGGGAAACTTTACTTTGATATCTGAGCTTCAAATTTTACATAAATTTCTATTTTGTCTCGATATTAAAGTGGTGATTATGGGAAACTTTACTTTGATATCTGAGCTTCAAATTTTACATAAATTTCTATTTTGTCTCGATATTAAAGTGGTGATTATGGGAAACTTTACTTTGATATCTGAGCTTCAAATTTTACATAAATTTCAATTTTGTCTCGATATTAAAGTGGTGATTATGGGAAACTTTACTTTGATATCTGAGCTTCAAATTTTACATAACTTTCAATTTTATCTCGATATTAAAGTGGTGATTATGGGAAACTTTACTTTGATATCTGAGCTTCAAATTTTACATAAATTTCAATTTTGTCTCGATATTAAAGTGGTGATTATGGGAAACTTTACTTTGATATCTGAGCTTCAAATTTTATAAATTTCTATTTTGTCTCGATATTAAAGTGGTGATTATGGGAAACTTTACTTTGATATCTGAGCTTCAAATTTTACATAAATTTCTATTTTGTCTCGATATTAAAGTGGTGATTATGGGAAACTTTACTTTGATATCTGAGCTTCAAATTTTACATAAATTTCAATTTTGTCTCGATATTAAAGTGGTGATTATGGGAAACTTTACTTTGATATCTGAGCTTCAAATTTTACATAAATTTCTATTTTGTCTCGATATTAAAGTGGTGATTATGGGAAACTTTACTTTGATATCTGAGCTTCAAATTTTACATAAATTTCTATTTTGTCTCGATATTAAAGTGGTGATTATGGGAAACTTTACTTTGATATCTGAGCTTCAAATTTTACATAAATTTCAATTTTGTCTCGATATTAAAGTGGTGATTATGGGAAACTTTACTTTGATATCTGAGCTTCAAATTTTACATAACTTTCAATTTTATCTCGATATTAAAGTGGTGATTATGGGAAACTTTACTTTGATATCTGAGCTTCAAATTTTACATCAATTTCTATTTTGTCTTGATATTAAAGTGGTGATTATGGGAAACTTTACTTTGATATCTGAGCTTCAAATTTTATAAATTCCAATTTTGTCTAGATATTAAAGTGGTGATTATGGGAAACTTTACTTTGATATCTGAGCTTCAAATTTTATAAATTTCAATTTTGTCTCGATATTAAAGTGGTGATTATGGGAAACTTTACTTTGATATCTGAGCTTCAAATTTTACATAAATTTCAATTTTGTCTCAATATTAAAGTGGTGATTATGGGAAACTTTACTTTGATATCTGAGCTTCAAATTTTATAAATTTCAATTTTGTCTCGATATTAAAGTGGTGATTATGGGAAACTTTACTTTGATATCTGAGCTTCAAATTTTACATAAATTTCTATTTTGTCTCGATATTAAAGTGGTGATTATGGGAAACTTTACTTTGATATCTGAGCTTCAAATTTTACATAAATTTCTATTTTGTCTCGATATTAAAGTGGTGATTATGGGAAACTTTACTTTGATATCTGAGCTTCAAATTTTACATAAATTTCTATTTTGTCTCGATATTAAAGTGGTGATTATGGGAAACTTTACTTTGATATCTGAGCTTCAAATTTTACATAAATTTCTATTTTGTCTCGATATAAAAGTGGTGATTATGGGAAACTTTACTTTGATATCTGAGCTTCAGATTTTACATAACTTTCAATTTTGTCTCGATATTAAAGTGGTGATTATGGGAAACTTTACTTTGATATCTGAGCTTCAAATTTTACATAACTTTCTATTTACTCTCGATATTAAAGTGGTGATTATGGGAAACTTTACTTTGATATCTGAGCTTAAAATTTTACATAAATTTCAATTTTGTCTCGATATTAAAGGTGTGATTATGGGAAACTTTACTTTGATATCTGAGCTTCAAATTTTATAAATTTCAATTTTGTCTCGATATTAAAGTGGTGATTATGGGAAACTTTACTTTGATATCTGAGCTTCAAATTTTATGAATTTCAATTTTGTCTCGATATTAAAGTGGTGATTATGGGAAACTTTACTTTGATATCTGAGCTTCAAATTTTACATAACTTTCAATTTTATCTCGATATTAAAGTAGTGAATATGGTAAACTTTACTTTGATATCTGAGCTTCAAATTTTACATAAATTTCTATTTTGTCTCGATATTAAAGTGGTGATTATGGGAAACTTTACTTTGATATCTGAGCTTCAAATTTTACATAAATTTCAATTTTGTCTCGATATTAAAGTGGTGATTATGGGAAACTTTACTTTGATATCTGAGCTTCAAATTTTACATAACTTTCAATTTTATCTCGATATTAAAGTGGTGATTATGGGAAACTTTACTTTGATATCTGAGCTTCAAATTTTACATAACTTTCAATTTTGTCTCGATATTAAAGTGGTGATTATGGGAACCTTTACTTTGATATCTGAGCTTCAAATTTTATAAATTTCAATTTTGTCTCGATATTAAAGTGGTGATTATGGGAAACTTTACTTTGATATCTGAGCTTCAAATTTTACATAAATTTCAATTTTGTCTCGATATTAAAGTGGTGATTATGGGAAACTTTACTTTGATATCTGAGCTTCAAATTTTACATAACTTTCAATTTTGTCTTGATATTAAAGTGGTGATTATGGAAAACTTTACTTTGATATCTGAGCTTCAAATTTTACATGAATTTCAATTTTATCTCGATATTAAAGTGGTGATTATGGGAAACTTTACTTTGATATCTGAGCTTCAAATTTTACATAAATTTCAATTTTGTCTCGATATTAAAGTGGTGATTATGGGAAACTTTACTTTGATATCTGAGCTTCAAATTTTATAAATTTCAATTTTGTCTTAATATTAAAGTGGTGATTATGGGAAACTTTACTTTGATATCTGAGCTTCAAAGTTTACATAAATTTCAATTTTGTCTCGATATTAAAGTGGTGATTATGGGAAACTTAACTTTGATATCTGAGCTTCAAATTTTATAAATTTCAATTTTGTCTCGATATTAAAGTGGTGATTATGGGAAACTTTACTTTGATATCTGAGCTTCAAATTTTATAAATTTCTATTTTGTCTCGATATTAAAGTGGTGATTATGGGAAACTTTACTTTGATATCTGAGCTTCAAATTTTACATAAATTTCTATTTTGTCTCGATATTAAAGTGGTGATTATGGGAAACTTTACTTTGATATCTGAGCTTCAAATTTTACATAAATTTCAATTTTGTCTCGATATTAAAGTGGTGATTATGGGAAACTTTACTTTGATATCTGAGCTTCAAATTTTACATAAATTTCTATTTTGTCTCGATATTAAAGTGGTGATTATGGGAAACTTTACTTTGATATCTGAGCTTCAAATTTTACATAAATTTCTATTTTGTCTCGATATTAAAGTGGTGATTATGGGAAACTTTACTTTGATATCTGAGCTTCAAATTTTACATAAATTTCAATTTTGTCTCGATATTAAAGTGGTGATTATGGGAAACTTTACTTTGATATCTGAGCTTCAAATTTTACATAACTTTCAATTTTATCTCGATATTAAAGTGGTGATTATGGGAAACTTTACTTTGATATCTGAGCTTCAAATTTTACATCAATTTCTATTTTGTCTTGATATTAAAGTGGTGATTATGGGAAACTTTACTTTGATATCTGAGCTTCAAATTTTATAAATTCCAATTTTGTCTAGATATTAAAGTGGTGATTATGGGAAACTTTACTTTGATATCTGAGCTTCAAATTTTATAAATTTCAATTTTGTCTCGATATTAAAGTGGTGATTATGGGAAACTTTACTTTGATATCTGAGCTTCAAATTTTACATAAATTTCAATTTTGTCTCAATATTAAAGTGGTGATTATGGGAAACTTTACTTTGATATCTGAGCTTCAAATTTTATAAATTTCAATTTTGTCTCGATATTAAAGTGGTGATTATGGGAAACTTTACTTTGATATCTGAGCTTCAAATTTTACATAAATTTCTATTTTGTCTCGATATTAAAGTGGTGATTATGGGAAACTTTACTTTGATATCTGAGCTTCAAATTTTACATAAATTTCTATTTTGTCTCGATATTAAAGTGGTGATTATGGGAAACTTTACTTTGATATCTGAGCTTCAAATTTTACATAAATTTCTATTTTGTCTCGATATTAAAGTGGTGATTATGGGAAACTTTACTTTGATATCTGAGCTTCAAATTTTACATAAATTTCTATTTTGTCTCGATATAAAAGTTGTGATTATGGGAAACTTTACTTTGATATCTGAGCTTCAGATTTTACATAACTTTCAATTTTGTCTCGATATTAAAGTGGTGATTATGGGAAACTTTACTTTGATATCTGAGCTTCAAATTTTACATAACTTTCTATTTACTCTCGATATTAAAGTGGTGATTATGGGAAACTTTACTTTGATATCTGAGCTTAAAATTTTACATAAATTTCAATTTTGTCTCGATATTAAAGGTGTGATTATGGGAAACTTTACTTTGATATCTGAGCTTCAAATTTTATAAATTTCAATTTTGTCTCGATATTAAAGTGGTGATTATGGGAAACTTTACTTTGATATCTGAGCTTCAAATTTTATGAATTTCAATTTTGTCTCGATATTAAAGTGGTGATTATGGGAAACTTTACTTTGATATCTGAGCTTCAAATTTTACATAACTTTCAATTTTATCTCGATATTAAAGTAGTGAATATGGTAAACTTTACTTTGATATCTGAGCTTCAAATTTTACATAAATTTCTATTTTGTCTCGATATTAAAGTGGTGATTATGGGAAACTTTACTTTGATATCTGAGCTTCAAATTTTACATAAATTTCAATTTTGTCTCGATATTAAAGTGGTGATTATGGGAAACTTTACTTTGATATCTGAGCTTCAAATTTTACATAACTTTCAATTTTATCTCGATATTAAAGTGGTGATTATGGGAAACTTTACTTTGATATCTGAGCTTCAAATTTTACATAACTTTCAATTTTGTCTCGATATTAAAGTGGTGATTATGGGAACCTTTACTTTGATATCTGAGCTTCAAATTTTATAAATTTCAATTTTGTCTCGATATTAAAGTGGTGATTATGGGAAACTTTACTTTGATATCTGAGCTTCAAATTTTACATAAATTTCAATTTTGTCTCGATATTAAAGTGGTGATTATGGGAAACTTTACTTTGATATCTGAGCTTCAAATTTTACATAACTTTCAATTTTGTCTTGATATTAAAGTGGTGATTATGGAAAACTTTACTTTGATATCTGAGCTTCAAATTTTACATGAATTTCAATTTTATCTCGATATTAAAGTGGTGATTATGGGAAACTTTACTTTGATATCTGAGCTTCAAATTTTACATAAATTTCAATTTTGTCTCGATATTAAAGTGGTGATTATGGGAAACTTTACTTTGATATCTGAGCTTCAAATTTTATAAATTTCAATTTTGTCTTAATATTAAAGTGGTGATTATGGGAAACTTTACTTTGATATCTGAGCTTCAAAGTTTACATAAATTTCAATTTTGTCTCGATATTAAAGTGGTGATTATGGGAAACTTAACTTTGATATCTGAGCTTCAAATTTTATAAATTTCAATTTTGTCTCGATATTAAAGTGGTGATTATGGGAAACTTTACTTTGATATCTGAGCTTCAAATTTTACATAAATTTCTATTTTGTCTCGATATTAAAGTGGTGATTATGGGAAACTTTACTTTGATATCTGAGCTTCAAATTTTACATAAATTTCTATTTTGTCTCGATATTAAAGTGGTGATTATGGGAAACTTTACTTTGATATCTGAGCTTCAAATTTTACATAAATTTCAATTTTGTCTCGATATTAAAGTGGTGATTATGGGAAACTTTACTTTGATATCTGAGCTTCCAATTTTACATAAATTTCAATTTTATCTCGATATTAAAGTGGTGATTATGGGAAACTTTACTTTGATATCTGAGCTTCAAATTTTACATAAATTTCAATTTTGTCTCGATATTAAAGTGGTGATTATGGGAAACTTTACTTTGATATCTGAGCTTCAAATTTTATAAATTTCAATTTTGTCTCGATATTAAAGTGGTGATTATGGGAAACTTTACTTTGATATCTGAGCTTCAAATTTTACATAAATTTCTATTTTGTCTCGATATTAAAGTGGTGATTATGGGAAACTTTACTTTGATATCTGAGCTTCAAATTTTACATAAATTTCTATTTTGTCTCGATATTAAAGTGGTGATTATGGGAAACTTTACTTTGATATCTGAGCTTCAAATTTTACATAAATTTCTATTTTGTCTCGATATTAAAGTGGTGATTATGGAAAACTTTACTTTGATATCTGAGCTTCAAATTTTACATAAATTTCAATTTTGTCTCGATATTAAAGTGGTGATTATGGGCAACTTTACTTTGATATCTGAGCTTCAAATTTTACATAACTTTCAATTTTGTCTAGATATTAAAGTGGTGATTATGGAAAACTTTACTTTGATATCTGAGCTTCAAAGTTTACATAAATTTCAATTTTGTCTCGATATTAAAGTGGTGATTATGGGAAACTTAACTTTGATATCTGAGCTCTAAATTTTATAAATTTCAATTTTGTCTCGATATTAAAGTGGTGATTATGGGAAACTTTACTTTGATATCTGAGCTTCAAATTTTACATGAATTTCTATTTTGTCTCGATATTAAAGTGGTGATTATGGGAAACTTTACTTTGATATCTGAGCTTCAAATTTTACATGAATTTCTATTTTGTCTCGATATTAAAGTGGTGATTATGGGAAACTTTACTTTGATATCTGAGCTTCAAATTTTATAAATTTCAATTTTGTCTCGATATTAAAGTGGTGATTATGGGAAACTTTACTTTGATATCTGAGCTTCAAATTTTATAAATTTCAATTTTGTCTCGATATTAAAGTGGTGATTATGGGAAACTTTACTTTGATATCTGAGCTTCAAATTTTACATAAATTTCAATTTTGTATCAATATTAAATGGTAATTATGGGAAACTTAACTTTGATATCTGAGCTTCAAATTTTACATAAATTTCAATTTTGTCTCGATATTAAAGTGGTGATTATAGGAAACTTTACTTTGATATCTGAGCTTCAAATTTTATAAATTTCAATTTTGTCTCGATATTAAAGTGGTGATTATAGGAAACTTTACTTTGATATCTGAGCTTCAAATTTTACATAAATTTCTATTTTGTCTCGATATTAAAGTGGTGATTATGGGAAACTTTACTTTGATATCTGAGCTTCAAATTTTACATAAATTTCTATTTTGTCTCGATATTAAAGTGGTGATTATGGGAAACTTTACTTTGATATCTGAGCTTCAAATTTTACATAAATTTCTATTTTGTCTCGATATTAAAGTGGTGATTATGGGAAACTTTACTTTGATATCTGAGCTTCAAATTTTACATAAATTTCTATTTTGTCTCGATATTAAAGTGGTGATTATGGGAAACTTTACTTTGATATCTGAGCTTCAAATTTTACATAAATTTCAATTTTGTCTCGATATTAAAGTGGTGATTATGGGAAACTTTACTTTGATATCTGAGCTTCAAATTTTACATAACTTTCAATTTTATCTCGATATTAAAGTGGTGATTATGGGAAACTTTACTTTGATATCTGAGCTTCAAATTTTACAAAACTTTCAATTTTGTCTTGATAATAAAGTGGTGATTATGGAAAACTTTACTTTGATATCTGAGCTTCAAATTTTACATGAATTTCAATTTTATCTCGATATTAAAGTGGTGATTATGGGAAACTTTACTTTGATATCTGAGCTTCAAATTTTACATAAATTTCAATTTTGTCTCGATATTAAAGTGGTGATTATGGGAAACTTTACTTTGATATCTGAGCTTCAAATTTTATAAATTTCAATTTTGTCTTAATATTAAAGTGGTGATTATGGGAAACTTTACTTTGATATCTGAGCTTCAAATTTTACATAAATTTCTATTTTGTCTCGATATTAAAGTGGTGATTATGGGAAACTTAACTTTGATATCTGAGCTTCAAATTTTATAAATTTCAATTTTGTCTCGATATTAAAGTGGTGATTATGGGAAACTTTACTTTGATATCTGAGCTTCAAATTTTACATAAATTTCTATTTTGTCTCGATATTAAAGTGGTGATTATGGGAAACTTTACTTTGATATCTGAGCTTCAAATTTTACATAAATTTCTATTTTGTCTCGATATTAAAGTGGTGATTATGGGAAACTTTACTTTGATATCTGAGCTTCAAATTTTATAAATTTCAATTTTGTCTCGATATTAAAGTGGTGATTATGGGAAACTTTACTTTGATATCTGAGCTTCAAATTTTATAAATTTCAATTTTGTCTCGATATTAAAGTGGTGATTATGGGAAACTTTACTTTGATATCTGAGCTTCAAATTTTACATAAATTTCTATTTTGTCTCGATATTAAAGTGGTGATTATAAGAAACTTAACTTTGATATCTGAGCTTCAAATTTTACATAAATTTCAATTTTGTCTCGATATTAAAGTGGTGATTATGGGAAACTTTACTTTGATATCTGAGCTTCAAATTTTATAAATTTCAATTTTGTCTCGATATTAAAGTGGTGATTATGGGAAACTTTACTTTGATATCTGAGCTTCAAATTTTACATAAATTTCTATTTTGTCTCGATATTAAAGTGGTGATTATGGGAAACTTTACTTTGATATCTGAGCTTCAAATTTTACATAAATTTCTATTTTGTCTCGATATTAAAGTGGTGATTATGGGAAACTTTACTTTGATATCTGAGCTTCAAATTTTACATAAATTTCTATTTTGTCTCGATATTAAAGTGGTGATTATGGGAAACTTTACTTTGATATCTGAGCTTCAAATTTTACATAAATTTCAATTTTGTCTCGATATTAAAGTGGTGATTATGGGAAACTTTACTTTGATATCTGAGCTTCAAATTTTACATAAATTTCAATTTTATCTCGATATTAAAGTGGTGATTATGGGAAACTTTACTTTGATATCTGAGCTTCAAATTTTACATAAATTTCAATTTTGTCTCGATATTAAAGTGGTGATTATGGGAAACTTTACTTTGATATCTGAGCTTCAAATTTTATAAATTTCAATTTTGTCTCGATATTAAAGTGGTGATTATGGGAAACTTTACTTTGATATCTGAGCTTCAAATTTTACATAAATTTCTATTTTGTCTCGATATTAAAGTGGTGATTATGGGAAACTTTACTTTGATATCTGAGCTTCAAATTTTACATAAATTTCTATTTTGTCTCGATATTAAAGTGGTGATTATGGGAAACTTTACTTTGATATCTGAGCTTCAAATTTTACATAAATTTCTATTTTGTCTCGATATTAAAGTGGTGATTATGGGAAACTTAACTTTGATATCTGAGCTTCAAATTTTACATAAATTTCAATTTTGTCTCGATATTAAAGTGGTGATTATGGGCAACTTTACTTTGATATCTGAGCTTCAAATTTTACATAACTTTCAATTTTGTCTCGATATTAAAGTGGTGATTATGGAAAACTTTACTTTGATATCTGAGCTTCAAAGTTTACATAAATTTCAATTTTGTCTCGATATTAAAGTGGTGATTATAGGAAACTTAACTTTGATATCTGAGCTCTAAATTTTATAAATTTCAATTTTGTCTCGATATTAAAGTGGTGATTATGGGAAACTTTACTTTGATATCTGAGCTTCAAATTTTACATGAATTTCTATTTTGTCTCGATATTAAAGTGGTGATTATGGGAAACTTTACTTTGATATCTGAGCTTCAAATTTTACATGAATTTCTATTTTGTCTCGATATTAAAGTGGTGATTATGGGAAACTTTACTTTGATATCTGAGCTTCAAATTTTATAAATTTCAATTTTGTCTCGATATTAAAGTGGTGATTATGGGAAACTTTACTTTGATATCTGAGCTTCAAATTTTATAAATTTCAATTTTGTCTCGATATTAAAGTGGTGATTATGGGAAACTTTACTTTGATATCTGAGCTTCAAATTTTACATAAATTTCAATTTTGTATCAATATTAAATGGTAATTATGGGAAACTTAACTTTGATATCTGAGCTTCAAATTTTACATAAATTTCAATTTTGTCTCGATATTAAAGTGGTGATTATAGGAAACTTTACTTTGATATCTGAGCTTCAAATTTTATAAATTTCAATTTTGTCTCGATATTAAAGTGGTGATTATAGGAAACTTTACTTTGATATCTGAGCTTCAAATTTTACATAAATTTCTATTTTGTCTCGATATTAAAGTGGTGATTATGGGAAACTTTACTTTGATATCTGAGCTTCAAATTTTACATAAATTTCTATTTTGTCTCGATATTAAAGTGGTGATTATGGGAAACTTTACTTTGATATCTGAGCTTCAAATTTTACATAAATTTCTATTTTGTCTCGATATTAAAGTGGTGATTATGGGAAACTTTACTTTGATATCTGAGCTTCAAATTTTACATAAATTTCTATTTTGTCTCGATATTAAAGTGGTGATTATGGGAAACTTTACTTTGATATCTGAGCTTCAAATTTTACATAAATTTCAATTTTGTCTCGATATTAAAGTGGTGATTATGGGAAACTTTACTTTGATATCTGAGCTTCAAATATTACATAACTTTCAATTTTATCTCGATATTAAAGTGGTGATTATGGGAAACTTTACTTTGATATCTGAGCTTCAAATTTTACATAAATTTCTATTTTGTCTAGATATTAAAGTGGTGATTATAGGGAACTTTACTTTGATATCTGAGCTTCAAATTTTACATAAATTTCTATTTTGTCTCGATATTAAAGTGGTGATTATGGGAAACTTTACTTTGATATCTGAGCTTCAAATTTTACATAAATTTCTATTTTGTCTCGATATTAAAGTGGTGATTATGGGAAACTTTACTTTGATATCTGAGCTTCAAATTTTACATAAATTTCTATTTTGTCTCGATATTAAAGTGGTGATTCTGGGAAAGTTTACTTTGATATCTGAGCTTCAAATTTTACATAAATTTCTATTTTGTCACGATATTAAAGTGGTGATTATGGGAAACTTTACTTTGATATCTGAGCTTCAAATTTTACATAAATTTCTATTTTGTCTCGATATTAAAGTGGTGATTATGGGAAACTTTACTTTGATATCTGAGCTTCAAATTTTACATAAATTTCAATTTTGTCTCGATATTAAAGTGGTGATTATGGGAAACTTTACTTTGATATCTGAGCTTCAAATTTTACATAACTTTCAATTTTATCTCGATATTAAAGTGGTGAATATGGTAAACTTTACTTTGATATCTGAGCTTCAAATTTTACATAACTTTCAATTTTATCTCGATATTAAAGTGGTGATTATGGGAAACTTTACTTTGATATCTGAGCTTCAAATTTTACATAACTTTCAATTTTGTCTTGATATTAAAGTGGTGATTATGGAAAACTTTACTTTGATATCTGAGCTTCAAATTTTACATAACTTTCAATTTAGTCTCGATATTAAAGTGGTGATTATGGGAAACTTTACTTTGATATCTGAGCTTCAAATTTTACATAACTTTCAATTTTGTCTTGATATTAAAGTGGTGATTATGGAAAACTTTACTTTGATATCTGAGCTTCAAATTTTACATAAATTTCTATTTTGTCTCGATATTAAAGTGGTGATTATGGAATACTTTACTTTGATATCTGAGCTTCAAATTTTACATAAATTTCAATTTTGTCTCGATATTAAAGTGGTGATTATGGGAAACTTTACTTTGATATCTGAGCTTCAAATTTTACATAACTTTCAATTTTGTCTCGATATTAAAGTGGTGATTATGGAAAACTTTACTTTGATATCTGAGCTTCAAAGTTTACATAAATTTCAATTGTGTCTCGATATTAAAGTGGTGATTATGGGAAACTTTACTTTGATATCTGAGCTTCAGATTTTACATAAATTTCTATTTTGTCTCGATATTAAAGTGGTGATTATGGGAAACTTTACTTTGATATCTGAGCTTCAAATTTTACATAAATTTCTATTTTGTCTCGATATTAAAGTGGTGATTATGGGAAACTTTACTTAGATATCTGAGCTTCAAATTTTACATGAATTTCAATTTTCTCTCGATATTAAAGTGGTGATTATGGGAAACTTTACTTTGATATCTGAGCTTCAAATTTTACATAACTTTCAATTTTATCTCGATATTAAAGTGGTGATTATGGGAAACTTTACTTTGAAATCTGAGCTTCAAATTTTACATAACTTTCAATTTTTTCTCGATATTAAAGTGGTGAATATGGTAAACTTTACTTTGATATCTGAGCTTCAAATTTTACATAACTTTCAATTTTATCTCGATATTAAAGTGGTGATTATGGGAAACTTTACTTTGATATCTGAGCTTCAAATTTTACATAACTTTCAATTTTGTCTTGATATTAAAGTGGTGATTATGGAAAACTTTACTTTGATATCTGAGCTTCAAATTTTACATAACTTTCAATTTAGTCTCGATATTAAAGTGGTGATTATGGGAAACTTTACTTTGATATCTGAGCTTCAAATTTTACATAACTTTCAATTTTATCTCGATATTAAAGTGGTGAATATGGTAAACTTTACTTTGATATCTGAGCTTCAAATTTTACATAACTTTCAATTTCATCTCGATATTAAAGTGGTGAATATGGTAAACTTTACTTTGATATCTGAGCTTCAAATTTTACATAACTTTCAATTTTATCTCGATATTAAAGTGGTGATTATGGGAAACTTTACTTTGATATCTGAGCTTCAAATTTTATGAATTTCAATTTTGTCTCGATATTAAAGTGGTGATTATGGGAAACTACTTTGATATCTGAGCTTCAAATTTTACATAAATTTCTATTTTGTCTCGATATTAAAGTGGTGATTATGGGAAACTTTACTTTGATATCTGAGCTTCAAATTTTATAAATTTCAATTTTGTCTCGATATTAAAGTGGTGATTATGGGAAACTTTACTTTGATATCTGAGCTTCAAATTTTACATAAATTTCAATTTTGTCTCAATATTAAAGTGGTGATTATGGGAAACTTAACTTTGATATCTGAGCTTCAAATTTTACATAAATTTCAATTTTGTCTCGATATTAAAGTGGTGATTATGGGAAACTTTACTTTGATATCTGAGCTTCAAATTTTATAAATTTCAATTTTGTCTCGATATTAAAGTGGTGATTATGGGAAACTTTACTTTGATATCTGAGCTTCAAATTTTACATAAATTTCTATTTTGTCTCGATATTAAAGTGGTGATTATGGGAAACTTTACTTTGATATCTGAGCTTCAAATTTTACATAAATTTCTATTTTGTCTCGATATTAAAGTGGTGATTATGGGAAACTTTACTTTGATATCTGAGCTTCAAATTTTACATAAATTTCTATTTTGTCTCGATATTAAAGTGGTGATTATGGGAAACTTTACTTTGATATCTGAGCTTCAAATTTTACATAAATTTCTATTTTGTCTCGATATTAAAGTGGTGATTATGGGAAACTTTACTTTGATATCTGAGCTTCAGATTTTACATAACTTTCAATTTTGTCTCGATATTAAAGTGGTGATTATGGGAAACTTTACTTTGATATCTGAGCTTCAAATTTTACATAACTTTCTATTTACTCTCGATATTAAAGTGGTGATTATGGGAAACTTTACTTTGATATCTGAGCTTCAAATTTTACATAAATTTCAATTTTGTCTCGATATTAAAGTGGTGATTATGGGAAACTTTACTTTGATATCTGAGCTTCAAATTTTATAAATTTCAATTTTGTCTCGATATTAAAGTGGTGATTATGGGAAACTTTACTTTGATATCTGAGCTTCAAATTTTATGAATTTCAATTTTGTCTCGATATTCAAGTGGTGATTATGGGAAACTTTACTTTGATATCTGAGCTTCAAATTTTACATAACTTTCAATTTTATCTCGATATTAAAGTAGTGAATATGGTAAACTTTACTTTGATATCTGAGCTTCAAATTTTACATAAATTTCTATTTTGTCTCGATATTAAAGTGGTGATTATGGGAAACTTTACTTTGATATCTGAGCTTCAAATTTTACATAAATTTCAATTTTGTCTCGATATTAAAGTGGTGATTATGGGAAACTTTACTTTGATATCTGAGCTTTAAATTTTACATAACTTTCAATTTTATCTCGATATTAAAGTGGTGATTATGGGAAACTTTACTTTGATATCTGAGCTTCAAATTTTACATAACTTTCAATTTTGTCTCGATATTAAAGTGGTGATTATGGGAAACTTTACTTTGATATCTGAGCTTCAAATTTTACATAAATTTCTATTTTGTCTCGATATTAAAGTGGTGATTATGGGAAACTTTACTTTGATATCTGAGCTTCAAATTTTACATAACTTTCAATTTTGTCTTGATATTAAAGTGGTGATTATGGAAAACTTTACTTTGATATCTGAGCTTCAAATTTTACATGAATTTCAATTTTATCTCGATATTAAAGTGGTGATTATGGGAAACTTTACTTTGATATCTGAGCTTCAAATTTTACATAAATTTCTATTTTGTCTCGATATTAAAGTGGTGATTATGGGAAACTTTACTTTGATATCTGAGCTTCAAATTTTATAAATTTCAATTTTGTCTCAATATTAAAGTGGTGATTATGGGAAACTTTACTTTGATATCTGAGCTTCAAAGTTTACATAAATTTCAATTTTGTCTCGATATTAAAGTGGTGATTATGGGAAACTTAACTTTGATATCTGAGCTTCAGATTTTACATAACTTTCAATTTTGTCTCTTAATTAAAGTGGTGATTATGGGAAACTTTACTTTGATATCTGAGCTTCAAATTTTACATAACTTTCTATTTACTCTCGATATTAAAGTGGTGATTATGGGAAACTTTACTTTGATATCTGAGCTTCAAATTTTACATGAATTTCAATTTTGTCTCGATATTAAAGTGGTGATTATGGGAAACTTTACTTTGATATCTGAGCTTCAAATTTTATAAATTTCAATTTTGTCTCGATATTAAAGTGGTGATTATGGGAAACTTTACTTTGATATCTGAGCTTCAAATTTTATGAATTTCAATTTTGTCTCGATATTAAAGTGGTGATTATGGGAAACTTTACTTTGATATCTGAGCTTCAAATTTTACATAAATTTCTATTTTGTCTCGATATTAAAGTGGTGATTATGGGAAACTTAACTTTGATATCTGAGCTTCAAATTTTACATAAATTTCAATTTTGTCTCGATATTAAAGTGGTGATTATGGGAAACTTTACTTTGATATCTGAGCTTCAAATTTTATAAATTTCAATTTTGTCTCGATATTAAAGTGGTGATTATGGGAAACTTTACTTTGATATCTGAGCTTCAAATTTTACATAAATTTCTATTTTGTCTCGATATTAAAGTGGTGATTATGGGAAACTTTACTTTGATATCTGAGCTTCAAATTTTACATAAATTTCAATTTTGTCTCGATATTAAAGTGGTGATTATGGGAAACTTTACTTTGATATCTGAGCTTTAAATTTTACATAACTTTCAATTTTATCTCGATATTAAAGTGGTGATTATGGGAAACTTTACTTTGATATCTGAGCTTCAAATTTTACATAACTTTCAATTTTGTCTCGATATTAAAGTGGTGATTATGGGAAACTTTACTTTGATATCTGAGCTTCAAATTTTACATAAATTTCTATTTTGTCTCGATATTAAAGTGGTGATTATGGGAAACTTTACTTTGATATCTGAGCTTCAAATTTTACATAACTTTCAATTTTGTCTTGATATTAAAGTGGTGATTATGGAAAACTTTACTTTGATATCTGAGCTTCAAATTTTATAAATTTCAATTTTGTCTCAATATTAAAGTGGTGATTATGGGAAACTTTACTTTGATATCTGAGCTTCAAAGTTTACATAAATTTCAATTTTGTCTCGATATTAAAGTGGTGATTATGGGAAACTTTACTTTGATATCTGAGCTTCAAATTTTACATAACTTTCAATTTTATCTCGATATTAAAGTGGTGAATATGGTAAACTTTACTTTGATATCTGAGCTTCAAATTTTACATAACTTTCAATTTCATCTCGATATTAAAGTGGTGAATATGGTAAACTTTACTTTGATATCTGAGCTTCAAATTTTACATAACTTTCAATTTTATCTCGATATTAAAGTGGTGATTATGGGAAACTTTACTTTGATATCTGAGCTTCAAATTTTATGAATTTCAATTTTGTCTCGATATTAAAGTGGTGATTATGGGAAACTACTTTGATATCTGAGCTTCAAATTTTACATAAATTTCTATTTTGTCTCGATATTAAAGTGGTGATTATGGGAAACTTTACTTTGATATCTGAGCTTCAAATTTTATAAATTTCAATTTTGTCTCGATATTAAAGTGGTGATTATGGGAAACTTTACTTTGATATCTGAGCTTCAAATTTTACATAAATTTCAATTTTGTCTCAATATTAAAGTGGTGATTATGGGAAACTTAACTTTGATATCTGAGCTTCAAATTTTACATAAATTTCAATTTTGTCTCGATATTAAAGTGGTGATTATGGGAAACTTTACTTTGATATCTGAGCTTCAAATTTTATAAATTTCAATTTTGTCTCGATATTAAAGTGGTGATTATGGGAAACTTTACTTTGATATCTGAGCTTCAAATTTTACATAAATTTCTATTTTGTCTCGATATTAAAGTGGTGATTATGGGAAACTTTACTTTGATATCTGAGCTTCAAATTTTACATAAATTTCTATTTTGTCTCGATATTAAAGTGGTGATTATGGGAAACTTTACTTTGATATCTGAGCTTCAAATTTTACATAAATTTCTATTTTGTCTCGATATTAAAGTGGTGATTATGGGAAACTTTACTTTGATATCTGAGCTTCAAATTTTACATAAATTTCTATTTTGTCTCGATATTAAAGTGGTGATTATGGGAAACTTTACTTTGATATCTGAGCTTCAGATTTTACATAACTTTCAATTTTGTCTCGATATTAAAGTGGTGATTATGGGAAACTTTACTTTGATATCTGAGCTTCAAATTTTACATAACTTTCTATTTACTCTCGATATTAAAGTGGTGATTATGGGAAACTTTACTTTGATATCTGAGCTTCAAATTTTACATAAATTTCAATTTTGTCTCGATATTAAAGTGGTGATTATGGGAAACTTTACTTTGATATCTGAGCTTCAAATTTTATAAATTTCAATTTTGTCTCGATATTAAAGTGGTGATTATGGGAAACTTTACTTTGATATCTGAGCTTCAAATTTTATGAATTTCAATTTTGTCTCGATATTCAAGTGGTGATTATGGGAAACTTTACTTTGATATCTGAGCTTCAAATTTTACATAACTTTCAATTTTATCTCGATATTAAAGTAGTGAATATGGTAAACTTTACTTTGATATCTGAGCTTCAAATTTTACATAAATTTCTATTTTGTCTCGATATTAAAGTGGTGATTATGGGAAACTTTACTTTGATATCTGAGCTTCAAATTTTACATAAATTTCAATTTTGTCTCGATATTAAAGTGGTGATTATGGGAAACTTTACTTTGATATCTGAGCTTTAAATTTTACATAACTTTCAATTTTATCTCGATATTAAAGTGGTGATTATGGGAAACTTTACTTTGATATCTGAGCTTCAAATTTTACATAACTTTCAATTTTGTCTCGATATTAAAGTGGTGATTATGGGAAACTTTACTTTGATATCTGAGCTTCAAATTTTACATAAATTTCTATTTTGTCTCGATATTAAAGTGGTGATTATGGGAAACTTTACTTTGATATCTGAGCTTCAAATTTTACATAACTTTCAATTTTGTCTTGATATTAAAGTGGTGATTATGGAAAACTTTACTTTGATATCTGAGCTTCAAATTTTACATGAATTTCAATTTTATCTCGATATTAAAGTGGTGATTATGGGAAACTTTACTTTGATATCTGAGCTTCAAATTTTACATAAATTTCTATTTTGTCTCGATATTAAAGTGGTGATTATGGGAAACTTTACTTTGATATCTGAGCTTCAAATTTTATAAATTTCAATTTTGTCTCAATATTAAAGTGGTGATTATGGGAAACTTTACTTTGATATCTGAGCTTCAAAGTTTACATAAATTTCAATTTTGTCTCGATATTAAAGTGGTGATTATGGGAAACTTAACTTTGATATCTGAGCTTCAGATTTTACATAACTTTCAATTTTGTCTCTTAATTAAAGTGGTGATTATGGGAAACTTTACTTTGATATCTGAGCTTCAAATTTTACATAACTTTCTATTTACTCTCGATATTAAAGTGGTGATTATGGGAAACTTTACTTTGATATCTGAGCTTCAAATTTTACATGAATTTCAATTTTGTCTCGATATTAAAGTGGTGATTATGGGAAACTTTACTTTGATATCTGAGCTTCAAATTTTATAAATTTCAATTTTGTCTCGATATTAAAGTGGTGATTATGGGAAACTTTACTTTGATATCTGAGCTTCAAATTTTATGAATTTCAATTTTGTCTCGATATTAAAGTGGTGATTATGGGAAACTTTACTTTGATATCTGAGCTTCAAATTTTACATAAATTTCTATTTTGTCTCGATATTAAAGTGGTGATTATGGGAAACTTTACTTTGATATCTGAGCTTCAAATTTTACATAAATTTCTATTTTGTCTCGATATTAAAGTGGTGATTATGGGAAACTTTACTTTGATATCTGAGCTTCAGATTTTACATAACTTTCAATTTTGTCTCGATATTAAAGTGGTGATTATGGGAAACTTTACTTTGATATCTGAGCTTCAAATTTTACATAACTTTCTATTTACTCTCGATATTAAAGTGGTGATTATGGGAAACTTTACTTTGATATCTGAGCTTCAAATTTTACATAAATTTCAATTTTGTCTCGATATTAAAGTGGTGATTATGGGAAACTTTACTTTGATATCTGAGCTTCAAATTTTATGAATTTCAATTTTGTCTCGATATTAAAGTGGTGATTATGGGAAACTTTACTTTGATATCTGAGCTTCAAATTTTACATAACTTTCAATTTTATCTCGATATTAAAGTAGTGAATATGGTAAACTTTACTTTGATATCTGAGCTTCAAATTTTACATAAATTTCTGTCTTGTCTCGATATTAAAGTGGTGATTATGGGAAACTTTACTTTGATATCTGAGCTTCAAATTTTACATAAATTTCAATTTTGTCTCGATATTAAAGTGGTGATTATGGGAAACTTTACTTTGATATCTGAGCTTTAAATTTTACATAACTTTCAATTTTATCTCGATATTAAAGTGGTGATTATGGGAAACTTTACTTTGATATTTGAGCTTCAAATTTTACATAACTTTCAATTTTGTCTCGATATTAAAGTGGTGATTATGGGAAACTTTACTTTGATATCTGAGCTTCAAATTTTATAAATTTCAATTTTGTCTCGATATTAAAGTGGTGATTATGGGAAACTTTACTTTGATATCTGAGCTTCAAATTTTACATAAATTTCTATTTTGTCTCGATATTAAAGTGGTGATTATGGGAAACTTTACTTTGATATCTGAGCTTCAAATTTTACATAACTTTCAATTTTGTCTTGATATTAAAGTGGTGATTATGGAAAACTTTACTTTGATATCTGAGCTTCAAATTTTACATGAATTTCAATTTTATCTCGATATTAAAGTGGTGATTATGGGAAACTTTACTTTGATATCTGAGCTTCAAATTTTACATAAATTTCAATTTTGTCTCGATATTAAAGTGGTGATTATGGGAAACTTTACTTTGATATCTGAGCTTCAAATTTTATAAATTTCAATTTTGTCTCAATATTAAAGTGGTGATTATGGGAAACTTTACTTTGATATCTGAGCTTCAAAGTTTACATAAATTTCAATTTTCTCTCGATATTAAAGTGGTGATTATGGGAAACTTAACTTTGATATCTGAGCTTCAAATTTTATAAATTTCAATTTTGTCTCGATATTAAAGTGGTGATTATGGGAAACTTTACTTTGATATCTGAGCTTCAAATTTTACATAAATTTCTATTTTGTCTCGATATTAAAGTGGTGATTATGGGAAACTTTACTTTGATATCTGAGCTTCAAATTTTACATAAATTTCTATTTTGTCTCGATATTAAAGTGGTGATTATGGGAAACTTTACTTTGATATCTGACCTTCAAATTTTATAAATTTCAATTTTGTCTCGATATTAAAGTGGTGATTATGGGAAACTTTACTTTGATATCTGAGCTTCAAATTTTATCAATTTCAATTTTGTCTCGATATTAAAGTGGTGATTATGGGAAACTTTACTTTGATATCTGAGCTTCAAATTTTACATAAATTTCTATTTTGTCTCGATATTAAAGTGGTGATTATGGGAAACTTAACTTTGATATCTGAGCTTCAAATTTTACATAAATTTCAATTTTGTCTCGATATTAAAGTGGTGATTATGGGAAACTTTACTTTGATATCTGAGCTTCAAATTTTATAAATTTCAATTTTGTCTCGATATTAAAGTGGTGATTATGGGAAACTTTACTTTGATATCTGAGCTTCAAATTTTACATAAATTTCTATTTTGTCTCGATATTAAAGTGGTGATTATGGGAAACTTTACTTTGATATCTGAGCTTCAAATTTTACATAAATTTCTATTTTGTCTCGATATTAAAGTGGTGATTATGGGAAACTTTACTTTGATATCTGAGCTTCAAATTTTACATAAATTTCTATTTTGTCTCGATATTAAAGTGGTGATTATGGGAAACTTTACTTTGATATCTGAGCTTCAAATTTTACATAACTTTCAATTTTGTCTAGATATTAAAGTGGTGATTATGGAATACTTTACTTTGATATCTGAGCTTCAAATTTTACATAAATTTCTATTTTGTCTCGATATTAAAGTGGTGATTATGGGAAACTTTACTTTGATATCTGAGCTTCAAATTTTACATAACTTTCAATTTTGTCTCGATATTAAAGTGGTGATTATGGAAAACTTTACTTTGATATCTGAGCTTCAAATTTTACATAAATTTCAATTGTGTCTCGATATTAAAGTGGATATTATGGGAAACTTAACTTTGATATCTGAGCTTCAAATTTTACATAACTTTCAATTTTGTCTCAAAATTAAAGTGGTGATTATGGAAAACTTTACTTTGATATCTGAGCTTCAAAGTTTACATAAATTTCAATTTTGTCTCGATATTAAAGTGGTGATTATGGGAAACTTATCTTTGATATCTGAGCTTCAAATTTTATAAATTTCAATTTTATCTCGATATTAAAGTGGTGATTATGGGAAACTTTACTTTGATATCTGAGCTTCAAATTTTACATAAATTTCTATTTTGTCTCGATATTAAAGTGGTGATTATGGGAAACTTTACTTTGATATCTGAGCTTCAAATTTTACATAAATTTCTATTTTGTCTCGATATTAAAGTGGTGATTATGGGAAACTTTACTTTGATATCTGAGCTTCAAATTTTATAAATTTCAATTTTGTCTCGATATTAAAGTGGTGATTATGGGAAACTTTACTTTGATATCTGAGCTTCAAATTTTACATAAAGTTCTATTTTGTCTCGATATTAAAGTGGTGATTATGGGAAACTTTACTTTGATATCTGAGCTTCAAATTTTACATAAATTTCTATTTTGTCTTGATATTAAAGTGGTGATTATGGGAAACTTTACTTTGATATCTGAGCTTCAAATTTTACATAAATTTCTATTTTGTCTCGATATTAAAGTGGTGATTATGGGAAACTTTACTTTGATATCTGAGCTTCAAAGTTTACATAAATTTCAATTTTGTCTCGATATTAAAGTGGTGATTATGGGAAACTTAACTTTGATATCTGAGCTTCAAATTTTATAAATTTCAATTTTATCTCGATATTAAAGTGGTGATTATGGGAAACTTTACTTTGATATCTGAGCTTCAAATTTTACATAAATTTCTATTTTGTCTCGATATTAAAGTGGTGATTATGGGAAACTTTACTTTGATATCTGAGCTTCAAATTTTACATAAATTTCTATTTTGTCTCGATATTAAAGTGGTGATTATGGGAAACTTTACTTTGATATCTGAGCTTCAAATTTTATAAATTTCAATTTTGTCTCGATATTAAAGTGGTGATTATGGGAAACTTTACTTTGATATCTGAGCTTCAAATTTTACATAAATTTCTATTTTGTCTTGATATTAAAGTGGTGATTATGGGAAACTTTACTTTGATATCTGAGCTTCAAATTTTACATAAATTTCTATTTTGTCTCGATATTAAAGTGGTGATTATGGGAAACTTTACTTTGATATCTGAGCTTCAAATTTTACATAAATTTCTATTTTGTCTCGATATTAAAGTGGTGATTATGGGAAACTTTACTTTGATATCTGAGCTTCAAATTTTACATAAATTTCAATTTTGTCTCGATATTAAAGTGGTGATTATGGGAAACTTTACTTTGATATCTGAGCTTCAAATTTTACATCAATTTCTATTTTATCTCGATATTAAAGTGGTGATCATGGGAAACTTTACTTTGATATCTGAGCTTCAAATTTTACATAAATTTCTATTTTGTCTCGATATTAAAGTGGTGATTATGGGAAACTTTACTTTGATATCTGAGCTTCAAATTTTATAAATTTCTATTTTGTCTCGATATTAAAGTGGTGATTATGGGAAACTTTACTTTGATATCTGAGCTTCAAATTTTACATAAATTTCTATTTTGTCTCGATATTAAAGTGGTGATTATGGGAAACTTTACTTTGATATCTGAGCTTCAAATTTTACATAAATTTCAATTTTGTCTCGATATTAAAGTGGTGATTATGGGAAACTTTACTTTGATATCTGAGCTTCAAATTTTACATAAATTTCTATTTTGTCTCGATATTAAAGTGGTGATTATGGGAAACTTTACTTTGATATCTGAGCTTCAAATTTTACATAAATTTCTATTTTGTCTCGATATTAAAGTGGTGATTATGGGAAACTTTACTTTGATATCTGAGCTTCAAATTTTACATAAATTTCAATTTTGTCTCGATATTAAAGTGGTGATTATGGGAAACTTTACTTTGATATCTGAGCTTCAAATTTTACATAACTTTCAATTTTATCTCGATATTAAAGTGGTGATTATGGGAAACTTTACTTTGATATCTGAGCTTCAAATTTTACATAAATTTCTATTTTGTCTTGATATTAAAGTGGTGATTATGGGAAACTTTACTTTGATATCTGAGCTTCAAATTTTATAAATTTCAATTTTGTCTCGATATTAAAGTGGTGATTATGGGAAACTTTACTTTGATATCTGAGCTTCAAATTTTATAAATTTCAATTTTGTCTCGATATTAAAGTGGTGATTATGGGAAACTTTACTTTGATATCTGAGCTTCAAATTTTACATAAATTTCTATTTTGTCTCGATATTAAAGTGGTGATTATGGGAAACTTTACTTTGATATCTGAGCTTCAAATTTTATAAATTTCAATTTTGTCTCGATATTAAAGTGGTGATTATGGGAAACTTAACTTTATATCTGAGCTTCAAATTTTACATAAATTTCTATTTTGTCTCGATATTAAAGTGGTGATTATGGGAAACTTTACTTTGATATCTGAGCTACAAATTTTACATAAATTTCTATTTTGTCTTGATATTAAAGTGGTGATTATGGGAAACTTTACTTTGATATCTGAGCTTCAAATTTTACATAAATTTCTATTTTGTCTCGATATTAAAGTGGTGATTATGGGAAACTTTACTTTGATATCTGAGCTTCAAATTTTACATAAATTTCTATTTCGTCTCGATATTAAAGTGGTGATTATGGGAAACTTTACTTTGATATCTGAGCTTCAAATTTTACATAAATTTCAATTTTGTCTCGATATTAAAGTGGTGATTATGGGAAACTTTACTTTGATATCTGAGCTTCAAATTTTACATAACTTTCAATTTTATCTCGATATTAAAGTGGTGATTATGGGAAACTTTACTTTGATATCTGAGCTTCAAATTTTACATAAATTTCTATTTTGTCTCCATATTAAAGTGGTGATTATGGGAAACTTTACTTTGATATCTGAGCTTCAAATTTTATAAATTTCTATTTTGTCTCGATATTAAAGTGGTGATTATGGGAAACTTTACTTTGATATCTGAGCTTCAAATTTTACATAAATTTCTATTTTGTCTCGATATCAAAGTGGTGATTATGGGAAACTTAACTTTGATATCTGAGCTTCAAATTTTATAAATTTCTATTTTGTCTCGATATTAAAGTGGTGATTATGGGAAACTTTACTTTGATATCTGAGCTTCAAATTTTACATAAATTTCTATTTTGTCTCGATATTAAAGTGGTGATTATGGGAAACTTAACTTTGATATCTGAGCTTCAAATTTTACATAAATTTCAATTTTGTCTCGATAGTAAAAAGTGTTATTATGGGAAACTTTACTTTGATATCTGAGCTTCAAATTTTATAAATTTCAATTTTGTCTCGATATTAAAGTGGTGATTATGGGAAACTTTACTTTGATATCTGAGCTTCAAATTTTACATAAATTTCTATTTTGTCTCGATATTAAAGTGGTGATTATAGGAAACTTTACTTTGATATCTGAGCTTCAAATTTTACATAAATTTCTATTTTGTCTCGATATTAAAGTGGTGATTATGGGAAACTTTACTTTGATATCTGAGCTTCAAATTTTACATAAATTTCTATTTTGTCTCGATATTAAAGTGGTGATTATGGGAAACTTTACTTTGATATCTGAGCTTCAAATTTTACATAAATTTCAATTTTGTCTCGATATTAAAGTGGTGATTATGGGAAACTTTACTTTGATATCTGAGCTTCAAATTTTATCTCGATATTAAAGTGGTGATTATGGGAAACTTTACTTTGATATCTGAGCTTCAAATTTTACATAAATTTCAATTTTGTCTCAATATTAAAGTGGTGAATATGGTAAACTTTACTTTGATATCTGAGCTTCAAATTTTACATAACTTTCAATTTTATCTCGATATTAAAGTGGTGATTATGGGAAACTTTACTTTGATATCTGAGCTTCAAATTTTACATAACTTTCAATTTTGTCTTGATATTAAAGTGGTGATTATGGAAAACTTTACTTTGATATCTGAGCTTCAAATTTTACATAACTCTCAATTTAGTCTCGATATTAAAGTGGTGATTATGGGAAACTTTACTTTGATATCTGAGCTTCAAATTTTACATAACTTTCAATTTTATCTCGATATTAAAGTGGTGAATATGGTAAACTTTACTTTGATATCTGAGCTTCAAATTTTACATAACTTTCAATTTCATCTCGATATTAAAGTGGTGAATATGGTAAACTTTACTTTGATATCTGAGCTTCAAATTTTACATAAATTTCAATTTTGTCTCGATATCAAAGTGGTGATTATGGGAAACTTTACTTTGATATCTGAGCTTCAAATTTTACATAACTTTCAATTTTGTCTTGATATTAAAGTGGTGATTATGGAAAACTTTACTTTGATATCTGAGCTTCAAATTTTACATAAATTTCAATTTTGTCTCGATATTAAAGTGGTGATTATGGAAAACTTTACTTTGATATCTGAGCTTCAAATTTTACATAAATTTCAATTTTGTCTCGATATTAAAGTGGTGATTATGGGAAACTTTACTTTGATATCTGAGCTTCAAATTTTACATAACTTTCAATTTTGTCTCGATATTAAAGTGGTGATTATGGAAAACTTTACTTTGATATCTGAGCTTCAAATTTTTTCATAAATTTCAATTTTGTCTCGATATTAAAGTGGTGATTATGGAAAACTTTACTTTGATATCTGAGCTTCAAAGTTTACATAAATTTCAATTTGAAAATCAATTTTTTTAACAGCAAAACTACATTTTAGTGAAATCAGTACGTATATTACAAACAAAAAATGAAGATCATTTGTAATATGATGATCTATGTTGAAACTATAAAATAACTTCAAAAAGATTCAAAATAAGATATTCAAAAAACTGTTTATTAAATGACATTCTTGGAAAAAAAAATGCAACTTTACTTCATACTTCACATGTTTAACCTTTAAAAAACTTTTTCAGATAGTTTTCAATTCACTGCTTTATCTTTTTTTTTTCATTTTTTGTGCTAATTGGTGAATTGTAATTTTAGTTGACTTTGTGGAGGTCTCTTTGATCTTCAAGTCCTCTGCTTCCTTCAGCTTCTTTTCTCTTTCATTTGATTATATCTCCCATATGCCAAAATCTGAAACCCTGGAATTCCAGGAAAACCTGGGACACTTTCTATCCATCTGAATATTAGTGTGAACACTAGCAGAGCATAATTCTTTTTTTCTCCATCATTATTGAAGAAGGAGGATGTACACTCGTGACCAATAATTTTGTATGTTTATCCAACTCTGGCTGTTTACTAGGATTCACAATGATTGGGTCAACGGTTATTTGTATAACCACTGTGGTTCTCCTTGGCATCATTCTAGCAACCTAGGGACGGCCTCATTGTTTATCAGCTCAGTTCTATAGAATCAAATTAACACTTACCGGCTCCAATGTGCTATATTCTATAGGCAAATATTGCTTGAATGGAGCAGTATTTATATATAGAATTATTCACTCTCAGACTGGCAGCCAATCAGAATTCATATAATGGACTTGCCCAACTAGGCATAGTGGAGCAGTCCAGCTTCCATGTAAACTGGCTTTTTGGTTACTTGAGTCTTTACTTATCTTGCTGCTAAACTGGTCGTACAGTTGAGCCCTAAGTATCAATTCTATACGGCGCTACAAACAGGATGTATGGATCCTGAAGATTGGGAGCAGTACCTCCTCAAAGCAGGAATCTCTGCTAGCCTAGCTCGAACTTATGCTGCCACATTTGCAAGTGAAAAGCTGACAAAAAGGAACCTGCAAATGATGGATCGGCCCATGTTAAAAGAGCTAGGGATTGCGACAATGGGAGAAGCTCTCTCAATCCTTAAAAGAAGCTAAGGAACTCTCTGCTGAGGTAACTTATGCTAAGGCACCACCAGCTAAACTGCCCCAGCTCCATCTTGAAATGACCCCCCAACAATTCAGAATTGATTGGGAAGTATTCACCAAGATGACGTGTATGCCGACATCTCAGGCTAACATCCAGCTATACAATTCTGCTGATGAGTCTGTCCAGAATGCTATAGTCAACACTCACCCTAAATTCTTCACCACTGACCCAGACAAGCTACTAGGAATGATAGAGGCATTGGTCACTCAAAGGTCGAATCCCATTGTTCATCGCCTTACTTTTGTCTCCATGTCACAGGGTGAGATTGAGACAATACAGAACTATCTCGTCCGCCTCCAGGCCACAGCCCTGGACTGCAACTTTTTATGTCCCCTTTGTAAGCATGACCTGTCTGATATGTACATCGAGGACCACCTAATCAGGGGAATAGCGAACGATACTCTCCAATCAGACCTGCTGGTCAAAGCTAGAACACTTAAAACTCTCGAACAAAATGTCCCCAATTCTGAGGCGTTCGAATTGGCATTGAAAGACCAAACTTCAATGATTGACACCTGACATGGCTATTGCACGGATATCTACGTACCACAAGCAAAAAACCAGTGCTCAAGCTTATAAAGGTCATGTTTGTATCAGCAACTCCGCCAAACGTGATAATAATTTTTAAGCTTGCATGGGTTGTGGTAGCCATTATCATGGTATCCATGGAATAAGCTCCCGCCAGTTAAAATGTCCAGCATGGGAGTCAAACATGCATCACTTGTGGGAAACCTAACTGCCTTTCAAGAGTGTGCCGAGCAAAGAAATCCTGTATTGGGATTGACGAGGCTCCCATGGATTCTCTTATCGCTCACATCACATTCAACCAGACAAAAGATACATATACGACCGCAAGTGAAAATCAAATAGCAGAAATGTGTATGTTATCCCATTCTCACTAAATCCAGATCCCAGACAAGCGAAGAACATCCCTGGTGACTACCGAACAAAGCTGAAGATTTTCCCTGATAGTGGGGCCACTATATGTCTAGGGGGACCAAAGCATCTGTTTAACATGGGGCTCACAACGAATAACTTAGTCCTATCAAGAAAAATCGTTCGGACTGTGGGAGATTTCACACTTGTATATCAGGGATGGTTACCTGTGGAATTCGAAGTTCGTGGAAGAACGACCAAGCAAGCCCTTTACATATATGATGGAATCCAGCGACTTTATTTCAGCAAGGCAGCATGCATTGATATGGGAATGCTGCTTGAAGATTTCCCAAACCCTGCGGCAACATTTTCAACCCAGGCAAATATCGCAATACAACACATCGAGTACGTGAATCAATTGCCAAGTCACCCCAAAAGCTTTCCCATTCCCCTGATGGAAGAAAACATTAGTAGACTTAAGGATTGGCTTCTAGAGCATTTTGCCAAGACGACATTCAAAAACGATGGGGGTGTTCCCATCTATGTCTGACCCCACCACTCATATTCACCTTAAAGAGGGAGCGGTCCCAAAAGCCAGACACAACCCAATTCCTGTGCCTTATCATTTCAAGGAGCAAGTACGACTCGCACTTTGGGATGATGTTAAAAGAGGCATTCTTACCCCAGTGCCCATTGGTACCCCTACCGATTGGTGCAGCACTATGGTAATAACTGCAATAAAAGATGGAAAACCAAGAAGAACGGTGGACTATCAGCATTTAAACTCGCAGTGCAAACGAGAGACACACCACACTAGCTCGCCATTCCAACTGGCATTACAGGTACCACTCAACAAAAAAAAAAGTCTTGGATGCAATGTATGTTTATCATTCAATTCCTCTAGATTAGGAATATCAGTCACTTATAACTTTCATTACGGAGTGGGGCCATTTCATGTATCTCCGATGCCTTAGGGATACTCTGGCGATGCCTATACGTGTAGATATGATGAGATCATTAAGAACATTCCTTGCAAAGTAAAAGTCATTGATACGCTATTTTTTGACAACAGTATAGAAGATGCCGTCTATCATACATTTGACTACCTATCACTTTGTGCAAAAAACGGAATTGTCCTTAACAAAAATAAATTCCAATTTTGCAAAGATGTGGTTCAGTTTGGAGGCCTTCAAATAACATCATCAGGAGTAGCCCCTTCCGAGAATTTACTCAATGCAATTGCCAACTTTTCTATCCTAAAGACTATAACTGATGCAAGGTCTTGGTTTGGATTAGTTAACCAAGTAGCATGGGCACATTCTCTAAGCCCATAATGTCTCCCTTTTGAGACCTTGTCAAACAAAATTCATGCTTCATTTGGAATCAGGATCTCGAGAATGCATTTTTCACATCTGGCTGGATTATTTTGTATCATCTTAAACCAGGTAATGCCATCACCTCAAAACTAATATCTATTTGTCGGAAACTATTCCACACATATGGCACCCTAGAAGAACTAAGTAGCGATGGTGGCCCACCTTTTAATTCCAACATGTTTCAGCAGTTCCTCAAGACATGGTGTGTGAAGCACAGACAGTCCTCAGTGGCATATCCTCAATCTAATGGCCGAGCAGAGTTAGCTGTAAAAACAGCGAAGAGAATAATTCATGGAAATACAGGTCCCCAGGGCTCATTGAATAATGACAGTGTTGCCAGAGCCATCCTGCAATATCGTAACACCCGTATCCAAGGTATTAGTCTATCCCCAGCACAACTCTTGCTCCACCGCCGACTTTGTGACTTCATACCATCCCAACCCGCACTATATAAACCACATGCAAAATGGATAGCTGTAGCTAGGAACCGTGAAATAAGCTTATCTCAACGCAATGCAAACCTCACCAAGCGGTACAATCGCACAGCGCATATTCTATGTCCACTCCAAGAAGGAGAAAGAGTATCAATACAAAGTGCAAACAATCGTCGATGGCACATAACAGGTCGTATTGTCGAAACTCTCCCATACCGTCAATATCGGATCAGGATTGATGGGTCAGGCAGAATCACTTTGCGAAACCGCAGATTCCTCAGAAAACTTGCAACACCTGTAATTCCAGTCCCTATTCCCAGTGCTTTGCCTGAATCTCCCAATCCAACGCCTTGAGATTCCCATACACCTGGTACACCATTGCCGCATAACAGGGGAGACGTGATGACATCGTCGAGGCACCCAATATCACCCAGCACTGCTAAACCAATGCCAATGAAATCGACCTGAGCATTGTCCAGGTTACTCCCTCACAATCAACCAGGCCAGAAGGAACTCATTCTTCCCCAAAGACCATTGCGTTCGCGTACTGTGGGGAGGAGGGGGGAGATATAAAGCAAATTAACACTTACCGGCTCCAATGTTCCATATCTTATAGACAAATATTGCTTAAATGAAGCATTATTATATATAGAATTATTCACTCTCAGACTGGCAGCCTATCAGAATTCATATAATGGACTTGCTAACTTGGCATAGTGGAGCAGTCCAGCTTCCATATAAACTGGCTTTTTGGTTACTTGAGTCTTTACTTATCTTGCTGCTCAACTGGTTGTATAGTTGAGCTCTAAGAATCAATTCTATAAGTCCTACGAGGTGTACCCTCTCAAGCATTACCCGCTTATTCGGGAGATGGCATTGGTGCATTGCTAATCACCTAAGGTGCACCTATTGGGGAATGCCGCTGGTTCTATTCTCAGCTATTTTTGTAACTGACCAGAGTGCCTTATCGAAAGACCTGGTTTTCTCCACTGTCCGAACATGTTAGATGCGTTTTAGAAACTGATCTCCAAAGTAATCTATCTCTGTCCAGGACCTTATTTATCCTTCTTTCTTTCAAATCCATCTTTATCACTTCCTCCCATGTTTTCCTTGGTCTCCATCTGCAAACAGACCCTGCTATCTCAACTGGTCTACATCTACTAACCCAACAACTATCATCCATTCTTTCAATGTGACCAAACCATCAAGGTCTTCTGTTTTGCACATTTTTTTTTTTTTAAACATAGTTCACCCCAAACAAGGCAGGCCGCCACTGTAGACGTTAAGGGGCTACTGAGAAAAGAAAAGGGGAGAAGGAAGGGGGTCAACCTAACTTGGGATCTGCGCAGCGAGATGTCTGTTTACATTAGTTTTAAATTTCTGCATGTCTGTTCTGTCGGGGAAACAGGGGGCAGGGAGAGAGTTCCAGAGGCCAGCAGTACGAGGAAAGAAGCTATTTGAGTAGAAGGCTCTCCGACATCTGGGGACCTCCACAGTGAATGAATGAGATTTAGTTGATTGTCGAGTTAGTCTAGTGAATTTACGTCAAGGGGGCACCAGAGTAGCCAATTAATTGGAGCATAATCCATTGAAGTATTTGTAAAACAAGCACAATGATGCTACATTGCGGCGATGGGACAGAGGCTGAAGCTTGGTTGACAGTGAGGGTCCTATTAGATTGGCGACTCTTTTTTGGACCTTGTCAAGGAGGGAGAGACTAGTAGATGATGCACCAGCCCAGATGTGACAACAATACTCCATGCATGGGTGGATGGTGGCTTTGTAGAGATACAGGATAATGTCAGGTGCGAGGAGTTTACTAGCACGGTAGAAGGAGTCAACCTTCTATGCGGCAATGTCTTCAATGTATTTGTTCCAATTCATGTTACCTGTGAAGGTTAGGCTGAGGAGTTTGAATGATGAACTATCAGGTAGGGTGTTATTTGTCCATGACAATCGGTGGTTGAAAAGGCTTCTTGTAGTTATTTAAAGAAAGGAGCTTTTTTATGCGGCATTAAAAGTTACCAACCATTTATGACCCCAATCCACTACAGCCTGGAGGTCATTTTCTAAAGATTCAGCCATTGCCTTGGATATGATCGCGTCGGTTTTGCCAACATGGCGAGAGTAAAGGGTGGTGTCATCAGCAAATAAACCAATCTCAGACTCTATGTCCCTATACTATCCAGATTTAATCTTCCTCTGAGGTCATCAGATCAAAGTCTGTCTTTATGACTCACATTACATATTCATCATATCACTCTCATATCATTTCTCTCCATGCAACACATATCCTAAACCCTCACCGGCTAGGTTTCACTTCTATACATCATCACATTTTGAACCCATGGTTGATAGACTCTTCTCTTGATCGACAGCATTAACACTCTGCTGGTTCGTAATAGCAGAAGTTCCCTGAACTTTCTCCATCCACTCTTGCAATCACACTAGCACCAGCACCTCCCAGTGCACCAATAGTATCACCAAGGTAAAAAAAAACGTATGGACAACTTCAATAACTTTCTCCACATTTCAGGTCTCATCTGTGTCCATTGTTTTACACTTCTTGAACATGAACTGGTTATCATCTTGTACAGTAGTTCTATTTTCAAAGATTAGCTGAGTCAGTGTAGTAGCGCCAATAATGGCTTTAAGTTTGAGTATCTAATTCGCCATTTTTATTGGTTAGTAGCATTTCAAAATGTGGCAGCTATCAATATATAGATTGGCTATAAAAAAAAGTTTGAACGGACTTACTTCACTAAGAATTTCTGTTTCCCAAGCTGCATCAATCAAGCGATATCTTAAATTCACAACCTGGAAAATATATGTACAAATTAAAAAAAACAATTACTTAGTTCTATTGCATAATTGTTAAAATTATCTTTTATTTTAATGGTTATATTTATTACATGGTTATTAAAATTATGTACCATTTAAAAGGCTACATTTATTGTATGATGGTTAAAATTATGTATAATTTGAATATCTATGTTTATAGCATGGTTATTAAAATTATGTACCATTTGAATGGCTATATTTATTGTATGATTGTTAAAATTATGTACCATTTGAATGGCTATATTTATTGTATGATTGTTAAAATTACATACCATTTGAATGGCTCTATTGTACAATGTTTAAAATTATGTTCCATTTGAATGGCTATATTTATTGTATGATTGTTAAAATTATGTACCATTTGAATGGCTATATTTATTGTATGATTGTTAAAATTACATACTATTTGAATGGCTCTATTGTACAATGTTTAAAATTACGTACCATTTGAATGGCTATATTTATTGTATGATTGTTAAAATTACATACTATTTGAATGGCTATATTTATTGTATTGTTCTTAAAATTATGCACCATTTGAATGGCTATATTTATTGTGTGATGGTAGAAATTACGTACCATTTAAATGGCTATATTCATTGTATGATTGTAAAAATTACATACCATTTGAATGGCTAAATTTATTGTATGGTTGTTAAAATTATTAACCATTTGAATAGCTATAATAATTATATGATTGTTAAAATTGTGTTCATTGTAATGGCTATATTTATTATATGATGGTGCAAAAACATATCATCATCATAAATAAACAGTCAAATGATTCTTTAACTGCAATTAGCAAAAATTCTGAGCGTCATTCATTACATACAGAACTAAAAAGGGAGAACGATACTTGATTTTTTATTTCCAAAATTAAATAAATTTTTTTTTTTATCTTTTGATATATTACATGTCAATGATCAAAAATAAAGCTCTAGCTTTCAGGGTGACCCCAGTGCAAAAGATGACCTTTCAAATTAGATCGTTCACAAAAACAATATTCTGCTTGCCAACACTTAATTCATTTAAACCAGATTTATTACATAATCTAATTAAATTCAATTAATTAATTAAAAACCTTCAATCAATTAAAATTCCACCAGACAGTTCCTCATCGTGCCACAGTGCAGCAGGACAAGATTATCATCATCATCATCATCATCATAAATAAACAGTCAAATGATTCTTTAACTGCAATTAGCAAATATTCTGAGCGTCATTCATTACATACAGAACTACAATTATGAACGATACTTGATTTTTTATCTAAAAAATTAAATAAAATTTTTCTTTATCTTTTGATATATTACATGTCTCCAGGTAATATATGAACAAATTAAAACAAAAAAACATTACTTAGTTTTATTGAATGGTTGTTAAAATTATCTTTTATTTTAATGGTTAAATTTATTACATGGTTATTAAAATTATTTACCATTGTATGATGGTTAAAATTGTGTACAATTTGAATGGCCATATTATTGTATGATTGTTAACATTATGTACCATTTGAAGGGCTATATTTGTTCTATGGTTGTTAAAATTGTGTACCATTTGAATGGCTATATTTATTATATGATGGTTAAAATTATGTACCACTTCAATTGTATGATTGTTAGAATTATGTACTATTTGAATGTATATATTTATTGTATTGTTGTTTAAATTATGTATCATTTGAATGACTATATATATTGGATGATGGTTAAAATTATGTACCATTTGAATGTCTCTATTGTATGATTGTTAAAATTATGTACCATTTGAATGTCTGTATTGTATGATTGTTAAAATTATGTACCATTTGAATGGCTACATTTATTGTATGGTTGTTAAAATTGTGTACAATTTGAATGGCTATATTTATTGTATGATTGTTAAAATTATATAATATTTGAAACACTATATTTATTGTCTGGTTGTTTAAATAATGTACAATTTGATTGGCTATATTTATTGTATAATTGTTAAAATTATGTACTATTTGAATGGCTACATTTATTTTATGGTTGTTAAAATTATGTACCACATCAATTGTATGATTGTTAGAATTATGTACTATTTGAATATCTATATTTATTGTATGGTTGTTAAAATTTTGTATCATTTAAATGACTATATTTATTGGATGAGTGTTAAAATTATGTACCATTTGAATGGCTACATTTATTGTTAGGTTGTTTAAATAATGTACAATTTGATTGGCTATATTTATTGTATAATTGTTAAAATTATGTACTATTTGAATGGCTACATTTATTTTATGGTTGTTAAAATTACGTATCATTTGAATGGCTATATTTATTATATGATTGTTAAAATTATGTACTATTTGAATAGCTATATTTATTGTATGATTGTTAAAATTATGTATCATTTGTATGGCTATAATAATTATATGATTGTTAAAATTATGTTAATTTTAATGGCTATATTTATTGTATGATGGTGCAAAAACATATGCCTTAAAAAAAAGCTTTTTTTTTTATTGTGCAGCAGCACAAGATCATCATCATCATCAATAATAATAATAATAATAATAATAATAATAATAATAATAATAATAATAATAATAATAATAATAATAATAATAATAATAATAATAATAATAATAAACAACAACAACAACAACAGTCAAATGATTCCTTAACTGCCATTGGCAACAATTCTGAGCGTCATTCATTACATACAGAACTACAAGGGAGAACGATACTTGATTTTTTATCTCCAAAATTAAATTAATTTTTTTTTTATCTTTTCATATATTACATGTCTCCAGGTAAGATTAACATTCTAAACTTATATCAACGATGGCAAAAATACAAAATTGATATTATAAAAAATTGTCGTTATATGATCTGCACAACTTAAAATGTCAGTGTAATATCTATTTTGTTAAGGATGTTTATTTTGAAAAATTTGTGGCACATTTTTTTCTTTGTATTCCAGTCCGGAGAAAGGGTGGACTGGCTTCAACAACACTGTGTTGCTTTGCATATCCATGGTTTTGGGGTAAGGTGTGGGTATCATTCCTGTGATGAAAAAGAAAAATGTTCTTACTCCGGCCCATGCTCGAGTGAAAGAAACAAAAGCTGAGGATGAAGGAGACATTTATTAGGTGAAAGGCAACCAATCAAATTGGAGAAAAGCCTGTTGCTATGCAAACGGAAGGCCCTAGACAGGGAGCGGGAAGAGCCGGGCAAGAAACACGAGGAGTTGGTTTGCGGCAGTGGTGGAGTCAAGACGTTTCCAAGATTTGCTGCCGACCAAGAAAAAATCAAAATATAGATCCCTGCATACAAAAAACAAAAAGAGATTCACAAGGAAAAATCCAATCCGACAAAGTTGGCCATATAGACGAAGGCAACAATTTTTGTTTACCTACATCTCGCCACCTAAAAACTATCCGCGAAAGACGAGACAGTCAGATTTTAGGAGCGGAGGGGTGAAGTCGTATCAAGATTTTGTGCCGATCTAGCACTTCAAATCAAAAGCTATACGCCGGTATACATGGAACTGACGTCAGGATCTAAAATCCTGTAAAAATATCTTCCACTCAGAGTGTAAATTAACAGACAAAAAAAAGGCTATAAAAAGGTATGTGCCCAATGAAAAAAAAAAAAAAAAAGAAAAAAAAAAAGAAAACAAATTACTTATTTTTAACTTTCATTATTTGAAAATTGTTATAACTCTGGACTGATCAACCATTCTCGATCTTATCTAAACCAGCCCCATATCAAAAACTCTCCAGAGTGGAGCAGAACTTTTATTTTGTCTTTTTAAAAATTTATTTAATAAACACTTGTTATGTTTACTTAATCTCGTTTTTTGTTAACTCTTACAAGTGTATTATTTCTAATTTTATTTTTATGAACTGTGATTCAAATGTGTCCCGTTCTTTCTCTACCATGATTACTAGCTGTTCTCCCTTTTATCATTTTAATGAAAAGTCGTTTTTGTAGAAAAAAAAATAACGAAATAATGTTTAAACAAAAATTTAAAAAAATTAAAAATACTGGAAGCTATCTACATTAAAACACAACAACCTAAAATTAACAACATCGCATATCACATTAAAATGCTTAACGTAATGCGATTTTGTTCAGTGCGTTGCTGAATTTAAATCGTCAACGACTTCCTGGAACAATGCGAAAACGTTCCTTGCATGTTTCTCTGCCGTCTTTAAGAAACAATCTCTTCTTTCTCCAGCTTTTTTGTTCATTTGCTTTTGACACCTGAGAATGATTCGACGAGGAATCAAAAACTTTGTGAAACCTATCTAACATTTATTCATTTTTTTGATTTTAATATAAAAAAAAACATTAAAAAAATTGAAAAAATAAAAAAAGGTATAATTAAACAGATGAATTCTGTTATTTTTAACAATGTTTGCATATATATATATATATATATATATATATATATATATATATATATATAACTTCTTTGTAATATAGTAGGAAAAATCCCAGCAGAGTGCTTGATTAATTAAGAATTAAAGTTAAAAATTAAGAGCGTAATATTTATTTATTTTGGTACAGAAAAATTAGTACAACATTCGTACCATTGGTTTCAAGCACGGAAGGACTAAGCCATCCGGCTCTCTTCAGCTTCTGTTGTCATCTGTTTCAAAAATGTGAAATCACGTGTCACTCATATATATATATATATATATATATATATTGGCATTAGTTTAGTCAGTGCAAAACTAACGCCCATATGGAATGAAAGGAACATTACATTCAGCTCAAAAATCAGATTTATGCCCTCCCTGGTCATCTTTATATTTCTGTATGTGGGTGAGTTGTGAACCCTAACTGCGGATCCGGAAAGAAGAGCACAAGCCACAGAGATGAGAAGATGCTTCCGAAAGATCCTCAGGAACCACATTACAGATGAGGAAGCGAAGAACAGACTCGTACAAGCAGTTGGGCCATATGAGCATCTACTGACAAGTGTAATAAAGAGGACAATGAAGTGGCACTCGGCATGTCACATGATCATCAGGTCTCGCAAAGACAATCTTGCAAGGAACTATACAGGGAGGAAGAAAGAGGGACAAACAAAGAAAGAGGTGGGAGGACAACATCCGAGAGTGGACAGGGTTGGCGTTGAGTAGCACGCTCAGGAAGGGAGAAAATTGGGCGAACTGGTGAAAGCTGGTTGTCAGGTAATCTTTGGAATCCCAATGGCCATCCAGACGATGGAACTAATAATAATAATAATAATAATAATAATAAGAATATATATTGCTTTTTACCTCGAGAACAGTTCGTACGTTATTTATCATTTGTAAGGTTTTCTCTCTAAAGTTCTGCCGTGATTCGTGTTCCTGATTATCAATTAGATGTGACGCCATGTTGCTCATAAGGGCCGCATGATCCACGAAACTGTTCGAAAACAACTGTAAAAGAAAATCACACCATAAGAAGTTTGTTATTAGATAAAAGAAATAGTAACAGGTACAATATTTTAATATTTATGCTAATACAAATGGCAGAAACAAAAAATTATGCTTCACCAGTGTTCACCCTCACTATTTATCCAAATATATTACTTAAATTATTTATATAAAATCATAGAATTAGGTCAGTAATTTAATTTTTCATATATAAATTATTATCATTTCTGATGACCTAAAGAAAAGAAAAACACCTACCATTGACGTTTTATTAGGGAGTGGGGGATTTATTTCTGAATTCATTTCAGGCGGCAGGGTAAGTCTGAAGTGGTTATTTGACTTGCTATTTGCTTTCTTGCTTCCCCTCACCACTTGAAATGGTTTTGTCCGGGGGGGGGGGGTAGAAAAGGGTCCATGTTTTACTCGCTAACTTTTGTGTGACGAAATGGAAGTGCATATATCTCTATCTTTAAGTATGTTTATATATTTGTATGTACAGGATTCACTCCTAAACTAATTAACCAATAATTATGAATTTTGAATCACAGCTGCTAGCTGTAAGGGGTTTAATTCAGTTTTATGCAAAAAAGGTAAAAAAGGGGTGGAAGCACTTTCTGAAAATTCAGATACCTCTGATTTTTGTGAAATTTTTACAATAGGCATTAGACATCAATTAATAAATATCCCTCAAATTTCAGTTTTTAAAGGGTATTTAGGGGCCATAATATGAGCACAAACTCCCATTAAAAATTCAAATATATCAGACTTGTTTTTTTATTTATTTTTTTATTATGGAAGTCGCTCCAGACAAGAGTTCATCATTCAAACTCCTCGGCCTAACTTTCACAGATAACATGAATTGGAATAAATACATCGAAAACATTACCACGGCTGCTGCAAAGAAGGTGGGCTCCCTCTACCGTGCTAGTAAACTTCTCACACCTGACATTATCTATATCTCTAGAAAGCCACCATCCACCCATGCATAGAGTATTGTTGCCACATTTGGGCTGGGGCATCATCCGCAAGGTCCAAAAAAGAGTCGCCAACTTGATAGGTCCTTCACTATCCACCAAGCTCCAGCCTCTGTCCCATCGCCGCAATGTTGCTTCCTTGTGCCTGTTTTACAAGTATTTCAATGGATTGTGCTCTGATGAGCTTGCTGCTCTAGTGCCCCCACTAAACCAACCCGACAATCTGCCAAATCCCATCCATACACTGTGGAGGTCCCCAGATGCCGAAGAGCTTTCTACTCCAAAAGCTTCTTTCCTTATGCTGCTGGACTCGAGGACTCCCTCCCTGCTTTCCTGAGGTTACTGACATGCAGAAATTTAAAACTGATGTAAACAGACATCTCGCTGCGCAGCTCCCTAAATGAAACGACATGGTGTCAAAGAGAGAAAATAAAAAATAAAGCATTAACTTATTGATTCTTAGACATTTAGATATCAAAGGAGACAAATCATTCACTGAAACAAACCATTATATTTCTAAATAAATGTGATTATTAGAAATAGGTTGTTAATTAAACATTTCTAAGTAAATGTGATTATTAGAAATAGGTTGTTAATTAAACATTTCTAAGTAAATGTGATTATTAGTTAATTAAATAGAAAGGACAATAAAATGTAATAACCTGTATTATTAGTTGATATGGGAAATAGAAAGGTAGAAGCCATGAATTTGAGAAGATAATAGGGAGCTTCAATAGATCAAGGGAAGAACATAATCCACTCTCATTATACCACCGATAACGGAGAGCCGAATTCAGAAAGTGTAATGTTAATTAAAATAATTAATCATTAAAACATAAGGTACATAATAGAAGTTTAAGATTTAATTATAACAAATAAAGAGATAAAAAGATGAAATAAAGAAATTAAAATATAAAATATCAAACTATAAAATAAATTAAAGGAATATAAAAAAAAATTATAAAAATTTATATATAAATATAAATATATAAATATATATATATTACTTACACTTACGAACCTTAAATATAACTTGCTCGAGATGATACTAAATCAGAGTATGTAAATTTTTAGCTAATTTTTTGATATAGTAAATAGAATTTAATTTTAGCTTTATAGATTAAGACAAGCTATAGAAATAGAACCCTTCGAACTGGGATTCATAATTGCTATATGATTTGGGATCTATGGTGTACAGGGAAAGCATGAAACCTGAATGGCATAACTTTAGCATCATATTTTTTTTTTTACTATAATTAAAACCACTTTAGTATAAGGGTTAATGAGATGGATAGATTTACAGTTAAATTAGCTCCTTACATCAAGTGGCTTTATGTCTTGTCTGGAGCGATTTCCATTAAAAAATAAATAATTATAAATACTATGAGAGGATTGAAAAGCTCCACATTCCACTCACTCAAAACAACAGCTGACCTAGAAAACAGCAATTCTTTCCCCTTTGTACGAAACATCGCACACGGAATGTGAGAACTAAATGACAAAATAGGGGATGCGAGAGTTACGAGGCTCATCATCATCATCATATTCGGTTTAACGTCCATTTTACATGCTGGCATGTGTTGGACTGCTTTTAGAAATTGATTTCCAATCCAACCTATCTCTGGCCAGATCTTTATTTATCAGTCGTTCTCGCAAGTCCATCTTTATCACTTCTTCCCATGTTTTCCTTGGCTTTCTCTGCGGGCTGCCCCTGCTACCTCAATTGTTCTAGATCTACTAACCCATCCATTCTTTCAACGTGGCCATACCATAGAAGTCTCTTGTCTGCACACATCTCCCTATACTGTCCAGATTTAATCTTCCTATGAGATCATCAGAATTAAGCCTGTCTTTAAGACTCACATTACACATCCATTGTATCATTTCTCTCAATGCAATACATGTCCTCGATCCTCACTGGCTAGGTTTCACTACCATACATCATCACACTTGTGTACATGCCTGATAGACTCTTCCCTTGGTCGACAGTGATAATGCACTGCTGGTTGATAATGGCAAAAGTTCCCTGAACTGACTCCATCCACTCCTGATTCTAGCTACGACACTAGCACCTGCTCCACCCTGTGCTCCAATGGTATCACCAAGGTAACAAAGTTTCTGAACAACCTCAATAACTTTGCCCGCCACATATATTTTCTCCATATCTGAATTCTCATCCGTCTCCATTGTCTTACACTTCTTGCACACAAACTGGTTGTCCTCTCTCAACCTACCTCTAATTATACTGCACTTCTTGTGTACCCAATATTTACAAGTACAACAGAAAATTGACTCCCTTACGACAAACTACCAAATGTAAAGCCGAGGTCTACTTTCTACTCTCCATAAAGCTGCTTACAGCACCTGGTATTCCTAAACGGTCACCCATATAAGTGTACTCAACCCCTGCACGGTACCACAAAACTGTACCTCCTTCTGTGGGGCACCATTAAAATGCAGCACTTCTGATCGTGGCAACATCAAAATGTACCCCAGCCTCTCATGACATCCCGAAGTTGGATGTTCCCGGTTTTCAGTTGGTTACTCGGTATCTGTTTGCAGAAAATCTTGCTGCATTGATGAAGACCGTCGGTGTTGAAAGGTCCCTCGATTACCATTCTCTCCACGTTGTGATAAGATCAAGAGGGTAATCGGCTGGCGCTGGTCTCCAAAGTTTGTACCTCTCGGGAGTGAAGGCAATTTCAAGCAAAAAAAAATAATGGACAAATTTGTATAAAAAATAATTATTAGGGTAAAATACAAGACTATGTTTGCTCAAAAACTTCTAATGTCTGTGTTCTAGACCGGCAATATTACTAAGTTTGGGCGATCATGATCTGACAACACCAACCCCAAGTCCGGGGAGAGGGGGGGTCTATCTCCCACCGACGTGGACCCTGGTGGTGAGCAAAATGGAGTCTTTGAATGTCTGTTACACTTCCTTTTTATTGAGAATTAGGTGTGGTGAGACTGGGCTGGAACTGGCACCCATCGTCTAACAGAATTCAATTCAAGAAAAAAAAATATCTTCATTGGTATTACTTTCCATATTAGGGATTTTCCAATTTACTCAGAAATGGCCAAGTGTATGTTTAATCCCACCCTCGTCTTCTTCACCCGTCTCAATCTCTCACTGTTACCTGAGTGGGAGGGAGGAAACCCCCCCCCCCCGCCCCTTTGAAACTCATTCACAGAAAAAATATTATACATAAGTTATTTCTTACACACCGACTTCTAAGAAGAAAACAATTCTTTTCTTTCTTATCGGAGATCGACTTTCCCTCTAGTTAACAATAAAAAAAAAATTCCCCAAAAGGAAAATCAAGGTCTTGAGTTCGAATCCAACCGACGGCTGATCGACAATATTTTCACATAAGTACTGACCAGGCTATACATTGCTTAACTTCAGTGGTCTCGCGAAAACCAGTATTTTCAACATGTTATCTCCTGAACACTAACTATTTACGTCTAATAATTTTATAGAGATTAAAACAACATTACTTGGTTATTCCATTATAATTAATAATTTAATGACCAAACGATACCAAAAAAATTAAATTAAATTTTTAAAATCCTATTAAAAAGAAAAATAATAATTTGGTAAAAGAAAAAACAATTAGTATCGTTAAAAAAAGAAGGCAAAACAAAAATGAAAGTAAAAAGACTCCCAGGCAACGCCGGATAAGTAGAGCTCATTCATAATAAAACATATGGCCCCAAAAATTTGAATAAATTTGTCAAGTTCAGCTAAGTTGTCTTGGCATGCTTTAAATATGACTGGTATTTTTATTAATTTTAACTTGTTATTTTATTTAATTGTATTTATTTTCTATGTTCTTATTTTATTCCGTGTGCCTCATTTTCACCCTACTGGCCGGAGAAATTCCTGTTTCAATTGTTCTTGAGCTTAAAGGAAAAGAAAAATTGTAAAAAATAGGTAGCTTAAATATGAGGAAAAAAAAGGTCCGACGACCCATAGAAGAATCCGTCTTATTCTTACTTATGAGAGGGAAAACAATCTTCAATTTTTAATAATCTCTGGGAGGTGACGTGTAAACTTATTATTCACATATATATACATATATATATGTAAATGGAACTTTTTTTATATTTGCAGGGGGCTCTGAAATACCTGACTAGTACACGAGCACAGGATTACCCTTCTCGGTGTGATGGACCCGTAGACCTTGTCAGGTCATCCATCTAGGAGAAGGAAAACTCTAATATAAAAACTGTGCTACTGACTGCCTACTTCTTGGCATCAAACCATTGGGGGAGGGATGCCTCCTTAGTCCTGATTGACAACCTTCATAGAGCTGTAGTCTCGAACAAAATATCCGGTTTGTAAGCCTAAATATGTTAAAGAAATAGATGGTCTCAGCCTATTGCCCGGTCTTTGCACTCTTTCTTTGTCTATTAGCCAGGCGCAGAGGTACTAGCACAGGACACCTCAAAGACACCCAGTGCTTGGCCTTGTTTCCTGACTAGGACAATGAACACTGTCTCTCTTTCTATCTATCTGGTTTATATGGGGAAAATCTTTTGTCACTATGTCTCACATAACTAGTCTGGGTTGCTCTTGTTCCAACAAGTTGAGAGTACAGGTTAGACAGCTTGTCTGGCTGCTGTTTCCAATTGGTAGTGCAGGAGCCCTAACTCTTAGGTAACACTAAGAGCGGCTGCTCAATCAACACTTGTATAATATCGTGGGTAACTGTATGGGCCAAGTCGCGCATGGAAAGGAACTCTACGGTTATCCCCGATGGACTTTCCTGAAGCCACAACCCCCATGGATCAAGTCCCGACTGATGGTCTGGTTGTGGAGTTTATTGGCATTAAAGAAACACCCACTTTGTCCTCCCCACTCTATCTAAAACCAAAATGACAATACAAAGAAAAAGAAACAAACCTAAATCAGACACCCAACAAAAAATATCTTCGCCTCTGCCCTTGAGGTTAGCATTCACAAATATCTGGGGACTTAGAACCAACATCAATGACGTAGAAACCTTTCTCCCACTCCCCGGATATCTTAGCATTAAGTGAAACAAACCTACAATCCTCAATCTCCTTACACCATCTTGACATGACTGAATACCTCCCACTCTACCGTAAAGACTCTGACAAACATATGCACGAATTAGGAGTTTATGTTTGGAACACCTTCCCCTTGACTAAAGAGCATAGGCTAAAATGAGATGAACAAGCCGACACGTGCTTTAGATTGACCTTACCGCGCAGCGTCAGTTACTTATAGTTTTTATACCGTTCTCCTTCGACCCAGGACTGTACCCGGCTAAACTCTGTCTCTGAAAGCATAGATACAGCACTCTCACTTGACTCGAGTACCCAAATACATGTATTTGGGGATTTTAATGTACATCATCGTGACTGACTTGGATTCTCTAGCTATACAGATGCAGCTAGTTAACTCCACGTATAATTTCCCCATAGAGCACTCCCTCTCATAGACTGTCACTTTCCGGACCTGCCTCCCTGATCGTGTGGACCATCAAGCCTCACTTCCTGACGTGTTCTTGAGGCTTGTGCGACGAATGCCCATAGTGCGCTCGGTAACGCTGATCACCTTATGATAATGATTGATATCACCCTAAAATCTTGTCCCAAAGCTGATGAGTCGTTGTTGGACAAATATTTAATATAATTAGATCCTTCTTATCCAAAAGAAAAATCCAGGTTGTCCTCGAAGGCTGTTCATCCAAACAACATGACATAAATGCAGATATACTCCAGGGATCAATCCTTGGACTTTTATTGTTCCTGATTTTCATAAACGACATCCCTGATGACATTGTGTCTGAGATGGGTATATTTGCTGATGACACCACGCTCTACTCTCGTCATGTGGGTACAAACGGCCGCGGTCATATACAAGGCAATAGCTGAATCCTTAGAAAGTGACCTCCAGTCTGTAGTGGAATGGAGTCATAAATGGATGGTAACATTTAATGGTGCTAAAACAAAGCTCCTTTCCTTATGCAATTACAAGAAACCTCTTCAACCACCGATTGCCATGGCAAATAACACCCTACATGAGAGTCCAATGTTCAAACTCCTCGGCCTAACATTCACAGGTAACCTGAATTAAAACAAATGCATAGAAGACATTGCCAAGGCTGCTGCAAAGAAAGTGGGCTCCCTTTACCATGCTAGAAAACTTCTCACACCTGACAGTATCCTATATCTCTACAAAGCCACCATCCGCCCATGTATGGAGTATTGTTATCACATCTGGGCTGGTGCACACGCCACCAGTCTCTCCCTCTTAGATAAGGTCCAAAAAAGAGTCGCCAACTTGATAGGTCCTTCACTATCCACCAAACTCCAGCCTTATCGCCGCAATGTTGCATCCTTGTGCTTGTTTTACAAGTACCTCAATGGAATATGCTCCGATGAACTTGCTGCTCTGGTGCCCCCTCGAAGTAAATACACACGACCAACCCAACAATCAGCTAAATTCCATGCATTCACTGTGGAGGTCCTCAGATGCCGGAGAGCCTTCTACTCAAATAGCTTATTTCCTCGAGCTGCCGGCCTTTGGAACTCCCTCTCTCCTCCCTGTTTCCCCGACTGTACAGACATGCAGAAATTTAAAACTAATGTGAACAAGCATCTCGCTGCACAGCTCCCAATTTAGGATGACCCCCAATACTTTCACCCTAATTCTCAGTAGCCCCTTACGTCTACAGTGGCGGCCTGCCTTGTTTGTGGTGAACAAAGTTTTAAAAAAATAAATAAATAAATAAATAAAAAAATAAAAAATAAAAAAATAAAAATAAAATAAAATAAAATAAAAAATAAAAAAAAAATAAAAAATAAAAAATAAAAACTAGAGCCATAATAAAACTTACATCACATTGAACTTCTGGCGAAAAAGACAGTCCTGCTATTTTCATAGTATTCCATTTCTTCAGGGCAATGTCCAGAACTTTGCGTTCAATTATAAAAATATTCTCACTGTCATTTAAGCAATACAAAAATGTCAGTTCCTGAAAAATAAAAGAAAGAGGTTTGTTAAACGTGAAATGTCCATTATGATGTTGCATCATAATGGACATAGTGTAGCCTCGGAATAGCTAGGTAGAGGTACTGAAACATCCAAGCGGTTTCTTGGGGCTTCTTCTAGCAAGTGCCGATCATCTATCCAATGTTTCATCTGAATTGTGCAGTATCAGGATCGAAGATACCTGACGTTTAAACTGCGATTGGCTGAAATATGAAACAGTCGGTTAGGCGCTGTATTTGTTATTTTTTCTAGTTTTGCCAAACTGAGATACTAAAAGTTTCACTCAAAATAATTTTGGTGACCGAAACAGGATTTAGTCAATGAAGTCCTTAAACAAAGTACTCGTCATAAGTGGCACTGTCACGAACAGCGAACAACACAAAAAACAAGTGCCTGACTTCAGATGGAAAAGTTCTAGACTCAAGCATGATGATTCACAACAAGTATTGTTGCGGATTGTGAATGCGCAACCATTACTTCTCTTTACAGGGGTATCCATTGTCTCCTGTGACTGAAAGGAGGCCTGTTATTGTTTTATGGTAAATTTATTTTATGGGAGTTGTCTCCCTTTATGTCACTCTATTATTTTATCACTTCTGTCAATATTTTGAGTATATTTGTGCAACTAAAAAAGACAACGTACTATTTCACTTGAAATAATTTGGGTGACTGAAATAGGATTTAACCAATCAAGCACCTAAGAAAAAAAAAACTCCCCATTTAGAATGACCCTTCCCCCCCCCCCCCCCAATAAATATGGCTCCTAAATCACAGTAGCCCCTTACGTCTCAGTGGCAATGTGCCCCCTTGTTTGAGTTGAATAAAATTAAAAAACAAAACAAAAACATATGCAAACTAACAAAATCACACAAGTGAAAATGGGTCCCGCAGTGCGAGACCTATTAGGTTAGAAATTCTTTTGTTTTGCACCGTGTCCAAGAGGAAGAGTCTAGTGTTTGTGCACCAGCCTAAATGTGACACCAATAATTCATGCAAGGGCGAATGGTGACTTTATAGAAATATAGGATATTGACAGATATGAGACATTTTCTAGACCAGTATAGGAGTTCGACCACTTTGACAGCATCTTCTATGTATTCATTCCGGTTCACATTGCTTGAAAATGTCAGGCCGAGGAGTTGGACTCTCAGGAAGGGTGTTATTGGCCATGATAATCGGTGGTTGCAAAGGTGGCTTATGGTTGTTAAAGGAAATGAGCTTCGTCTTGGGCTACATTCTATCAGCAAATAAAACCTTACTTGGGCTCAAACTGAATCCAAATTCAAACTGCCTGTCACTCAAGCTTAATGCTCCAGTGCACTATAATAATTATAATAATAATAATAATAATAATAATAATAACTATAATAATAATGATAATAATAACTATAATAATAATAATAATAATAATAATAATAATGATAATAATAATAATGATAATAATAATAACTATAATAATAATAACTATAATAATAATAACTATAATAATAATGATAATAATAACTATAATAATAATAATAATTATAATAATCTGGGACCTTGGGGAGGCTTGTTGCCACTCGGGCCCCAGAGGGGACCAATGGCCCTTATCAGCGGGAAATCGGTGGTAAGTGGCTGTTGCGATACCGCAAGGTCATTAGCGGTGATGAACGAAAAGAGATGGAGCATACTGGAAGTCTGAGGAGACTTGTTGTCACTCAGACTCCAGGGAATACCACAGGTTGTTGGCAGTGGGCGATCACTGACGAGGACCAGTGTGATAACTCCTAGTGAGTAAATAATAATAATAATAATGAAATTGTGCACAGCGCTCAGGTGCACTACAACTCATCGAAAGTGCACATGCACGTGCATGGAGGACGTCATCAGTTTTGGTGAATTTTAGTAAACAAGAGTTTCAAAAGATGCAATCTCTCGGCAACCAACAACCGACGCAGTTTGTTCCATGTTTCAGCAATTTAGAGCACGGAACATTTTTTCCGAAAGTCATGGGAGCAGTGGTGTGCAAAAAAGGGGGGGAGGGGGCATCCATATTGGGAGGGAAGAGGCATCCGATCATGTTCAAACTATCTCCCTTTCTCATAATATTTCTCAGTACTAGGACTTATACTTGAGTCTTTAGGGCATACAATCAAGGTGTTATCCCTGGGCATCACCAGACCCCTGCACACCATTTCATGGGAGTTGTTCTGTCTTTCAGGGCATTTATTAAATTCTTCTCAATATTCAGAAGATAAAAGCGTGAGAATATAATCAAGTAATATCTTCGAGAAATGTGACCTAGTTTTCGTTACAAACACAAAATCTCTATTATATTTTCCTGAGTATAATTCTTGGTGCTGGTACAGCTTTTGAACTGGACAAAACCGTCTTTTCGTTCGGCTTTTTCCGACTGTTTGTGTAAACAGCCTGAATATGCCGAAGTGCTTATCCAATCAGAAGTGGGAAAAGCAGATGACCAGTTAAATTGTAAATTGATTAAATCGTAAATCGGCGATTGTCACAAATTTCAAACGGAGAAAAAAAAGGAGTGAAAAAAACAAATAGTCAACAAATAATTGTTAGCAAAGGCGATACAAGTAGGTTATGGTTCGTTTAGAGTTAAGATAAAAAACAGTTTGCTTTTTGTCTGGTTTAAAAGCTGGACCAGTACAAAAAAAAAAAAAATTTAATTTAACTTTCTTGTTAAAAAATCAAAAAAAAATCATAAAAGTTTTTTTCATTAGTTTTTTTTGTCAAAGTAAATAATATTTCATAAAAATAAACATAAAGTGTTTTTCTTGCTTTAAATGTGTTTGATTATTTTTGTTCCTGTTTGAACTCCGCCTTGTTTTCATTTGACTCTTCCGACTTTTTACGTAATTCTGCATCGGCAAAAAGGGGTTTCGTCGAGTTCACCCAATTTTTTATTATGTACAGATTTCTGTAGTTCGAGAATATCATTTGTCAATGTTTGGCAACTCACTTAAAAGAATGAAATAAATTAAAAAGACAGAATAAAACTGTGTACATTTTCTCCTTACCTGAATAATATAATCAATGGCCTTGGGAATTCGACTTGCGAGCGCAAGAGTCGGATGGAATTCAAGTAGGAACAAAGGTGTTAAAGCTGCCCTGTCAAAAATGGAGACGTTAAAGTGAATGATTTTAATGAAGAAGATAATAATTAATAGTAATTAATAATAATTAATAATAATTAATAATAATTAATAGTAATTAATAATTAATTTGTTGAGTTTGTGCTAGTTAGTATTAATTCAGTAAGCAATAAACAAAATGTTAACACGTACATGAAAAGAGAAGGAAAGAGAAAAGGAAATAAAAAAGAAAGAAAAAGAGAAAAGGAAATAAAAAGAGAAAAGGAAATAAAAAAGAAAGAAAAAGAGAAAAGGAAGAGAAAAAGAAAATAAAAAGAAAGAAAAAGAGAAAAGGAAAGAAAAAAGAAAGAAAAAGAGAAAAGGAAAGAAAAAGAGAAAAGGAAAGAAAAAAGAAAGAAAAAGAGAAAAGGAAATAAAAAGAAAGAAAAAGAGAAAAGGAAAGAAAAAAGAAAGAAAAAGAGAAAAGGAAGAGAAAAGGAAATAAAAGCAAAGAAAAAGAGAAAAGGAAAGAAAAAAGAAAGAAAAAGAGAAAAGGAAGAGAAAAGGAAATAAAAAGAAAGAAAAAGAGAAAAGGAAAAAAAAAGAAAGAAAAAGAGAAAAGGAAGAGAAAAGGAAATAAATAGAAAGAAAAAGAGAAAAGGAAAGAAAAAAGAAAGTAAAAGAGAAAAGGAAAGAAAAAGAGAAAAGGAAAGAAAAAAGAAAGAAAAAGAGAAAAGGAAGAGAAAAGGAAATAAAAAGAAAGAAAAAGAGAAAAGGAAAGAAAAAAGAAAGAAAAAGAGAAAAGGAAAGAAAAAGAAAGAAAAAGAGAAAAGGAAAGAAAAAAGAAAGAAAAAGAGAAAAGGAAGAGAAAAGGAAATAAAAAAGAAAAAGAGAAAAGGAACAAAAAAAAAGAAAGAAAAAGAGAAAAGGAAATAAAAAAGAAAAAGAGAAAAGGAAATAAAAAAGAAAAAGAGAAAAGGAAGAGAAAAGAAAGAAAAAGAGAAAAGGAAGAGAAAAGAAAGAAAAAGAGAAAAGGAAATAAAAACGAAAGAAAAAGAGAAAAAGAAAGAAAAAAGAAAAAGAGAAAAGGAAATAAAAAGAAAGAAAAATAAAATAAAAAAGAAAGTAAAAGAGAAAAGGAAATAAAAAAGAAAGTAAAAGAGAAAAGGAAGAGAGAAGGAAAGAAAAAAGGAAAAGAGAAAACGAAAAAGAAAAAAGGGAAGAGAAAAGGAAAGAAAAAGCAAGAAAAATAGTAAAGAAAGGGAGAAGGAAAGAAAAAGAGAGGGAAAGAAGTATAGAAAAAAGAAAGAAAAAGAGGAAAGGAAGAGAGAAAGAAAGAAAAAAGAAGAGAGAAGGAAAGAAAAAAAAAGAATAAAAGAGAGAAGGAAAGAAAAAAGAAAAAGAGAAAATATTAATTATTTTGAAATTTTAAAATCAGTTAACAAGATTTTGTTAAACAAATGAAATATGTATTAAACTATTTTTTAAAATCCAAATTTTCGGTTTTAAAAACCTTATTCATGGTACAGACAATATTTTCCTTTTTATTTGGATTATTCGGACTACTATTCTCATCTTGGTTGTTGTATTCACAACTTTTCATATACAGCTAGCCAATCACGATTCCATAGTCGAAGACCAATTACTTGTAAGCTTGATAGTTCTGCCAGATTGTTGCCACCCGGGTTTAAACTTCTCACCCGCAAGCATGTTGGCACCAACCAGTTAGAGAAGGAGGCAGAAGGACCTTGTGAATGACTTTTCCTTTCAGGCGCAAGCTGCATGCGCAAACCTTTATTAGGCAGCGTTGGGAAGGACAGATGGCAAAGGTCGGAGATTCAGTTATCGACGGAGAACTTGAGTTGGTACTCCATCCACATAATGGTGGCGTAGAATGCGGTTGTTGTTCAAGACTTATTGACTTATGTTTTTTATTCTGAACTCAAATTCCACTCAATTTAGGTTTTTGTTCTGACATATTAATTTTCTGACATGTGGAAAGGTGTGAAGCAAGAGGAGATTTCCATTATAAATAATCGGAAATGTCCATCATGGACCAGGTCGCGACTAATGGACTGGTTGGGTGAGCTTATTGGCACCAAACAAGGACCCACCTTGACCAACCCACTCTATAACGAACCAAACATGTCATTATAAAAGGTGCCCCCTCGACGTAAATTCATTAGACAAACTCGACAATCAGCTAAATCCCATCCATTCACTGTGGAGGTCCCCAGATGCCAAAGAGCTTTCTACTCCAATAGCTTCTTTCCTCGTGCTGCTGGCCTCTGGAACTCCCTCCCTGTCTCCTGTTTCCCCGACGGTACTGACATGCAGAAATTTAAAACTAATGTAAACAGACATCTCGCTGCGCAGCTCCCAATTTTGGTTGACCCCCCTCCCCAAACCTTCACCCTTTTTTCTCCGTAGCCCCTCTACAGTGGCAGCCTGCCTTGTTTGGGGTGAACTATGTATATAAAAAAAAATAAGTTAATGTGTTCGAAGGAAGTGATGTCACGAAGGGGAAGTCGAAATAAGCTAATCTTTTTTCTTGGCTCTTATTTCTAGACCAGCGCAAACATGTTTTTCGGAACTCTCTATTCATTCGTCCCCCATGTAGCACGGGTTAAGAAGCTTACCACCATGCAATTGGCGGCGATGTATGTAATACTCATGTATTGGTAAAAACAAAAATAAATCAACAAAAGAAATTGGAAACTCAGAGCAAAATAATGGTGTTGGTGTTTTTAATTGTTTCAACTATTACAGGCACGGTAGACATGTACAAGACGGCATGTTTAGTGGGGTGCATAGTTGCAATGCATGCAGACAACAGGCCTATTTCGCTAAGAGAAAAAAAAGACCACCCAAGAAATGGGACGACCTTTGAAATAGTAATGTCTTCTTTGAGACGATGGTTCCATGTTGTGATTATGCCTCACTTGAGATTTTCCAAAAGTAATGTTTATACCAGATGGTCGATCTCATGGTCAGTTAGTTTTTTTTATGTACATAGATAACTGGCCCATGATTTTTCAAGTAGGTGGCTGAGTGGTCTACCACAAATCACAGCAATATCTTTATATATGCCAGCAGAGGGGTTAGTTGGGTTTCTATGGTTCTCAGAGACAGACGGGTCTTTGTGCCCTAAGTTGCTGGGCTGTTTGTGTTCAGTTAGAAGATACGTTTGTCTTGGTTTGCAAGCCGTTTGTTCAAGCTAGAAGTGATTGTCGTTGAAAACAAAAAACAAATTTTGAGTTGAAGCATGAAATAAAACTTTGTTACTCGTTTTAAACTGGAGTTGGCTAAACAGATGGCAAATACAAATATGGATATTGTTGGAGAGAAGTGCATTCGAAATGACAATGGAGTGTTAGAAACAAATGAACAGGACAAGAGGGATGCTTGAAAATGCTATGATGTGAGATCGTTGAATACAGAGTTTTCATGGGATCAAGAAAATCTGTAAGGCTGCAGGATCCTCAGACGTTGTTGCAAAAATATTGAAAGCTGCGGGTGGAACAAGTATTGAGATGATCACAAACTTAAAAATCAGATCATAAAAGAAGGGGTGATTCGAAAAGACTGGAATCTTTGTACAATTGTGAATTGTTACAAGTATAAAGGAGGAACTTTGGATCGAGGTTATTAGAGAGGCTTAAAGTTGAGGGATCGGGTCTCGTAAGGGATCAAGATGAATAGCAGCAACTAGGAAGTCAGATAAACATATATGAAATGCAGTTTGGTTTTTTACCACTGATGCTGTATTTATCTTGAGACAAATGCAAGAGAAGTAAAAAGAAGAATCTGTATTTTGCTTTCATCGATTCGGAAAAGGCTTTCGACAGAGTGCCAAGGTAGGCTTTGCGTAAATTAGGGGCAAGCGAGTGGTTGATGAAGGTTATTCAAGCAATGTACAGAGACGATTAATGTCGCCTTAGAATTCACCACACATCTAATGTATTATTTAGATTATTCTCACAACGTTTCAGCTGATGTAACCTCTGACCTTCTTCAGGTGTGTCCTGTTGAACTCAGAGATCTGTACGGAATTTCGAATTGAATCCTTTATTTAATCCACGGGGTAGATTGCTCTCGTTCTCTCAGCCATGAAAGTTTTAAGTAATTCTTAATTATAATATTAGTATTGCCTATACTGAGAATTGAATCTTCAACCTTCAGAAGACTATCACTTCTTTGCATGTTTTTAAAGTATGTGGTCATACGACAGTTTCCCAATTTTTTTTTTTACATATTCCTTGGCATTTTTAGTGTACTCTGCAAGATCTTTCAAGTTGCACCGGTTGGGCAGTAAAGGACAAACCAGGCAGTGTTGCATCGTAGGGTCTTCCTCTCTACATTCACAGATGGTTGGATCATTTTTTTTTTAACTCCATAGTAACTTTTGATCTCCCCATTGCCATTCTCAGGCAGTTCGCTATTCTACTATCATTACTTCTAATGGACAGCATGTTTAATCTTTGTATGTTTTCCACATTTACATGGAATGTCATAGACACAGTTGATGTTATTGTTCATGTTTGATTTGGACACTCTTGGGCTGTGCTTCCATAGATTTTTATATTACAAATTGTTAGGCATGTATTAAAATAAATAAAAAATATTTTTTTAGGACTGTTCTATGAAAAATGGAAGGTCTACTTGTTAACCTGAAGATTTGCAGGAATGCTATGGAAAGTAAAGGTCTGAGAGTGAATGTTACCAACACCAAAATGATGATCATTGGTTGTAGTGTTGGAAAGTCCTCAGAAAAAGAAACTGTTCCTGCTCAGTTTGTGGAAAGAGAGTTAAGAGCAACTCAATATTTTTGTGGTACTTGTCAGCATTGGGAACACAAGAAGTGCAGTAGGATTACGGGTAGGGTGAGAGATGATAACCAGTCTGTAAGAAGTGTAAACCAATGGAGACGAATGAGAACTCAGTTGTGGAGAAAGTATATTTAGATAGTGAAGCTATTGAGGTTTTCCAGAAGTTTTATTACCTTGGAGATACAATTGGAGCACATAGAGGAGGTTGTGTTTGTGGTGTGATTGCAACAGTTAAGAGTGGTAGGAGTAAGTTTAGAAAACTTCTGCCATTACTAATAAGCAGAGCGTTACCACTGGTGATGGTGATATTAATTATGACGGCAAATCCGCTAGGTTAAGTTTTAGAATTTAATGAAGAATGTGTTGATGAAATTCGAATACAATATTTTGAGATTTGCAAAATAAACAAAAGTGAATTATGAGTTAGTTAAGGTATGCACAAAAACAAACAACTAAATGGATACTAGCAAGGGGGTCAGAAAACGTCAAAGCGGATTTTGTGCCTGGATAGCGAGGATATGATGATGATGATGATTACGACGATAAACGACAACGACGATGATGATGGCAATGATGCTACTCTTGCTGATGATGATGATCCCACCGAACTATAATAACATGTATTGAATTTGAAATTAAATTTTTGTCGTCCAGTTAAAAGATTAAGTGGAGTCTTTTGCAAGATTGCATTTCATGTTAGTTGATGCGGATGTAACCTTCGTTACCGTAGCTGCAATCCATTACAAACCCAAAGACAATATTTGTCACGACTTTTGGATTTTATTATCTTTTAGCTGAATTCTTTAAAAACTTCACTAATCAGAAAAATCAGGGTTCCATCTATTGGTTAAATAGAAACTCGGGGGAGAATTTGGGTTCGTTCCCTTAAATACATCTCAAAGACATTCACAGCAAGAACTCGTCTTATTGCCACAACTGCAAAAAACTTTCCTTTCATGCTCTGTGTGCCTAACATCAAACGACATTTCCATGAATAGATGGTTTTTCCAAGAACTTCCCATCTGTTAAACACATTACTTCGAGACTGCTTCTCTACAGGCTACAACATGGTCATGTTTAAGTCCAATGTCAATAAATACTTGTCATCAGTAATCAAATTGGCTTCATTCCATTCATCATTTTCAATCTTCTCATAATATTCATCATCATTCAACTGCTAATTCACCCCATTGATCTTTATCCTCGAGTGGCTTTTGGCCTTGATAAGTAGTGATATATTAGTAAAAAGCAAAAAAAAACATGCAATAAAATATTTACGAAGACTTTTGGATCTTTTAGCTCAATTCTTAAGAAACGTCACTAATCAGAGAAACACCTTTTAAGATTGTGCAGTTGTGAATATCGATCCAATAGCAGAACTGCAATTGTTCGTCGGTGCAGAGTTGATAAATGTTATCATCATTGGCACCAACTTGAGAATTGCATCGGAAATGAATTACAGAACTCGCACTGAACTCAGTCACCTCCAAAATTGAGCCGACCTAGTCGTCTCGTTTCCATTTTTAATTATCTTCAAAATGTTTTGCTTTAGATAAGAGAACAAAACTGTTGCAGTGTTGCATAAGGGGGGGGGGGGGCGGGGCGGGGGTGATATACCGTTTTCTCTTCAGACCACAGTTGACATTGCACTTGAGCAAAACAATTTATATATATATATATATATATATATATATATATATATATATATATATATATATATATAGAGAGAGAGAGAGAGAGAGAGAGAGAGAGAGAGAGAGAGCGAGAGAGAGAGAGAGAATGATTTTTCCCCCCAGTTTAAAGCTCTGTGTTAATCTGAATATAAATTTGTCAGTTTGAAAAGCCAGAAACAACGCAGAAATATATTTTTTTAAATAAATATTCATTTACTTAAAAATAGTAAATGTTTGACCGTAAAGCAGTCCTCGTCAGACATAGAAAAAATTTGAGTTTGTTTTTTAGTTTTTTTTCTCTTTTTATTTATTGTTGTTGTTGTTGTGTACTCTCGACATTGTGGTGAAGAAAAAATTCCAGGTTGTCATTTACAGCGCATTGAGTGCTCTCGACGACTTGCTTATGGCCGCTGAATTTGCCATTAAGACGTTAATTTACTCTCCCATTTCAAAACAATGCGTGGTGGGCACATCGGTACAGGCTCCGACTACTGAGTTAAATATGACTTTCATGTCGGGGTTCAAACCGTGTTTCCTCCCATACCGATGATTGCAGGTTTGGCATGAAACACATGTGTATATGGATTAATTTGAAAAAAATTATTTATAGATAATTATATATCTTCTACATAAAGTAGACTGTTTTTCCCCTGTAACTTTGTCAACACAAGACAAAAAACAAATGCATCATACGCTACAAAACTCAACACTTTGTTCACTTACTTCACTCGAGCATGTTTCAAGAAATTTTCATCCTCAAAAATTAATTACTATTATTAGACCTCGGGATTTGGCTCTTCCAAATACATAATCCAAACAAAAGGAAGCATACTTATTTTCCCCCTAATATTTTATTCCTGCCACACACATCACATATACTGCCGAAAATATTAAATAAGGAATTAATATTGAAAACACTGGTTACAGACTTAATAAATTAATATCTACCCTGCGTAATGCCGGACACAGGTCTGCTAATATATATATATATATATATATATATATAGTAATCCAGGTAGTATAAAAATCCACAGGGTAGAAATTCAAAGGGAATCAAACCTGGATTTCACCGACCGGGTTGGATCACAAAAAAAACCTTCTGCCTGATGAGACCTCAGCTCTTGATAGCTGTAGATCGATAACATCGACATGCCAGTGTAGCAGACTTTGTACATGTTTGAATAAAAAACCATTCATATATATATATATATATGTATATATATATATATACTAGAAAAATGTGACCTGTAAAAATGAGTTTGCAATGCCAGTTAAATATAAAAAGACAATTAACTGTTAATAAACAGAGAGACTGATGGAAGTAAGTTTGTTTGTTTGTTGGTGTTTAATGACCTTTCAACCATTATAAGGTCATCTCAGGTCAAACTTTTTTTTCTTTGTGAGATTCAGACAGTTTTTGTAATGTTTCTTCTTTAGGGAGTTGTTTTGTTTGTTTTTAGCGTGTAGGATTTGACCATTCTTGATGTATGATCATTTTGTTTGATTTTCAGATTTTGGTATGCTTTTTGGGGGTGGGAGGGAAGGTATTATTTGGGTCATTCTTTTGAAGAGAATTTTTCAAATTGTCTTTTTGGTGATAAGATAATTACCTTTCCTATTCACGTTAATTGGTATTTTTCTTGTCTGATGTTATTTTGTTAATACTTGATTTTTTAATTTAAAAAAATATTTTTTTACAAGTTGGTTTCTTTAAGAAATCCTACGATTTGAGACGGAGTATAGCTCCGTCTCAAATCGTAGGATTTCTTAAAGTAACCAACTTGTACAAAAATATTTTTTTAAATTAAAAAATCAAGTATTAACGTTTTTATATTTGTTGCAATACACATATTTGCTGTGTATATTTTTTGCATTTGATTAGTATGTGTTTTATTGTTTGTCCTTCATTGCAATGGCTCCACAGAGGCTCATCTTCTCCAAGTAGGTGTATGTGGCTTACAGTTCCATTGCAGAATATTTGTGTTGTTCTTATGGGTAGCCATGTTTTGAATTTTTTGTGGGTGTTGTTTTAGAGTCAGATTTATTTTTTGTTTGAATTTTATTTATATGTAAGATCTCTTCCTCCGTTTCCATATATTCTAGGGTCTCAAATCTGTTTTTCGTTGGAGTACTTTTTGATCTTGAGGTTGATTTTGATTTTCTGTAACCCTGTCCCTTGGTTGAGGTTTCTTTTCCAGTTTCTTTACTAGAAGATTTTTGTAGTATCCTAGCCGTTGAGGACATTTCATGAGGGGAGGGCTTCGACTTCTCCTTGTTTGGTTTTGTTTGTGTTTTTCAGTTGGTTGTTTGTTTGGTATTTGACTTTTCTTTAGGAACTTGTTTGTTTTCCGTGACTGTTTTAATGATAGTTTTCATTTGTTGCATTCATGTTCTCATCTCATTTATAAGTTGTGTAATTACATCAGTTTTTATTTCAGTTTGGTTGTATATTTGGTGTCTTTGTTGGTTTGTATTTGGTTTGTTTCTTTTGGTTATTTCCGAGTATTTTGTTGTTTCAATTATTTTCCTTGCTTTTGGTATATTTCAACCTATATATATCTTTTTCCTTTTTCCAGACTTCACATTTTCTGGGGTTTACGGGGTGATTTTTTTTTGCAGTTAGAGCAGTTTGCCTCCTATTGGCAGTCTGTATGTTTTATGTTGTTTTCACCACATCTTCCGCACACTGGAGGTCTATTGCATCTATCTTGATGGTGACCAAACCATTAGCAGTTAAAACATCTCAGTGCATTTGGTATGTAGGTTTCAACTTTTATTTTCATATATCCTACTTCAATTTCACTTGGTGATTTTGGTAAATTAAAATTTAATATGTACATATTTGTATTTATGGTTTCTTCATTTTTTTAAAAATTAATTCTTTTAAAAGTCTGTTACATTTCGTTTTTTAGATGAGTCTTTATTTCGTCCATTGTGCATAATGAGAGTTTGGAGCTTTTAACAACATCTTTTTAGTAGTTCAGAGATTGGTGGAGATAAGCTTTGATTTTTATATCAACGAAACTTTCCCACTTTAATATTTCTTCAACTTAAGTTTTTTTAACTTCGGTTAATATTGTTCCATTTGAAAGTTTTTTTAATTGTATTAGGTTTAATGTTTTTTTGGAGAAGATTTGTTCTATTTTAAAGGGCGATATTTCAGTTATCAGTCTATCTTCAATTGATTGTATTACAACGAATGTTGGTGTATCTTGATACGTTATTTCAACATCACGATCTGAGCTTTCACAGTGAGGCCGCTTCTTGGATTTTGGTATGTACATTTTTATTTTTCCATTTCATCCTTCCTGCTCCCCACCTACATCGGAGCCCAACTGTGTGGGAGGTACCAGGGGGGAAACCCATTCGTCCTGGCACTTCAGGGCTACAGGAAGAGTATACTTTCATCTGAAGAAGCCACAAGCACCTGCATTCCGTAGGCCTCACTGGCCAAGTCCAGGGATTCCTCTCAGGTGTATGCAGCCATGTTGTGGCTTTCTTCCCCAGAATCTATCGACCCCGAGCCACCGTCTTCTAACACTCATATATTTTGTTTATTTTACTTTTTGGTAAGGTTTATATTGGCAGTTTTATTTAGACACAAGTTTTTTTTGTGTGTGTTAGGGCTTGTCGTGACCAGCCGATTGATTGGATCGGGCCTCTCCGACTGCTCGTCTAGTCCGATAACAGCTAAAGTGGAGTGTTGCAGCCAATGGCCTTTTATTCTATCGTCACTGGGCTGCTCAGCCACCACAATCCCATCCTCAGACATCACGGGTTGCCACCCACGGCAAACATTGGGGGCGGGGTCTTACCCCTCTGCAGAGGTGCAGTTGGCAAATTCAACAGCCCCGGCCAACAGGGCAGATGAAAGAGTGATAGATACTGTTTAAGTGGATGAAGGGATTTCAAACAACATAAAGTGAAAGAGGGTGAGAGTGATAGATAGTGTTTAAAGTAAAAGTGGATGAAGGGATTTCAAACAACATAAAGTGAAAGAAGGTGAGAGTGATAGATAGTGTTTAAAGTAAAAGTGGATGAAGGGATTTCAAACAACATAAAGTGAAAGAGGGTGAGAGTGATAGATAGTGTTTAAAGTAAAAGTGGATGAAGGGATTTCAAACAACATAAAGTGAAAGAGGGTGAGAGTGATAGATAGTGTTTAAAGTAAAAGTGGATGAAGGGATTTCAAACAACATAAAGTGAAAGAGGGTGAGATTGATAGATCAACAAGAAAAAAAAAAGGTTTGTATGAATACAAATTTATTCTACATAAATAAACTGCTCTACTTGTTATTGAGCACTATCATATAAACACAGTAAGATTTATAGAATTGTTTATCCAATAAAATAAATATTATTAAATTCTTATCCACAGACACATGTGTTTCATCCATTTTACCGAGAATCATCAGTGTGGGAGACGATTGCTCTGCCGGTCACACGATTCAAAACCCTTAGACCCAAGTCAATATTTTAACTTTTGCCTGAACGCTTAGGACGATGCGGCCACCAAACCAACCAGATTGAAAGAAGAGAATTAAGATCTATTAATGTCTAGGTAAGGGGACACACATAGACGGCTGTCAGTAACAGTGTTCAACAACACGTGGGCCAGAACTTATTAGAGAGAGAGAGAGATGAGGAGAGAGAGAGAGAAAGAGAGGGAAAAAGACAAAATAGAAAAAACAAATTAGATACAGGAGAAAGAAAAAACAAACAAGAGATTGATCAGTTTTGTTCGGATATACGTATGTTTCGGAAAAAAAATGATGATTTGAAATTTATTAAAAAAAAAAATTCCAAACATAGAGAAAGAAACGCATAATTAATTGCATGCACATGCATAGCGGTTTGAAAATATGCAGTGTATGGGGAAGAGGAAAAAGGTGTTAATTGGTAAAAGAAAGAAGAAAAATAATAAGATAAAATAAAGCCGGGGTTGATAGTTTAGTGGAGGAAGGGGTATATCACATTGTTTGAGAGTGATTTTTGCAAGATGTTTGGTTAAAGAGTAACAACTAAACCTGAGGGTAATGTTAGACTGTGATGAGCGAAGAATGAGGGCCCTTTCGATACACTTGCGATGTTGGAGAAAGTATCCAGTCTTGAAGAGGGTACAGTTTGTGAAATCGAAATTGTGGTTAAAAGTATTTCTGTGGATGACTAGTGCGTTATGGAGGTTATTGTGCTTGAGGTCATGTTTGCGCTCATAAATACAAGATTTGATATTTTTTACCTTCTCGCCAATATAGAAAATCAGACATGAGGTACATTTTATTTTATAGATGACGGCTAGTTCTCCCCACAAACTCCATTTTACAGCAAAAAGTATTCAAAACTGACCTAAAAATAGCGACATAAACTTTGAAAACAATTAAAAATCTACTTAACACCAAACCCTGTCCCCACCCCATTTCTAATCTAATGACACTTCTACTTAAGCCGGTATCTATAAAATAAAATGTGCCTCATGTCCGAGACTTATTTCTCCAAGGAACTAGGAGATATAACACCAAATTATTACACCAGGAAGAGATAGACTTGTAATTCCAAAGCTTCTGGTCTGATGACTGTATCCAGCATGTAAATATTTTAATTCATTATATATATATATATATATAACGATAAAATACACGATATATCATAAAATTAAATGCCATGGAGACAGGATGTGTGAAAAAAGACAAAAAGAAAAACAAATTAAACACAGGAATAAATCATCAAAAACAAGAGCTTTACCGGTTTCGTTCGGGTCAACGAACATCTTCAGAAAAAAGTGAAGATTTTAAATTCTTGGAAATAGAAAAAAAGAAGGTGCACAGCAGGATGTTTTAGGCATGTGCGTAACTATTTGAAAAAATAAAGAGAAATATGCAGATAAAATGTGACAAAAATGTTTTTTTCTTCTTTTTTTTTCACCTGTTTCTCATTTTTATGTCTTTGTTGCACAATTCTGCATAATTCTCTTTATTTCTCAAATAGTTATGCTAATGCCCAAAACATTCCGCTGTGCATTTTCTTTCTTTCTTCCTCCCCACACACACATAATATATATATATTAATTAATCAAGTTCAAATACGTTTATAATATGAACTTAAACCGATATTTTTTCAAAAGTGCTCAATATAAAGCAGAGCTGTTTAAATAAAAATAAAATTTATATAAACATTACATCAATTAAGTGTTATTATCGAGACAGCCAGTCTTGAATGATGTATACTTTGCACAGAAACACATGTAGCTATTTTTGTTTATATAATAATAATAAACAAAAATCATATACACAGAACACTTCGCTTATAAACAGACGTCTTCTTTCACCTATGCACACAAATAATACAATAATTTACAACTTCTAAATAAACTAGAAATTCCAACAGTACAAACTACATCACAAACCATAAAACAATAATTAAAAACAACAAAACATTTTCCTAAAACACCCATATCTAATACAGTTATACATACGGTCCCATGCAACAATTGCCATCAGATATACATTGGTGAAACTCAACTGAACTTAAGAAAAGGCTTGGTGAACATAAAGGAGATATAAAAAATAACAATTCCCTAAATGCACTATTCTCTCATGCATTAGAACATGATCATTCTTTTAACTTTAAACAAGTTAGACTTATTAAATTCATTTTAAATAAATCTCGGCGAAGACTTCTTAGATCAGCACTCATTATAAACTTGAACACAATTAAACAATGTAACGGCTTCTACAATTTATCTCCTATCATCAGCAAACGAATACTAATCGAACAGACCTTGAATTTAGATCGAGGCTAGCTATTTTACACCATATTCCGAACAACCCTTTTTACATAACATCAATATAAAAATAACACTCATTCCATTTCATAAATGACACACCACACATTTTGAATTCTAACGGCTTTTCGTTCGGAAAATGAACAAAAACATTATTTTCACGTCATAATCGCACAACATTTTTTTAATTTTAACGACTTTGGATTTGAAAGAAAAAAAATTCTTTCCACGTCACAAACGCACCACATATTTTCAAATAATGTATTTCTATGTTATTTCTTCAAATCAGTCATCTTGAGAAAGTCTTGAAATAAAAACGAATATAATTTTTCATTTTCCATCACACTGGAATATTATTTCTATAATTATCATCATTTATATATATATATATATTCTAAAAATATATATATGTTGCTTCCCATCTGGGGGCATCGCATTGGTGAAAGAAAATTATTCCAAATTAGAATTTAGGCATTCAAAAGTATCGCAGGTAAAATCAACAAATGACATCTACAAAAAAGGCGATACACTTAGTACTAGCGGGATTGGCTCAGTGGTAGAGTCTCTGGTCCTGATTTTGAATCTTGTTAGATTCACCCACGCTGATGAGTCATATAACGATGAAACACGTATCCGTGGATAATTATATTTAATATATATATATATATATATATAGAACAGTTTTTTATTATATTCCAATAACCATGGTTTGTTTTATTACTTTTATTTTTATTCTTTTCACATTTCCAAAAATTCCAAATTTCTGTGAGATATATTTAACGGTCCGTTTCATTTGTTAAATAGATCTCACAGAAATTTGGAATTTTTGGAAATGTGAAAAAAATAAAAATAAAAGTAATAAAACAAACCATGGTTATTGGAATATAATAAAAACTGTTCTATATTTTGCTCTGTTATCAATAATTGACAAACATTGAGCTGAATCTTCAAAGGAGACTACAAAGTAAAAGGATCTGATGATATATGATAGTACATATATTGTGTTTAATAATTAATTATATATATATATATATATATATATATATATATATATATATGTCAGTCCCCATCTGAGGGAGGGGGCATCACATTGGTGAGGGAAAATTATTCTCAATTGGCAGTTTGGTAGAGTGCTTTCTGTTCAAAAGTATCGCAGGCAAAGTAAACAAATAAATGACATCTATATATATTGGAAAGGTATTTATACACAAAGAAATATTGTTTTTAATCATAGCTCACCTAGCAAGATAAATGCGTACACATAAAGAAGTTATAAAGAAGTTATAAAGAACTGACAATCACAAAGAGAGACTTTCCCCGAAGGCATAGATGTTATAGAAATTCTTCTGTTAACTTCTTATCCCTTTTTCTTAAGTGATTTGCTTTCATCTATGGCTTTGTTTATTGTGTAAGAAACAAAAGCTATCTCTCTCTTTCACACACACACTAGCTGTTGCAACCCGGTGCTGCCCGGGAGTCAGTATGTTACAATCGTTTATATATAATTTTTTAATGTTTTGTTAAACCACCTATACAAGAATGAATAGGTAAACATAAATGTAGATAATTCTCAAATATATATCGATAAGAAAATGAATTAAGGTTCATTCCAAATATGATCTGAGGTTAAGATCGGATTCTAACTCTGCCTGCTGAGATCTCAGTTTATAATAGCTGTTGATCGATAACATCAACATGTCAGTGTTGCAGATTTTGTACATATCTGTGTAAATAAAAATAATCATATATATATATATATATATATATATATATATATATATATATATATATATATATATATATATAGTTTCAAAAATGTATTCACTGCACAAAAAATTTCAGAATACTAAACAATTTTAATCCTCAAGATTTACTAACATTTATGATTTATTTTTATGGAAATCGCTCCAGACAAGGCATGAAGCCACTTGATGTAAGGAGCTAACAAGAACAAAAGATGATTATGGCAAAGATAGGAGATGTCTATTGGCATTAGTCTTGAAAAGACCAAGGTTATAGGTAGGAGGAAAACAGTCAACAGGAAGAGAATTCCACAAGCCTGCAGCTCTTGGAAAGAAGCTACTGCTATATATATATATATATATATATATATGCTATGGATGTAGGGTCTGCATTTAATGGGAAGGTGTAAAAAGTGGACAGACAGACAATATTCATCTTTTGTAGTGATAGAAGATAAAATGACACCGATTTTAAATGGACAGTCTTTGAGTTAAAATATATTTCTTTTCTAACAAAATAAAAATTGTACAACGCACAAGATAAGAACATCTTAGATTCAGAAACCAACTTTGACAAGTAATTTTTAAAAATTTTTACAAGTCTGGAATTAAAAAAAAAAATCAATCGCAGCGAACAATGAAGAATTTGAAAAATAAATAAATAAAATAAACAAAGCGAACTATGAACAAAGTTTCTCGAAATAGATTAACTTAATTCCAAGAAACCGATTAGACATTGGAAAAATGAGTAATTAAAAAAAAATTAACAAAAATAGATTTTTTTTGAAGTACAAAATATTTTAAGACGATTAATAGAAATATTATGCACTGGTTGACTTCCCTCATTCGTACCAAGTATCATCTTTAATTATTATAATGGAGGTTTGGTGTCTGTATTAGATAGTACGGAAGGGGAAAGGGAAACAGCTGAAAGATAAAATGTTTTGATTGGCCCCCAAAAAACAATTTTGAAATAGTCAGTTAGAGCAGTGTTTCTCAAACAGGTTTCCCTGGTTTCACAAAAGGTCCCTAAGGATTCCACAAGAACAAGTGAGATAAACTAGTGAAAATGAATGTTGACAACATTCATTTTTATTCTCCAACAAGTACGGACGCCCACCCAGTAGTGGCCATTATTTTATTTTATTTTTCCTCCCAATATGTCTACCCTACATGTATTTGTACTTGCATGACATTTTTTCTCTCTATATTATCATCCTGATGAAGTCTTATAAATAAAGACGAAACGTTGATGTACACATAAAAAACATCCATTTTTTGGTTTTCCTTTTTCATTTTCCCATCACGTCGGATTACCTTCATCCTTCTCTTCCCATATATATATATATATATAAAAAATTTTAATTGAAAAATTCTTTTAATAAAATAAAAAATATTTATTTATTAAAATATTATATATATATATATATATATATATATATATATATATATGTGAGGTTCGTGCTGTGCAGTTGCCACATCAGCCATATATAACTACACTGATAAGTCTTAATGAAGATGAAACATACATATCTGTGGATATAAAAAATATTTATTAAATAATAATATTAGCTCCCTTAAGAAGCGAGCAGTCTGAGGAGAAAAATAAGGTTTCTGTCTACAGAAATGCAGGATTGTTTCCCTTGAAATTGAATCCTCTTGGAAACTTACTATATCGTAAAAATAAATGATGTATTTCCTTCTCATTCACACTGGTGAGCATGTTAGCTAAAACATTTGATTTTAACAGTCAGTGATGACTAAGGTCCAAAGTTCATGCTGGAAATAGCCAGACTGATGAGTCTTACCGAACCCGAAATGGACATAAAAAAACATTTATTAAAATAATAATAATATATATATATACATATGGTCTGCTAATCTAATATTTTTGATGACATCTACAGTGTCGGCCTGCCTTGTTTGGGTTGAACTATGTTAAAAAAAACAAAAATGAGTTTTCGACTTTGACAGAAAGATTCCTGCGTTCAGAAAGACGCACTTGTGTTGAAGAAAAAGTGTCCATTTTTGCTTTGTTTTCTCCCCCTTGGCTCAACATTAAACTTTGCCCATTTTTACCCAGAAGTCCACATCTCTGTCAATCTACCCCTGAGATATTAATGTCTTTTTGTTTTTAATGTCAAGTTAATAATCTTACTTGTTGGTGTGAATGGAAATTGGATGTTTCTTGACTATCGGCAGTGGCAATCCATGCATTTCCTCCCCCAGCTGCTCAATGTAATGTCTTTGGTCTTCAATCTAGGACAAGAAAAACAAAAAAATTGACAATGGTTATGAATTAAAGAAACGATCAAATTTTCATTTTAGTTGAAGTTTATTTCGCAAGAGTTGAGTGAAACCCGTACACACAAATGATAATATACTGAACATAGCCGTGATTCGTCTGACTCTATGTGACACAAAAATCATATCAATCAGGAAATACCATAAGTTTCATGTCTGCAGATTTATAAAGTACTAGACGTACCCGTGACCCGATGGGTCACAACGACTACTACTATTTATTCTACTTTGATTTGAAAATTCATAAACTGTGACATATCTCTGAAGACATTCTTCTTGCATAACTAAAAGTAACAAGTTTCTTTACTTCCGCCGCTGCTGCAGCCGCTGCTGTCGTTGTTATAATAATCTATAGAAGTAAAGAGTTTGTGTTCAAGAACTGAATGACAATTGAGACGGATGAGAACTCAGATGTGGAGAAAGTATATTTGGATAGCAAAGCTATTGAGGTTGTTCATAAATTTTGTTACCTTGGTGATATTATTGGATCACAGAGAGGAGCTGTTGCCAGTGTGATTGCAAGAGTTAGGAGTTGATGGGGTAAGTTCATGGAACCTCTGCCATTACTAACCAGCAGAGCATTACCACTATTGAACAAGGGGAGAGTCTATCAGGCAGTGTGATGATGTATGAAAGTGAAACCTGATCAGTGAGGGTTGAAGACGTGTTGCATGCCAATAAGTTAGTTTGGAAGTCAATTTCTAAAAGCCGTACACCACATGCCAGCATGTAAGACAGACGTTAAACTGACTATGATGATGTGTTCCAGACAGAGCAGACAACACGAATTCTTTTTTAGTCATGTGATTTTCTTTTTTAGTCATGTGATTTTCTTTTTTGCCACAAATATATACAAATCTGTTTTGCTTATAAAGGTCTTTCAGAGAGTATAAAACACTGACAGCAAAATTTTATTTTCACCGATTTTAATGGGATTTTAACCATCAGAAAATAGCCCGAAATTTTAATGGCATATAAAATATCAGAAAATAGCCCAAAGTTTTAACAGAATTTAAACCATCAAAAAATGGCCCCCAAATTTTATATATTCACAAAATTTGAGCAAATTCTGATCTTGTGAACTGTGATTGGCTGACAATCACAGCAGAATTACGTCTTTCGCTGTTACGTCTGAGCAACGGTGATACATCATATCGTTGAGCAACATAAGGCTTAATTATTATAACCCGAATGTAACTCATCAGACAATCTAACATATAAAGTTATCTTGTGAGCTTTTAAAATTTGGACCTAAATAGCATTTAAGCTGACATATCAAACTTTGATTCTGACTAGCAAATATTTATGTGTTATTGTTGTACCATGTTATTGGCACTATAATGTACTTTGCTATAATTTTTTTTTTTAATTATGTATCCCACATGGACAACTAGTAAAATGGAAACATTTTTCAATTATGACCGCAAAATCAAAATCATCAAGGGGAATAACTCATATTTATTAAAGAATATAAGAAGAGTTGTATCCCTTAAAGCTAAATTTTTTCTTCTTTTTCTGTATAAGTTAAAAAAATGTGCAAACAAATAAAAATTTAAAACTGAAATGACTTCACTGCATCCCGGGCAACGCTGAAAATAAATACGCTTAGTGCATTTATAAAATAGTCGTTTGATGAATTCTGGAAAACTATTTAATTGTATCTTTGGTTTTGCTGTAGGAGCTGGAAGTGATTCATTTTTTCAGTGATTTATTTTTTTCAAGTAGTTTATTATTTGTAAGGTAAGTGTAGCAGTCACATATTTTTCTGTACTATTTTCTTTTGCTGTAAATCGACAGGTGTACCACGAGAGTGATTAGCCCACCAGCCAATCAGAGGTCTTGGCAGAGGAATACAGAAATATGTTGGACTACTTCTTACAGCACTCACACAATCTGGTTTTCCCGCCTCAGCAGTTGGAATTAAGACATCGTTTGAGTAATTTCCCCCACAACGCGGCGGCAACAACATGATAAATGTACAAGACACATGGCGCCTTTGTTAAGATAGACTCTTAGCTGTTTTTTTTAAATTCCTTTTCAGCACAGCCGAAAATTAAAAAAAGTATTTCTATGTTAACGTCAATGTTGTCTATTTATTCATCTGTGGAGTCAGATGGACTTTTTTTTTTAATCTCAGCCTTTTATGATTTTAATGGTGGAAAAATACAATCCATCTAATTCATAAATAGCTAATTATAAAATTATTAAATGCAACAATTTACAAAAATAAAATAAAATGCAACAATTTACAAAAATAAAATAAAATGCAACAATTTACAAAAATAAAATGCAACAATTTACAAAAATAAAATAAAATGCAACAATTTACAAAAATAAAATAAAATGCAACAATTTACAAAAATAAAATAAAATGCAACAATTTACAAAAATAAAATAAAATGCAACAATTTACAAAAATAAAATTAAATGCAACAATTTACAAAAATAAAATTAAATGCAACAATTTACAAAAATAAAATAAAATGCAACAATTTACAAAAATAAAATAAAATGCAACAATTTACAAAAATAAAATTAAATGCAACAATTTACAAAAATAAAATAAAATGCAACAATTTACAAAAATAAAATTAAATGCAACAATTTACAAAAATAAAATAAAATGCAACAATTTACAAAAATAAAATGCAACAATTTACAAAAATAAAATTAAATGCAACAATTTACAAAAATAAAATTAAATGCAACAATTTACAAAAATAAAATAAAATGCAACAATTTACAAAAATAAAATTAAATGCAACAATTTACAAAAATAAAATTAAATGCAACAATTTACAAAAATAAAATAAAATGCAACAATTTACAAAAATAAAATTAAATGCAACAATTTACAAAAATAAAATAAAATGCAACAATTTACAAAAATAAAATAATTAAATGCAACAATTTACAAAAATAAAATAAAATGCAACAATTTACAAAAATAAAATTAAATGCAACAATTTACAAAAATAAAATAAAATGCAACAATTTACAAAAATAAAATGCAACAATTTACAAAAATAAAATTAAATGCAACAATTTACAAAAATAAAATAAAATGCAACAATTTACAAAAATAAAATTAAATGCAACAATTTACAAAAATAAAATTAAATGCAACAATTTACAAAAATAAAATAAAATGCAACAATTTACAAAAATAAAATTAAATGCAACAATTTACAAAAATAAAATTAAATGCAACAATTTACAAAAATAAAATTAAATGCAACAATTTACAAAAATAAAATAAAATGCAACAATTTACAAAAATAAAATGCAACAATGTAAATAAATCAGTAAATGTTTTTTTGTTTCCTGTTTCTTGATCCTTGTTTTCATTTTGTTGTCTTTCAAGAATTTGATAGATTACTTCTTACAGCACCCACGCAATTAGGTTTTATGGCCTGGTAATCGGAGCGAGTTCATCTGGGCAAGACGTATTTCGTTGGCTTCCTCAACTTGCCAATGATATGATAAATCTACTAGGGCGCATGGAACCCTTTTTAAAGATTGAATTTTCATACCTTTTCGGCACAACCCAAATGAATGGTATTTCCATGTAAACGTCAATGTCGTTTGCTGTAGTCTGTTAATTCATCTATGGAGTCAGATGGACTTTCTATTACAGCCTATTATAATTATAATGGTGACCAGATCTCATTCATCCCTTTCATCAATTATATCAGCATATTTTCAAACAACATAGTGAGGTTTGGTGGAAGCTGACACATGTATAAGTAAGTAGATATGATTGATAAAGTAAAAGAACGTGTGTAGAAGCCGCACCTGTTGATTAAGAATCGTCATGACCAGTGTCGTGTGTTTGTTCAGATTGATACATTCATTAAAGTAGGCGTTGTTGAAATACGTTGTGTATCTTGAATGATAACGTGGCCGCTGATGGATAATTTGTGTGATTTGCTGGGCCAGCAACCGGCGTTCATCTCGATCAAAAACATTGCAGTACGCCTCAAAATAACATCGGATCAACTGAAAAATACAAACAGACAAGCAATAAAAAAACAGACAAATGAAGACATTTGTAGTGGTATCTGGGATATGTTGGTTAGAAAGGAAACGTCCACGTCGAAATTAGATTGTGTAGAAAGAGGAAATTTCCACTAGAAATTAAGGTTAAAAATTAAGTTGATGTGTTTAGGGAAGTGACGTCACAAGAATGAAGTCGAGATAGAAGACCTTGCAAAAAAGCTAGTCAAATTTATTCTCTTAGCTTTGGTCTGTTGAACAGGGCAGATATGTTTTCAGACTTGGAAGAATATTATATTGGTATATACTGTAAAGATGCTAAGAAAAAAATCTAGGGATGCTCTTGGGTTTTGTCTGTAACAACGAACAGACATATTTTTCAGAGATCCTTTTCCAGTCCCACCTTCACGGAGAAAATGTAATATTTCTATATACTGTAAAGCTGCTAAGAGCAATTTAAGAAAAATATATTAAAACAATATATATATTAAAACTTAGAATGTATGTGGTTGTTATTCTCTATAATAGAGCCGAATGGCTTAGCGTCCACCACGAAAACTATTGCAGCTGCTGAAAACAACTAAGAAAACAAAGAAAGAGATCAACTCTATCATCATCATATTCAGTTTAACATCTATTTTAGATGCTGGTAAGCATTGGAAAATACAGACGCAACTATTCCCTCTACTACTACAATCTGCACACATTAAAACTACAGCTGTTATGAAGAAAAGAAAGGGAGAGACAGATGAACACTACACACCATCACCACTACTGATAGACGTGTCAACAACATAACTGTATAGAATTTTCAATATATAATTGGAGAGTGGTTAACAAAGGTCCTGCTGAGTGATGCTAAGATATCCTTGGCCTTCTTGGCAATTTTAGAGATGTGCTTTGTTCAGCGCAAATCGCTGCTGACAATAATACGCAGTTTAACAAAAAAGAAATTGCTAAAACATGTTGTTTTTAAACTTTTGAACTGATTTTTATGAAATGTGACAGTATGATTGAAAAGACACTGTTATTTAATATGATGGTGTCATTTGCACTAAAAATATTGTTCTCGGAGTTGATTAATTACATAATAATGATGATACTAATAAAATAGTGGGATACTCATGCTAAACGTGTCAACAACAAAACTTCTACTATAAGAGTTGTGCCAGCGCTATTTGTTGGGAAGGAACGATTGCGACGTAATGCAAGAATGACAAGAGAAAGCATTTCCTGGCATGCAGCAAGCATTTCTATTGGGAGGATAACAAGAGTCAGATTTTGAACAGTAAATCATCATTATCATATTAACTTTAAATGTCTGTTTTACATGCTGGCATGTATTGGGTGAGTTTTAAAAACTGACTTCCAAACTAACCTATCTCTGGCCAGGTTGTTAAGCTTTGAGGGGTAGAGCGTAACACCGTGGTAGACTATGAGTCACGAAAACATAGAAGAAAAGACAAGAATAGAATGAGGTAACAATAATACGTGCGTATTGCACAACTTTTATTCTCGGACACAAGATACAATTTTGAAAGAGCAAATTTGGCGCCTAATTTTCATGTCACGTGATACCTCTGCAGCGCAGTAATTATCACGTAGTGCGGTGATCAGGTCGATGGCCTTATCACCACTTGGTTGAGTGGAACTATATTCAGTCTTAATTTATTCTTCTTTCTCTCATGTTTTTCTTATGCATTCTCCTGTGAACTGAACCTGCTACCTCAATTGTTTTACATCTACTAACCCTAAAACTCTCATCCATTCTTTCAATTTGACCATACCATCAAAGTCTGACACATTTCCGTATACTGTCCAGAATTGCATCACCAAGCCAACAAAACTTCTTAACAACCTCAATAGTTTAGCCATCGAGATATACTTTCTCCACATCTGAGTTCTCATCCATCTCTATTGCCTTACACTTCTGTCACACAATCTGGTTATCTTCTCTTAACCTACCAGCATGGAAACCTTCCTCTTTCTGGGAGCTTTCCAACTCAACAAGTAGGTCTTCCTTTGTTTCACAGGCAAGTACTAAATCATCAGTATACAGCATTTCTTCCGTGCAACCCTAACCCTAAACTCTCTTGATAATGCTTCTAAGACAGAAATTAAACAGAACGAACTCAGTAATGAGCCTTTTTTGTTCAAGTTCTGAGGAAAACTAAATTATTAGAAGGAAAATTTAGAAAAACTAGGAACACTTACATCTTTTTTGCAGTTGTGAAAAGCCACTTCTTGTGTCCAGGCATCAAGTATCATGCCAAAACGGTCAACATGCAAAAATGCATAATCAGGAATGTGGAGATTGTTAGACTAAAGAAGAAAAAAATAAAACATGAATCCAAGAAAGCATTTTAAAGAAAGAATCACATTTATGTATTCTATAGCTTCTATATAAAGTAAAGTTAGTCTCTTTATCATCAATAGCTTTCTTTCTACAAAATCAATATTTGATTCTGGTCTGTCAGTTTTCGGTTTGGATCATTGCAGCATGTTGTTAATAAGAATAACATGCAATTTGCTTTAATTCTTTCCGGAAAATACTTTGTCCACGTCGGAATTATTTTCAAATGGCTGTCATCTTAAAAAAAAGGAATGTAACTCTGTATTTCTTCATACAGACTTACTTCCCTTTGAGTTAAACAAAAATTATATTTAAAAAATGCATAGTTTAAAAAGAAAAACAAAACTGCAAATTGTAAGTAAATAGACTACGGGGCAACGCTGGATCGGGAACGCTAGCACTCAATAAAAAGCATAAAAGTAAAGGTACAGCTCGTATGATACTAAAACTCTGATAATCTTGCTTGTTTGCACATTGTATATATTAGATAGTGGGAGAAAGGGCAAATGAGACGACAAGTGGTGGGAGAAAGGGTTAGGGGAGGAAGTGGTGAGAGGAGGGGAATACAGTAAGTAGTAATAGAATCAGTGTAAGAAGAGAGTAAGAGGATGACGCAAATAAATGATGTAAATAATAGATCAACCTGTAAACAGTTGTCCGTCTAGTCAGGCGGCATGTTTAGTTGGGTGCATGGATGCATGCCATCGACAGCAAGCCTGCAATGTGAGTAATATTTAGCTAAGAGAAGAGAGACTGCTCAAGAAATAAGCTGGTTCTTTAAAATAATAATGTCTTCTTAGATATGGGGTTCCATGCTGTGATTGCGACCCACTTGAGACTTTCAAAAAGTTATGCTCATCCCAGATATTGGACCCTCTGGTCAGTCAGTTTTTATGTCCAGTAATAAAGGAGATTAGTTTTTTTCAAGTAGGTGGATGCGTGGCCTACCACAAATGACACCAATATATATATATATATATATATATATTTCAGGAGTCTGGGTAAGGAAGGTAAGTTGGCTGTCTGTGGTTCTCAGAAACAGATTACACTTTGGGCCCTAAGCTGATGGACTGTTTGTCTTGATTTGCAGACCTGTCGTTTGGTAGAAGAAAACAAGTATCTTTGTAACCAGATTTTAACTCAGTTAGCCGATTCCATAGTCCATGTCAGCGTAAAATAGGAATATACTCACTGTACCTACCCGGTGTTGCTCAGGATAAAATGGAGTCATTCTAGTTTTTATTTGTTTGCAAATTTTTTAAATTAAGGCAAACAACTCTTATTATATTCTTCAATTTAAAATGAGGTATACCCGTTGCTGATTTTTATTTTTAGGTGATTATTTTAAAATGAGGTATACCCGTTGCTGATTTTTATTTTTAGGTGATTATTTGAAAATGCTTCATATTTGCAGTCTAGATCAGACTAAGTAATTTTTAAAAATAAATTGTAGCTAAGTAGATTATTATTTTACCAATAACATGGTACAACAATAATACATTAAAATTGGCTAGTCTGAAGCAAAGTTTGATTTGTCAGCTTAAATGCTATTTGGGTTTGACTTTGAAAATCCGACAAGATAACTTTGTATGTTAGATGCATTTAGACGCTGTCTGTCAATCAGCTGGTGTCAGGCTTAAGTTTGAAATAAGATTTTGATCGCTAAACGGATACATCGCAAGAATATTCGTTTCCTGTTTTTCATTAGCTTACCTTTTCATTGCCAAGAAAGTTTTTGTCTGTTCGAGATTTATCTCGTATGTTTTTATCTTTCTCGATGTAGTGGGAACCAAGTAAGAGTAGATCTTCTTCCAGTGCACTGGAAGAAACAAAACAAAATCGTGTGAGGAAAAATTGCTGCAAAGTCTAGGGGGGAGGAGAGGAAGAGAGGCCTCCTTAGTCTTGGTCAACAACTTTCCTAGAACAAAGAATATCCAGTTTCAAACTTATAATTTAAGGAGTAGATAGGCTCCACCTATTGCCCCCTTTGCATTCCTTCTTTGTCTTTTAGCCAGGTGTAGAAGTACCATCACAGGGTAACTTTGAAGACTCTCAGTGCTTGGCCTTGTTTCCGGATTAGGACAATGAACTCCTTCCCATCCTCTGCACTTAGAGATTTAGGACCACTTCCATCGTTGCATTTTTAGATTTTATGTAGATTCTCTGACCTTTCTTTCTATAGGGAACACACAGATATTGATATATAAACACTATCAGGAAGACCCGGTGAGGCTCCTGATTGAATGTACATTTTCACTAAACTCATAACATCATATTTCTATCTTTTTTTTTAAACTTCTTGGTCTTTCTCTCTCATCAAATCTTTCTTGAAGTCTATACATTAAATCCATTGCTCTTTCTAGTTCTCGTAAAGTCGGTTCTCTCTATTGCTCCAAACACTTTCTCACACCCGAGGCTATTCTCTATCTCTACAAATCAACTATCAGACCATGTATGGGGTACTGTTGTCATATTTGGGCTGGTGAATATCTGTCCCATTTGAGGGTTCTTGATAAGGTGCAGAAACGTATCTGTAAATTGACTGCCCCTCCCCTTCTTTCTTCTCTGCACCCTCTCTCTCACAAACGTGATATTGCTAGTCTCAGTCTTTTCTATAAATACTATTATGGCATGTGTTCCTCAGAACTGTCTGGTCTATTGTCTGCTTCTTTTAACTCGTTGGTCTAGTGGTTTCCATCAATTCAGTAGCTTCTTTCCAAGAACGGCAGGCTTGTGGAACTCTCTTCCTGCTGACTGTTTTCCTCCTACCTATAGCCTTGGTCTTTTAAAGACTAAGGCCAATAGGCATCTCCTGTCTTTGCGGTAATCATATTTTGTTCTTGTTAGCTCCTTACATCAAGTGGCTTCATATCTTGTCTAAAGCGATTTCCATTAATATATATATATATAAATAATCAATTTCCATTAATATATATATATATATATATATATATATATAAATAATCAAAGAGCCACTAAAAAGGTTGCTCTCATCAATCGAGTATGTCATGTATTACTTATACAGATGTTATATTATTAAAGAAATATCCAGATAAATGAGACATTTTTTTTACTTACTTAAAGTCATTGAGAGTTTCATCATATATTATGTAGACTCCCCTCTGGTCTTTGACGTAGATAGTTCCATCTTTGATTTCATAATAGTCATCATGATTCTCTATATCGGAAAACTCCATAAAATCGGCTTCACTGATTCTAAATCACAGAGAAAAATGGAAATAGAATTCATGTCTTGTAACGGTACAAAAAGAGTTACCTTATAAGGATTAAATAATTTGGATTATTTGAACTACCATTCTCATCTTGGATATTATTCTCACAACATTTCGTCTGATGTAACCTCTGGTCTTCTTCAGGTGCGTCTTTTTGAACTCCGGAATCGTTGTCAAATTCGAGAATCTGTATGTAATTTTGAACTGAATCGTTATTTAATCCACAGAGGTAGATTGTTCTTGGACCGTCAGCCATAACTAAGTAAGACATCGTGGCTGATAGAACGAGACTAATCTACACACATGGATTAAATAAAGCGTTCGGTTTGAAATTCCATATAGATTCCCCGATGACAAGATGCATCTGAAGAATTATGAGAATAACATCCAAAATCAGAAGAGTAGTCGGAATAATGCCAATTATCAATCCTCATCTCAAAAATTCTGAAACATAGTTTCACCAGCAACAGAGCTTTGCACGACGTCGAAGTTGATCAAAAGTAGAGAAGCTTTGGGCTGGGTCGAACAAAAAGAGATGAGGAAATATTTCCAAAATTGAAATGAATCACACTACTTTTTTATTCATTATAACTGTTAAGATTCCTGTTGAAATAGGGTGTGTGACATTTAGAGTTTAATTTAGCTGACAACTTAAGAGTAGTCCTCACATTTCATGAGCAATGTTTTTGACAAAGGGGAAAGAATTGCTGCTTTCTGGATCGGAATCTATCTATGTAACACTTATTGTTGGCTAGTTTTTGACCGTAAAGTGGTAATTTTATTTTTAGCTCCTTACATCAAGTGGCTTCCTGCCTTGTCTGGAGCGATTTCCTTTAAAAAAAAAAAATATTTTTTCATCTTGGATGTTATTCTCATAACATTTCGGCCAATGTAATCTTGTTATCCGATGGGTTCTTGCGGACATTAAGAGATATAATAATACAAATATAACAGAATGACGGACGCAAAAACACATTTCAAATTTGTTTCCCGGCAGACTCCTTAATAAGATATTTTCACACTACAGTGAATACATAAAACTAATTCTAGAGAGCAAGCCGTCACAACCTATCGAAAAAAATGATTAAAAAAAAATTCTTTAATGCGTGGTTGTTAATGTGGTGAAGAACTCTTCAGGTCAATTTTATTACTTAGCTTTTAATTGAAGTGTAGAAATTAAATTAACTTTTTCTAAATGTCTGAGGAAGTTAGCTCTCGAAAGAGGGCACAACTGAAACATGTATGCACATATGTAACCAAAAATGTTTGTATAAATAAAAATTTATACTAAAAACAGTTCTACTTGTTATTGAGCATTTTTTATAAACACTGGAGTTTCATTGGATTAACATCTATAGAAACAAAAATAATACATGTACTGTTTATATATTTAGATTTTTCATTTATAAGATAGTTTATTCAGTGAAAGACCGGGACTAGGCCAATAAAAATAAGCTCGATGATACTCGATTACAGGGTACAGAGCATTTATATGTGATTTTTTGAAGGCTTACCAAAGCATTCCGTTCAGGAGACCAATCATCACCACAAAATACTTTTTCTTTCAAAGATTATTTATTTATCATATATATTCAAATTAAGAGTTTTAGTAAGCCTTCAAAAAATCGCATTATATATATACATATATATAAAACTAGAAGAAATGTCATCCTACGATGGGTAAAATTAATTCCCTGAACAAAACAGTTCTGTACTAATTCTATGTTTCCTTATGAAGACTAAAATCAAGATATAATGCCCAAACACTTTAAAAGATAAATAAATGTGTTACCATAGATAAACATTATGTTTATCTATTTATACAAATAAATGCGAAAGTTTTAGTTTTGTGTTTACAAGAAACTTATGAATGAAATGTTTATTTAAAATTTGAAGTATTTCAAGTAGCGAACTTTGCGAAGCGATAGCAAGATGGCAAAGGCAGCAAGTATATATATATATATATATATATAATAATGATGTCTAAATTCAGGGTTCTTATGAGCTGAATCGTTTTATTAATTTGCATACACCTTGAATACACTTTTCACTGTTATCTACTGCATCAATAGCAAACAAATTTCCCGCCTGGATAACTTCTTTCGCTTTTGGACCACCATTCACCACTTGGATTATTTTTTAATCAACCTATTTGATATCTTTCCTGGAGCTATTTTGAACTTTTTGACTTGGATGAACTGTATAGTTTTACTAAAAAGTATGTTTTGGGCCGATATATTTGATGTTTTGTATACCTTTATGTAATTTTATATATATTTTTTAAAATATATTTTCAAAGTGTAATTTGTATTACCTGCAGTAATGTCATTGTGGTAATGGTCCTCTGAGGAGAAGATTTTCTTTGAAAACTCATGAGTTAAGGACTTTAAAGTACTTTGCCTGAACATTGAACTGTAATAAAATTTGATTCGCACCTTATTTTATTCTTTCACTTCATCTATTTATATATAAATATATATATCTAGGCAGCATCTTCTCTTGCAGGCAAGTATTGTTGAATATAAGAGACAACTCATGTCTAAATATCCTTTGGTAGATCCTTTCAATAGTCCGAATTAAGATCTTAGTTTCAGAGGGGAATTGGCTGATGAATTTGCCATAATTTGCATTTGTCTCCAAAGTACTTTTGGACCCATCTGGGTCCATCTTCGGGGGAATGAGGTTAATCAGGTACAGACCATGTGTTAGTATTTATAGAAGGTTTTTGGCGGGAATTATGTACTAAGTACAAAACTATATTTGGAGCTATATCATTTTAGAATATTATTACTGCTATTAAAGTTAATTCTATTAATTAGGGTTTTTTGTGTTTTTATATATAGGGCTTCTAATATATGGAGTTTTTGTTTGTTAGTACTAAATTCTAAGATTTTGGTATTTTCTACTAAGAGTTTTCTGAATTCCGATTGGGGGCAGGAGTGGTTGTTAGTTAAGTGTTGGGCTATGGCGCTAGTATCAGACAAATGCATCGTCAATCTTCTCGACATAGTCGTGGTAGTCAAACCTATGTATATGTTTTTTTCTTGGTTGTTGGAGACACAGTTCTCCAAAGGACATTTAAACTCATAAACAAGGTTTGTCTTATCCAAAACTCTAATCGACGGAGAAGAATTATTTGTGATAATAAGGTTAGTGGTTTTTACTTTATTGTATATATATATATATATATATATATATATAGTGTGTAGATTTCAATTTTGTGTAGAGAATCTGAATAACAGAGCTCAATGTAATTTAAACAGAGCAAAACAGAATTATAAAAAGAAAAACTATACACACATTAAGGTTGTACACATAATAACTTATTTCGACCCCTTTAATTAGGTCTCCTCAGATGTATAGGGTTTTTTTGACGTGGTTGTCTATACATCTGAGGAGACCTAATTAAAGGGGTCGAAATAAGTTATTATGTGTACAACCTTAATGTGGGTATAGTTTTTCTTTTTATAATTCTATATATATATATATATATATATATAACAAAATACATCTGTAACAGTTATTTGCATATTTATTGATTTATATATTAGTTAAGTAGAAAGTCGAATGAAAAACTTACTTGAAATCTGCAGGTGTGTTGTACAGGTAACCATGGGAATTGAGTCCCCCTCCACTACCTGATGTTTCATTCAGTTCAGTAATATTCTGGTTATCCTGAGAACTAAAAAGTAATGAGAACAAGAAAAATACAATAAAACAGTGCTGTTATTTCTAATACTAAAGTGCATGTCAGGTCAAAGGTTATAATTTGTTATAAGGCTAAAAATTACATCTCTTAAATTAATGATTAATCAACCTACATATGTTTATTAAAGTATATATTTATGTGTGTAACGGTTACCGTCTACATGTTAATATCTTTCATCTTTGCACATAAATAATTAAAGAAAATGGTCACGTCAAGCATCCTCCCCACAAAAAGAAACCTAACCTTTCCTCAGTGTTGTAAGAGCAGTGGCAACATGGTAGTGCCAGAGCTTTCTAGCTAACAGGGCTCTGGTGAAAATCCAGGAGGATTCAACATCAGAATCCATTGTCCTCTGGTCATTTCTGCTTCTGCGTGTGGCACTGGAGTGACGATAATAACATTGCTTCTTTGGGTGTTCTGGGCCAAATCTTCCCCAACTTCTCTGGGTGTCGGACGTAAAACCCTGCAATCTTGCAAGTATAGCGAATAGATATGATCAGCGAAGAAAACTTCATGCAGACCAAAGGCACAATCTTCCCCAACTTCTCTGGGTGTCGGACGTAAAACCCTGCAATCTTGCAAGTATAGCGAATAGATATGATCAGCGAAGAAAACTTCATGCAGACCAAAGGCACAATCTTCTTGTGCAGGAGTCCAATTCGCTCAACAACAAGCTGCAAGATCATTCTCTAAAGCTCAACCCTTCCTCCCCGTGGTAGGGGTAGTAGCAATGTGGTTTTGGTAATAATCCAGGAGGCGTCTGCACCAGGATCTGTTATCCTCTGGTCGTCTCTGCTTCTGCGTGTGGCAAGCAAAGACGTGTCAGGCACAAAACCACAAATCAATGGAGTGAAAGAGGCAATGCTGCTTCTGCGTCATTCTTCCTTTCTGTGTTCTGGGCTAAACGTTCCCTGACTTTGCATCGAATCGCTGAGCTTGCTGCTCTCGGCGTCAGAGTAAAATCCTGCAATCTTGCAGGTTGACAAATATACTATCACAGCAGTTCCTGTTAGATCACCAAAGTTAAGCGGCGTTGAGCCATGTCAGTACCAGATGGGTGACCATTTGGAAATAGCAGACTGTGTATCCGTATACATATCTAGCCATGACAAACTCACAGCACCCTTTCTGGAGCTCGAAATTTGTCAACGTTTCACACCTATGCTTATTGGTCAAGTCAAATATCTGTAACCAATTAATAGGACTTCACGCAGACCAGACAATCCTGAACAACGATCTTTGTGAGCTCTATGCAGAAGTCCGACTCGCTTAATAACAACAACAACAACAACAACAACAACAACAATAGCAGCAGCTATCCCCCCTGCCCATCTACAGGCAGGCATCTACATACATGCAGACAGAGAAAGGAGGAAGGGAAAAGATGCATAAGAAAGTATTATTTACTTATATTTATTTGTTATAAAAATATAGTAGGCCTCCATCGGTCAAGGTTGACCATGAGTAGTATCCCAGTTGTCCTTTTGGCTGGAGCATCAACGTCTATAACTGTAGCGTCGAATGCGAGAGTGATAAGTCTCTGACTTGAGGTTCTTTCTCAGCATTTTGGTCAAGATTGAAGTGTAGCATATGTTTCGATGGATATTACACCCTATAGACCGGTACCGTCTTGGCCTTTGGGCCTTGATTTCGCCGGTCTGTGGGTTTGTCTTGTGCAGTTCTAGGAGGTCCACCTTCCCAGGCTTTGCCTTCTCACCCTTTGAGAAGGGGTTAGTTTATTGTTAATCGCCTGAGGCGCCCCTATCAGGGAATGCTGACGGGGCTGCCCATGCATTTTTTGTAGGCCAGACTGCTCTCCCTTCTTGAGGGGGCTGGCTTTTCAAATCCCACTTTCCCGACCTTGTGTCACATCTTACCACTGTGGGAGGAAGATAAATACCGTCTCTGACTTGAGGTATTTGGTCAACATTCCTTTCCATTTGGAGATGACATTTAATTGTCATAAAAATATATAATGTCTGCATTAATAAAACCACTTTCTATGTGTATGTGTCTAGCCTCTACGTGACTTGCACATCATCATTTTTTATTTACTATTAACCGAATATTTATTGTAGTCAAAAATGCAATAATCTAAAATACAGTTTTTAAAATCTTATTTAAAAAATATAAGTTAATTACGAAATTAGACACCATTTTGTTTTTTTTTGTAAATAAGTCAGCCATTTTAATCTTTTGTCAATGATTGAAAAAAAAAAAAAAAAAAAAAAAAAAAGAATTACTTTGTGACTCTTTGAAATTTGAAAGGAATCTAAACGGTTGAATAGAAAGTCATTTAAACTGGCTTTAAAATGTTTAGTAGACCTTCAGGTATTAAAATGTTGAAAAATTTGGAAGCTATTTACACCAAATTTTATAAATAGATTAAAACAACATTTCCTTAACAACAATTAGTTATAGTTTTATAACAATTTAATGAACAAACGATACCGTAATAATTCTTTTTTTAAATTTCAAAATCCTATTAAACAAAAAAATAATTTGTTAAAAACAAATCAAACGGTATAGTTAAAAGAAAAGAAAAAAAATTGAAACAAAAAGGAAAGTAATGACTCCCGGGCAATGCCAATTAAGTAGTATAGCCAGTATATGATAAAATTATACAGTTAGTATAAAATGATGCAGTCAGTACATGATAAAATTATACAGTTAGTATAAAATGATGCAGTCAGTATATGATAAAATTAAAACCTATTTCCTTTTGTTTTTTGATAATAAAAAAAAATTTACATAAAAGTTCAATTTTATACATGTTAAAAAATTAAGGTAAACAGTTACTTTGTTGTCGTCTTATTCTAAATAATCTGTTTCAACTGCCAAATTTAAAAAAGCTTTTGTAGATATATCTGAAACATCAGGACGTTCGATTGGATGTTTTGTAAACTTGGCAGGTCGAGAGCAGATTCAAACCGTTGTGTACTATTATTACATAGACTATGAACTTCCATAGACTATGAACTTCCATAGACTATGAACTTCCTACGCTATGAACAAAATATAATATAAACTTCCTATGCTATAAACTAAGCTTAGCGATTAAAAAAAGCGAATCATAAATTTAATTGATATATTTCAATAAATTAATATATTTAAGGATATTTTAGTCGATATACTAACAAAAGAAATACAGAATCACTTCTAACATTCTTGAAAGGAAAGAGTTGCTTTAATAACTACGATATAAAGATAGTTTGTGCTCTACAAAGAAAAATGTTCATTAAGAAAATGGAACTGAACAAACTATCCAAATTTCGACAAAACATAAAAGACTCAATGATTTAAAAAATAATGAGGATATTCAATAACTTTAGTACAGTGATATACATGCAGTATCTATTAACAATTTAAAAAAAATATTTCGGCATTTAATGCCTATTTGCATTGATCAATAGTCATTTTTTCTAATAAATCCAGTTTGTTTACATATAATTTCTTTAATTAACCTCACAAAATATTACTATAATTGGCCAAAGCTATACTCATTTTCTATATCTTTTAATGAAGAAACATCTTTTGAAGATCATCTAATTTAAACTATGCTATGACCAATCCTACGCTATGAACAGGTCAAAAGTGTAGGAGTTCTACTGTACATTTAAATGAATAAAAGGTGAAATTTTTATTTATCACACCTGTATTACCATCAAAATGGCTCACTTTTATTTAAATCAATTACACAACTTTTTAAAATATTGTATAGATAGTAGATAGAAACGACTACAACACAGCTATTTGTATGCCTAATTTGCATTTTTTAAAAAAAACAGTTTATAATAAATTAATGTTTGGTGCTATTCATTTGTAATTTGATTGTCCTATTTTCATATTTTGTTGATATCAAAAGGATAAATTACCAAAACATTTCTTAAAATGTTATGCTCATTAATTTTCAAGGGAAGTAATTTAAATGAAAAGTATTAGTTTTTAGAATTACAATAGATTTATATGTAATGTAACTTATAAAAATGAGGACGGTGGGTAGCTTTTTTGCTTGTATCACTATATATGAGTAGTAATAATACACATCTAACAAACAAGATTAGGTTTAAAGCTCCCAAAATCCATATCACAATTGTCCACATGGACCCGTGGCAAAACAAATAAAAGTGTTGAATGACAATCGAATCCTGTCTTCATGTTCACATAAATAAAACAAGAAAACCTTTTTTATATCCAAAAGCAAAAGTTTTCCTTCCTTATGGTGTCTTATGTGTACTAACAACTAACCAGAAATTACTTGTACATGTTTTCTAATTGGTATCATGTGTGTACTAACGAGTTTAGAGGAAATTACCATCAATCAACAAAGCAATTAATAAACACAGCAAGCATAGCATGCAGAACAAAGAATTGACAGTTGATCAACAAGCTGCAGATATCCCTTCGGATATTCACACCCTTTTATTAATACAACTTACACAACATTTTTATAGACAAATTTCTCAATTTGAAGAAATGTGATTTATTATGTTTTGCATTCAAATTGTTTGTTTTATGTGATAGTTTTCTGGAGATTGCAGGTTCAATCCTCAGTACAGACACGATAATAACTAAGAATAAAATTTTAAAAGTTACTTAACTACTCGGCCATGGCTGACAAAATGAGAACACGCTACTCCCATTGATTAAATAAGAGTTTAGTTTGAAATTCTGTATGGATTCCTGCGTTCGACAAAAAGATGCACCTGAAGACGGTCAGAGGTGACATAGTCCGAAACATTATGAGAATAACAACCAAGATGAGAATGGTAGTCCGAATAATTCAAATTATCAATCATCATCGCAAAAATTCCTAAACAGTGATAATTACTGTTAATTAATTCATTGTCATTTTTCTTTTACCTTGTTGCCTTTGGATGGTCTTCCTTCAATGAGAGGCCGCCATCGTTGATTGTCAGCGTTCTCTCGATAGAACGCAAATAATTAAGAGAGAGGAGACACTAGAAATTAAACAAACATTATTTTAAGATCATAGAGTGTCAGGTAATAACAAGCATTTGCTAATCAAACAAGACAAAAAAAAGATGAATGTATTGCGCTCCTTATTCGATGTTTATATGGGAGGTGCATTGTGTAATGGTTACAGGCACGGTTCGAGTTCTGTCAGGGCTACTTAGTTAATGCAAAAAAAAAAAAAAAAAAGCTGAAATCAAGATAAATTACCCAACCTTTCAAGCAATGGTAAATCCAAGTAAGAAAAATACTCAGCACAAGTTAATAATAATAAATAATAAATAATAATCGATATATATAAAATTCAATGTCTGTGTGTGTGTTCCTATAGAAAAAAAGTTTAGAAAATTTACATAAAATCTAAAAGTGTATTCCTATGTAAAATTTTCCGTAGAAGACAATGGAAGTTGTCCTAAATCTCTAAGGGAGCTATGGGGCAGAACCCATCTTAAAACTTCAAATATATCCTATTTTGATGAAATTTAAAATCATATGTATAAGACAACAGAAGTGGTCCCAAATCTCAACATGCCCCTCAATGTGCCGCATCTCTATGTGCCCCCTCTAAGGGAGCTATGGGGTCAGAACCCCCTTAAAAATTCAAATATGTATATCCGATTGTAATGCAATTTAAACCATATGTATAAAACAGTAATTCAGAGTTTTCCAAAATTTCAGTTTCTTCCTACTATGTTAGGGGGTAAAATAGAGGGGGGGGGGGGGCAGTAAAAAAAAAAAATAATATGGTGTTATGAGCATAGTGAAACGGGACATAGTTATATTCCTCATTAAATCTTGAGCAACGTCAGGTTTTTCTGGAAGAGTGTTGAGAGTGTTGAGAATAGAGATATACCGGCATTGATACGATGTGCTTCAGACTTCCTATTACTTGAGTAAGCCTATAACTAGTTTACATCAAAGAATAAATAAAAGAGGCCCCTATAGAGTAAATTCAACTCATCTTGATGATAACCTACACTATATTTGCATAGACTTATTTCTCGATTTGAACAAATATGATTTATCAGGTTTTGCATTCAAATTATTCATATATAGAATTATCTCACAGGGTAAAATTAAGATGTTTTTTTTGGAAGAGGAGAATATGAAAACCCATTACCGAATGTTGTAAGTCTCGGATTCGTAAATGTCGAAGAAATAGAAGTGAGAGATAAGCCCCATGAGTCATAGTTGTGTCCTTCTCATCTGGGCACATGCGATCAAGTCCTGTCAAAAGTAGAGAAGAGCAAAGATAAATCTTACGCGGTTCAATATGATAGCTGGGTTCAAATTTAAGGAAAGTAGAAAGTCGACCTGGGTTTTACTTTCGACTGCCTCGTAACTCTCACTTCCCTCATTTTGTCCTTTAGTCCTCACATTCCATGAGCGATGTTTCTGACAAAGGGGGAAGAATTGCTGTTTTCTGGATCGGAATCTATCCACCTAACAGTTATTGTTGGCTAGTTTTTAACCTTGAAGTAGTATTTTTTTTTTTTTTTTTTTAGCGTCTTACATCAAATGGCTTCACGCCTTGTCTGGAGCGATTTCCATAAATAAAAAAGAAAGAAAAAGAGGATGGAAAAAGGAAATAATACAATCCCTGAAAAATAAAAATTAAGGAATTTGATTAATAGATGATTGTGAAGTCTGAAAAATTATTTACTTTCCAGAACAAAGACTAAACTTACTACCGTCAATAGAAACCAATAATTTTGGTTGTACCTAATCGGTAGTGGACGTAGTCTAAAAATATTGGTTACCAGGACAGCCGATAAAGGGAGAAAACACATAACTATAATACTATTATTTAATTTTCATGAGGAATCAATAAAATTTTCAAAAAATACATGTTTAATCAAAGGATACAATCAAATAATTTTTGTAGAAAGTTTATTGCACGTTCTACAATTGTTGTGTCCCCCCCCCCCCCGTTTTACGATTTGGCACTCCTAACAAAACTGAATGTTTCATCTTTCAACAACTCAGCTCATGTGGCAGAAATCAACCTAATTTCATTCTTTCATATGCACATCATTATTCGGCTGACCAATCAGATCTCATCAAAATGTTGTATCAGCAGCAACTGACCCAGCAGCATATAAAGGCTGTGTCTTCTTCATTCAATCCGCACTTCGGACTTTTTTGATGTCGAACAGAATGGCAATTTTACCATGATGACGACAGTCAGCAGCAGCTCGGAGCCTCCCTTCTACAACTCTCTCTCCAGCTTTTTGTTTTCACGTTCATCACGTGTCTCTTTAATTTCATTTTTATTTTCTTGCTATTTCTTGTTGTTGTCATAGTATACTGGACGATTGAACCATCGTCCATCCGTAACCCCCCTACCTCACTACCCCTGTTGCTTTTTTATTTTTCATGTGTCTTGTTCTGTTTTTCTTATTAAAACCGTCATCTGTTTGTTTCTTTATTTTTTATTTGATATAAGGGGGCTACCTCTTATTGAACAAGCTGAACTCCTGACCAATCTGCCACTAAGCACAGCTCAAGTTTAAGTGTTTCTTTATTTTCATTCTGGTTTGAGTTGTTATAAAGTTTGATCAGTGGGTGGGCAATGATCTCTTCTTTTCTCTACAGCCTCTTTCTTACAGAAGATACATTACTAGTCTCTCTCTACTCTATTGTTATTTCCATGGAAGCTGATCGGGTGAGCTCTAATCTCTGTTTCCTTTTGTGAGACATTCACAGCTAGAACTCGTCTTCTACCACAATGGAAAAAGACTGTGCTTTCTTCCTCCACATGCCTAGTATCAGGAGGATTTTTTATTGACAGAGCTTGTTTGCAAGGGCTTCCCGTTTTTGGAGCACATTTCTGTGGGACTGCTTCCCTGCAGACTACAACATAGTCATCTTCAAATCCAATGTCAACAAATACTTGTTATAAGCCGCCCAGTAACCAAACGTAGTTCATTCCACTAATTGTTCCTCATGTTTCAACGGACAATCTTTCCATCTCATTAACCCTTACCTTCGAGTGGCTCTTGGTCTTGACAAGTGATGATGCTACAGTTCACAAAAAAGTTCATGTGCCGTATGTAGAAGATGGGGTTGGAGCATGCGATACAGTTCACAAAAAGTTCATGTGCCGTATGTAGAAGATGGGTTTGGAGCATGCGATACAGTTCACAAAAAGTTCATGTGTCGTATGTAGAAGATGGGGTTGGAGCATGCGATACAGTTCACAAAAAGTTCATGTGCCGTATGTAGAAGATGGGGTTGGAGCATGCGATACAGTTCACAAAAAGTTCATGTGCCGTATGTAGAAGATGGGTTTGGAGCATGCGATACAGTTCACAAAAAGTTCATGTGTCGTATGTAGAAGATGGGGTTGGAGCATGCGATACAGTTCACAAAAAGTTCATGTGCCGTATGTAGAAGATGGGGTTGGAGCATGCGATACAGTTCACAAAAAGTTCATGTGCCGTATGTAGAAGATGGGTTTGGAGCATGCGATACAGTTCACAAAAAGTTCATGTGTCGTATGTAGAAGATGGGGTTGGAGCATGCGATACAGTTCACAAAAAGTTCATGTGCCGTATGTAGAAGATGGGGTTGGAGCATGCGATACAGTTCACAAAAAGTTCATGTGCCGTATGTAGAAGATGGGGTTGGAGCATGCGATACAGTTCACAAAAAGTTCATGTGTCGTATGTAGAAGATGGGTTTGGAGCATGCGATACAGTTCACAAAAAGTTCAGCGGAGTGCATAGTAGGCTCACACCAGATCCAGACTTCAGATGTAAGAGATGTCGAGGACTAGCACGCCCACAGAAGTTGAAATAGATGAGGACAACCTGGAGGTGGTTGACTCCTTTTGCTACCTAAGAGATATGTTGAGTGCTAGAGGTGGCTGCGAACTAAGTTCAACTCATCAGAGTCAAGACAGCTTGGGGAAAGTTCAGAGAACTTCTCCCAATCCTAACACCCTGAGCCATCCCAACTATTACCAAGAGTAAAGGCTATGATAGCTGCGTAAGAAGCATGATGTTGTATGGCAGTAAGTGTTGGGCCCTTACCCACGCTTCACTTGTCCGACTCCAGAGAAATGACAGGACAATGATTAGGTGGATAGGCAACATAAAGTCGGACTAGATGCAAAACATTTGATCAAACACTTTACATGTTCTAATGATGGCAAATCGTCTTCACTTGTTCGGGCAGGTTGAAAGAAGCAAAGCGTATATCAGCACTTGCAGAGACCTAAGACGAGATAGCAAAAAGAAAGCAGTGTGCTTTAAGAAGACATGGAAAGAAACCATCAGGCAAGACCGTAAACAGTAACAAATGGACACCGTCAATCCCCACAATCGTGATCACTGGAGATTTTGGATAAAGACAGCCAGACAACGTCAAACTTTTTGTTGAAGGGAACATAGACGATAAACCTGGATAGTGAGTGAGTGAAAATATAGAGGAAAAAACCTTTATATATTCATATGTATATATATATATATAAATGTTATACTTAGAAGGCAATACAATGCAGAGGTGTGACAGATGGACACAAGTTGGAGCAAATAAGACATATAATGGTGGAACAAGTTAAATAGTTTCACACTTAATACAATGTAAAAATACACACATATATATATATATATATTTATTTTTTCACAAACACACATATATCTGTCCATCTAAACAATGTTACAATGTTATGTAATACCTGTATCAAGATGGTCTGCTGGAAACTCTGTATGATATAATATTTCGGGAACTCTTCCCTTCTACATAAACCTCTTATATATATATATATATATATATATATATATATATTTGAACTTTGTTTTTTTCGAAAGCCAACTTATCCATCTGTATTTCTCCTCTGATGATAAGATTTCGATCTTTGAAAAGCCTTGGCTTAAGGAAAGAATAATAAACACTAGTTTATTACTGAATACACCTTGCATTGAACAATTGAAATTTGAAATAAATTTGGACAATCGTCGCATATTTATCACTCTTTTTTCTTTTATCTCTCTCTCTCTCTATATATATATATACGGCACAATCATGTTGACACACCGGTTCCCGTTAGATCACCGAAGTTAAGCGGCGTCGAGCCTGGTCAGTACTAAATGGGTGACCATTTGGGAATACCAGGTGCTGTATGTGCTCTCTGCTTATCTTGGCATTGTTTCCAGTCGTCTTGTATTACTACTTGCCATTTGAACCAAGCAATGCCGACTCAGGAGAGCGGTTGTTGGGGATTGTGCGACCCTTCAATTACAAATTCACGCGCGGGCAGCCCCTGGTGGGGCACTCATACGTCGAAATCGACGGGAGAGTACATCATCATATATATATACATATACATACATATAGATATAGTTCATTTTTAACTATGTAATGTATACACTAATGTACAATGTACCAATGTTGACCCCACAAGTCAACTGGTAAAAATTAAGAATAGGTTACACTATAGAAATATATATATTTTGCTTTTTATTGCAATTTTGTTGCAAAGAAAAAATAAGAATAAGTAAAACTCACGCAGCATTTTTAACGTCGAGTCATAATCGTACGAATCTGACTGGAAATCTTGCAACTCTGACGTCTCTTCAAATAAGTCATCACATTCACCAGAATCTGTTGCAGTTTTCCTAAAATAGGGAAGCAGAGAAATCTTTGAATGGCCTAATTTGCTCATAACAAGTGATGAAGAGGGCGGCGAAAACCAGTGCTGCATTTATTTATACAGCACCGTATCAAGCTTCTTCTTCTTCATCTTCATCAGTTTAACGTCTGTTCTACATGCTGGCATGTGCTGGACGACTTTTAGAAATTGTCTTCCAAACTAACCTATCTTGAGCCAGTTCCTTATTTATCCCCCTTTTCACACAAATCAATCTTTATCACTTCGTTCCATGCCAACTGACCCTGCTACATCAACTGTTCTATATGAACTAACCCAAGAACTCTCATCCATTTTTTCATCATAAAATTCGGTTTAACATCTATTTTACATGCTTGCATGTGTTGGACAGTTTTTAGAAATTGTCTTCCAAACTAACTTATCTCATGCCAGGTTTTTATTCATCTTTCTCTCAAGTTCATCCTCATCACTTTCCATCTTTTTGCTGACCTTCCCCTGCCAACTGACCCTACTACCTGAACTGGTCTACATCTAATGCAAACACTCTCATCCATTCTTTCAATATGACCGAACCATTAAAGTCTCTTGTCTGCACACATCTCCCTATACTGTCCAGATTTAATCTGCCTCTAAGGTCATCAGATCTAAGCCTGTCTTTAAGACTCATTACACATCCATCGTATCATTCTCATATCATTTCTTTCGGTTTAACGCATATCCTCAACCCTCACTGACCAGGTTTCACTTCCATACATCATTATACTGCGTACACATGCCTGATAGATTCTTCCCTTGGCCGACAATAGTAACGCTCTGCTGGTTAGTAATAGCAGAAGTTCCCTGAATGTACTCAATCTGCTCCTAACTCTTGCTATCACACTTGCTTCTCCCTGTGTTAGAATGGGTTAACCAAAGTAACAAAACTTCCGAACAACCTCAATAGTTTCGCCATTAAAATATACTTTCTTTATTCAGTAAAAAAAATATTTTTATTTCAATTTTATTTAAGTGAAGCAAATATTCAAATTTGCTCCTAAATTCTCATAATTTGTATATTCATTTGATAACTAGAAATGTAACAAATGATGTATTTACATTTAAATAAATAAAACTAATCTAGCGCATGAAGTTATCTTGTCAGATTTTCGAAGTTAAACCCAAATAGCATTTAAGCTGACAAATTAAACTTTGTTTCTGACCAAACAATTTTCATTTGTTATTGTTGTACCATGTTATTGGTAATATAATAACATACTTTACTACAATCTATTTTTTTAAATTACTTATTCTGGCCCAGAAAAATAAAAATCAGCAACGGAAATAACACATATTTTAATTGAAGACTATAATAAGAATTGTCTACCTTACAACTAAAATTTTCTTTCTTTTCTGTATAAGTTTTATAAATGTGCAAACAAATAAAAAAAGTTAAAAACTAAAATGACTTTATTGCATCATGGGCAATGCCAGGTAGGTTCAGCTAGTTTAATATATAAAAAGTACATAAAAATCAAAAAATCAAAACGTATTTTCTTTAATTAATCATACAATTGTTATCGCTAGTCATTTCACATATCTTATCTAAAACTCTTCCAATGATCATGAAAAAATTCTTTTAAAAAAGTATAATTCCTTCAATGGGAAAATTGGAAAAACAATTAAATACTGAAAGCTGTAAATTAATTAAATTTCACACTTACTGTTGATAAAGATTTGGGTTTGAGTAGATCTTCTTCCAAAGGGATTCAGTTTTCTGCTGATATTGCGCATTCTTTTCAGTAATGACTTCCGGTATAATTTCTTCACTTAAAATTGATAAGTGGTTCTTTAGAACAGCCATGACTTTCTAGAATATTGTCAGGAAAAGAAAAAAATAAATTTTGACCTCATAAAATATATGCTAACATAATGTGTTATATTTAATTTATTTAATTACCAACATGTTGATATCCATTTATATAAATAAATGTTTATCTATTTATATGAATAATTGCAAAAGTTTTTGTCTTATTAAAAATTTTGGTGTCACGTACTTGAAGTAGCGAATCTTTTGAAGCAATAATGCGCTGGTAAAGCCAACTTGTGTTGGATAACACACAGAAGAAAACATAAACCAAATCTAATATATAAAATTAAGTCGGACGGATTTTAGAATTTAGACCTAAATAGCATCACATCTGACACACCGATATTTGATTCTACCTAGCCACTTTGTCTTTTTTTTCTTCTCGCATGTACTTTACAATACCAAAATGTCTTTTTTGTTTGAAAACAATAATTATTCCGACTAGGACGATTGTTATAATGAAAATTTCAAATAATGATTCAAATAATGCAGGAAAGATAACTCATGTTTTAAACTGCAAATAATTATCTACCTTGCATGACGATTTATTTTTCAGTTTGTCCTTTTCTCTCTTCTCAATCTCTATATTAAAAACATTTTGTAACCACATTGCAAGTTTCTGTATATGTACTTACTTGTACTTGAAACCGCATTCACTCTGAGTGGGTTGAGTCGACTCTATCCGTCCTTGCCACTGCGTCCTTGCCACAAAAGCTGACTATTTGAAGTCAACTATTTGAAGTCAACGGCAAACTCCGTAGATTCGGGGGCCCAGATTGGGTTAAAGGTCAGCTTTAACCGTCATCAACCAGGTTTTTCCTTGTCCACCACATCGCTTTTTCCAACCCTGTAGGGGTGCTAGGGAAATTTGTAGAGGAACTCTCCTGGTTGACGGTGAAGGGCATGACCCAGCCAGCGTAGACGTCTCGTGATGGGGTTAATTTTGCAGCAGAAACATAGTGTGTTGTTTGAGAGAAAGTGCTGCCATCAAAAACGGAGGATGCGACAGTGGTGATGTGTATGTGTGTGTTTCTTGTCTATACGTGACCTACATAATATTATTTCATTTACTTTTAATCTAAATTTAATTGAAATAGTAAAACAATAAAAAAATTTTTTTTTTCCTGCATAACTTTAAAAATGTGCAACCAAAACAGTGTCAAACTAAAATGACATTATTGAATCCCGGGCAACGTCGGGAAGGGACAGCTAGTGTTTAAAAAATGCGCTGCTGTAGCTAGTTGAAAATAAAGTTGAAAGAAAATCAAATGCGAGGCTAATTATCCATCTATATACTATTGAAACTGTGGATCTTGTTTGTTATCATATTTGTTTGTTTGTTGGTCCCCCGATTTATAAAATCGCGGACTTATGTTTTGAGGCATGTCCGTCCATCCGTCCAGATTTTTCCCCGCAACCATCTATTGAATTTCTCTGAAATTTTGCATGAAGTTGAAACTTTGGTCAGGGTAGAAAGTGACATTCTCCGATTTTTGAAAAACAATCTGGTTAGCTCCCCAGGGGGTTAAAAGGCCCCGAAATGGCAAAAAATGACATTTTTTGCCCCATAACTTTTCATCCATCCATTCAATTTCTCTGAAATTTGGCCAAAATGTGGAGGCAATTGTTGCTAATAGAAAATAAGTATCGCTGACCTTGGAAAAAATCTGGTTCGCGCCCCCAGGAGGTAAAAAAAACCCCTAAAATGGCAAAAAATGACCCTTTTCTCCCATAACGTTTGATCCATCCATTCAATTTTTCTGAAACTTGGGCAAAATGTAGAGGCAATTGTTCTGAATATAAAATGAGCATCCTTGACCACAGAAAAATTTTGGTTCGTGCCCCCAGGGGGTCAAAGGGGGGGTCAAAAATGCCCCAAATTGATTGCATTTTACACTCGCCACATCGAGTCACATACAGAGGGGGACCGCGCACGCGCGGCTTGTTTTTTTTGTTTGTTTGCCCATGTGCACACTGGATGAGGTCATAAAGGGATGATGTCATCAACTAAAACAGGTAGTAGCCATTGGGAAGACAAAAGGATGACGTCATCCATTAAAAAAAAGAGAAAGAGTCACTGGTCGTCTATGCAAACAGTGACTGTGTATATATTTATGTAAAATGAAAAAGGAAAAACAAAAATTATTTATATATTCATCAACGTTTTGTTTTTATTTCAATATTTCCTTGGGATGATTGATTTGAAGAAATAAAATATGAGTACAATATTTGAAATATTTGGTGCGATTGTGATGTGAAAAGAATGTTTTTGTTCTCTTTTTGAACGAGCCACAGCAATTAGAATTAAAAATGTATAATGCGTATGACATGGAATGAGTGTTTTTCTTTTAAACAACACAGTCGTTAGAATTCAAAAATTGTGGTGCGATTTTGGCATGAAAAAAATATTTTTCTTCTTTTTTTCTAATGAACCATAGTCGTTAGAATTCAAAATATGTGATGTGTTTATGAAATGAGTGCTTTTTTTTATATATAAATAATTTTGTTTTTTTCTTTTTCATTTTCTATCACGTTGGATTATTATTTCCATAATTTTCATCACAACACATCTCTCTCTCTCTCTCTATATATATATATATATATATATATATATATATATAAACTGTCTAGATGCGGAACGTGTAATACTAAAAACTGGTGATCTTGCTGGCTTGTTTGCACATTCACTGTTTTAGACGTAGAAGGAATGGTGAATGAGACGAGAAGTGGTAGGAGGAGAATATAGGAAATAGTAGGAGTATCAGCAGCATAAGAGAGTAAAAGGATGACGTTGATAAACAATTGACATAAATAAAGAAAAGGAAAAGACTAAAGCAGTACAGCAGTAACAAGCTTAAGAGAAGGAGAGTAAAAGGATGATGTAAATAAATAAATAACGTAAATAAAGAAGAAACCGAAAACTTGAAAATTACAGAACTTTATAAAAATGGTAATATAGGGTTCAGGGCTGGAAGCAGGAGTACATGGGCCTTCATTTCTTAGCACGAAATCGAGGCGCCTAATTCTATATATAAAGCGAAGTTGTGTTGCGGCATCACAGTTAAACGGTTGAGCTAAGAGTCAAACTAAGTGCAGATTTGTAATAAGCACCTTCGATCCGATGTCCGTATCAGTGTGAGAAGTTCTTGAAACTTTTTAAAGAACTCATTATTCAAAATTAAAAGTATGTAAAAATAACATTAGGGTTTGAATCTCACAATGTATTTAGTATGTTAGCCGACGGAACAACTACATCCCACATCAAATCATTGTATGGATTTGACGTATTGTTTACTTTGAAGATAAAACATTTATCCTTTTTTTTTTTAATTAAAAATGGATAAAAAATATTTGATAAATCTTCACTAATATAGTTTTTACTTCAATAAAGTTTTATTTAAATTTTATATTTATGTTTATTTATTTTAGACTATCAAATTATTTTAGATGTATGTGGGGAGTTAAACACGTTCTGTCATTTTTAGTATTTCCTTTCTAGTTTACTATTTTCTATTATAAGCCAACCAAACAACATACTTATAACTGAACCTTTTCACTACGAATAAGAAAAATAAACATATAAAAATAAGTCAAGATTGTTTTTTTAGTCAAATCATTGTAAGTATTTGACATTTTTTTTTTTTTTAAATTAAAAAATAATAGAACTTTTCTTTATGTTTATTTTAGACAAACTATTTTAGACAAACTATGCGGAGAGGTAAAACAGATTTTAATTTTGTATCCCGACGCCAAACTCTTAAACAGTTTAAGTAGACTAAAAAAACAAAATACTTTTGTTTAATTGGTGGCCGTGTGGATAAAGTTCCAATATTTTATGCCATCTTTCAGGGTTTGAATCTCACAATGGTTTTGCTTTGTCTTCTGCTATAGCGTTCCAGTTATTTCCTAGCCGATATCGATCATTATTATAAACCTGAATAATAATGCACTTTTTATTGTGATTTAAAGTAAAAAAAAAAAAAGCAACTTAATTTTTTTTTTTCGTTAGAACTGACGTGCAGAAAAGAAAGGTTTGAGAAACCTGTAGTTGATGGGTTAAAGTACCCATCAACACCAGGTTTCTCAGTAATGATTTAGGACTCTCCCTTCATCTACACTGGCCGCCTGCCTTCAGAGATGAGTAGTGGTATTTGGTTTACAGCAGACTGACCCCCCCCCCCACACACACACACACACTTTAGTCTATTGGTAACCTTCTGGATGATGACTGCACTAAGGTCGAAGCCACAATTCATCTTGAATTCAGATTGTGTGCACATCATGGATACAAATATGGAGCTACCATCAATGAATTCGGTCTGCATCTGCTCTTCTGCCATTAGCGGAGAGCAGGAGGAGCAGCCGACTGTCGTGAACGAAGACACTTGTCTGCGTCGATCAAAGAGACAACGTCTGGTTTGCTGCTTGTGCAGAGGAGAGCTGCCGGCACAAACCCGGAAACACCCATTTACGAAAAATTTAATTTTCGAAAGTAAACGGCGACGGGCGTTGGCTTATGTCGCACACGGCTCATTAGCATAAGTGAGATTTAGCTGATAGAAAGAACAGGACAAACGTGATTTTGGCAGATGCTTTGGTCGGAGAAAGTGAACGAAAGAGAAAGGCAAAGTACTGCATTATTTTTGGATAGACTTTTTATTGTTTGTAAAAAGCAGAAATGACGAAAGAATAATTGGATAGACTTTTTATTGACTCGTTCGGAAGTAACTCTTTATGGAAGAATACAGTTACATCCTTTCATTTAAGATGGCAGCCATTTGAAAATAATTCCGACCAGAACAATGTATTTTCTAGAAGGAACTATTACTTTTTATTATTCTTCAAAGCATGCTGCAACGATCCACAAGAAAAACTGATGGGTATATTGATTTTGTAGGAAGAAAGCTATTGATGACAAAGAAACAATAAAGACGACTGACTTTACTTTATATATTAGATTGTTCTAATGCTCTCTCCATCCCTTTTCTATCGTTCAGTTGCTTTGGTTAGTTTGAATGATTGGCTTTTCTGGTTGATACTTCTTAGCCATTTTTCAAGCAGCCAGGTGGAAGAATTAATTTCATTCAGAATGTTACCTGTGGCGAGACACTTTTGACTGGAAACTTAATTGGGTCCGCAATTGAATCAGATTTTGTCCTTAGAGATATAGAATTTTGTATTATTTGGATTATTTGGACTACTATTCTCATCTTGGTTGTTATTTTCACAAGGTTTCAGCCGATGTAACCTCCAACTGTCTTCAGATGTATCTTTTTGAACTTGGGAATCTTTGTATAATTTGTATAATTCAGACTACTGTTCTCATCTTGAGTGTTATTCTCACAACGTTTCGGCCGATGTAACCTCCGACCTTCTTCAGGTTATCTTGTCAGACTCAAGAATCTGCACAGAATTCTGTGCAGATTCTTGAGTCTGACAAGATGCACCTGAAAAAAGTCGAAGGTTACATCGGCCGAAACGTTGTGAGAATAACACTCAAGATGAGAACAGTAGTCCAAATTATACAAATTATCAATCCTCATCTAAAAAATTCAGGAACACAAATGGACATCTTTATGTTCAACTCATGAACCTATAAGGAATTTCAAACTGAACCATTTATTTAATCCATGGATTAAATTGTTCTCATTCTGTCAGCCATGACCAGGTAGAAGTAACTTTTTTATTTTATTCTTAGGATCGCCTATAGTGAGGATTGAACCTTCAAACCCCAGAAGATTGTCACTTAGAACTGATTATTATTTAACAACTTTATCCACTCTAGCCTTGGTTACTAACCAGTCTAGGTGAAAGGCAACTGCGAATCATGAAATACTCAAGTTTTCAATTAGTCATGCAATTCTTGATTTCCACGAGTAAACATCGATTTTACGGAATTTAAAAAAAAAATTAGTTTATATCATTTGTATTATTCAAACTATTGTTCTCATCATGTTTCGACCGATGTAACCTCCGTCCTTCTTCAGGTGCATCTTTTGGAACTTGGGAATCTTTTTGTCAAACTCTGGAACCTATAGAGAATTTTGAACTGGACCTTTTACTCAATCCATGAGGGTAGATTGTTCTCGTTCCGTCAACCGTCAACCGGGTAGAAGTGTTAATTATCCTGTTATTCTTGGTTATTATCGCCAAATAATACAAATTTATACCCCCCCCCCCTCTCAAAAATTCTGAAATGAAACATGAAGGTTAAGAAAATAAGTAAATATTTATCTCTTGGGACCGATTTTTTATTAATTCTGTGCTAGTGGAACCTTCTAAAATGTTGACCCTTGTGCAGTCCATAACAAAATTCAATTGTTTTGGAGGAATTATATTTTGTTCTGCAGAAGACATTCTGCAGAGAAAATCACTGACACAGGTTTTGCTGATGATTTGGTTTGGTTGTTTTGTTTTACGGCATATCAATGGAAAGTGCGCCGGGAACTTGCTGCATTTGTGCCCCCTCTAACCCCCGACAATCAGCAAGATCCAACCCCTTCACTGAGGAGATCAACAGGTGGCAGAAGGCTTTCTATTCTAATAGCTTCTTTTCTCGAACTACTAGCCTTTGGAATTCCCTCCCTGTTACCTGTTTCCCTGACGGTACTAACATGCAGAAATTTAAATGTAATATGAACAAACATCTTGCTGCACAACTCCTCACTTACGATGTCCCTGTAGATATGGCCCCTAATTCACAGTAGCCCCTTACGTTTCCGTGGCAATGTTCCCCCTTGTTTGGGGTGAATAAAAGTAATAAAAAATCAATTGAAATTATGGTGAAAGTGTAGTATAGTTAACACCGAAAAAAGGGGGAAAAAAAAATATACAACAAATAAATATTATCAAATGATAGAAAATTTAATATTCTATCGACCTGCATAGTTTTAAACTTTTGAAACTGTTTGTAAGTTTTGTTATTTCAAAAATAGGTATAAAAATGACTGCCAAGTTTGAATTTAAACCAAATATTCAACCAGTTTTTAAAAAGAAAAATGTTCCATTCACATCATTAAATCAGATGACGAGGAATTAAATTGACTCAAAATATTTTGAGCGTTATAGAAAGTAGAATACAACGAGTGGGCTTTACCTACAGTCTAAATTAAAAAGAAAAAAAGTAAAGAGATCCGTATTTGTGAAGATTTCTTCACAGGATTGAACCATGCACTAAAGGATTACCACTACTCTCTACTTAGTCCAGAAGAGATATTCGCTAAACTCAATGAAAGTAAATATTTTTTCAAAGGTTGATTTAAGTGATGCATATCTAAAAATACCTGTGGACGAAGAGTGCTCACAGCTACTTTGTATAAATACCCATAAGGGTTTGTATAAATTCGAAATATTACCATTTGGAGTTAAGGTTGCAGCAGCCATTTTTCAGCAAGTAATGGACACATTGCTTGACGAACTGGAATTTGCAATAGCCTATCTAGATGACATTCTAGTGATCAGTAAAAGCACCGAGCAACACAAACCGCATGTAAACGAAGTATTTAAGAGAATCTAGGATTATAGATTTAAATTGAAGGGAGGAAAATGGTCTAATTATAGGCAAAAATGCTAGAAGATCAGACCCAGAGCGAGCTAGTAAATGAAAGTTTTGTAGTCAAGAAATCAAAGTTTTGTAGTCTAGAAATGGGAGTTTTGTAGTCTAGAAATGGAAGTTTTGTAGTCTAGAAATGAAAATTTTCTAGTCTAGAAATGAAAATTTTCTAGTCTAGAAATGAAAATTTTCTAGTCTAGAAATGAAAATTTTCTAGTCTAGAAATGAAAGTTTTGTAGTCTAGAAATGAAAGTTTTGTAGTCTAGAAATGAAAGTTTTGTAGTCTAGAAATGAAAGTTTTATAGTCTAGAAATGAAAGTTTTATAGTCTAGAAATGAAAGTTTTGTAGTCTAGAAATGAAAATTTTGTAGTCTAGAAATGAAAGTTTTGTAGTCTAGAAATGAAAGTTTTGTAGTCTAGAAATGAAAGTTTTATAGTCTAGAAATGAAAGTTTTATAGTCTAGAAATGAAAGTTTTGTAGTCTAGAAATCAAAGATTTGTAGTCTAGAAATCAAAGTTTTGTAGTCTAGAAATGAAAGTTTTATAGTCTAGAAATGAAAGTTTTATAGTCTAGAAATGAAAGTTTTGTAGTCTAGAAATGGAAGTTTAAGAGTTGTTCAGTATGGACAGAAATAACTTAAAATGCAAGAAGTGAAATTACAAAGTGATTTTTACCTCGGCATCATTTATTCGTGAAAAATTCGCCTGTTTCTGCAGTAACAAATCAATTTGCTGACCTTGACGCATATCCGTCCATTCCTTTTCCTGGTAGGCATTTCTCTCGGGTTTGAGTTTAATAAACGGAATCCAATTGGCCGGTTTCTTTACTAGCTGATTCGTTTTAATATTTGGCTAATGGAATTAAAAAAATCAAAGTCATCAAAATTGTATAAAATCAATTGAATGCTAATTGAAACTGCAATGCACAGGAAAACAACCTAATTGATGCAACTTTAATTAGCAAGTTTTCAAGTAATATGGCTGTTCTTAAATTATGATTATCAAATTTACATAAAAAATTTATAAAATTTCTATACAAATTATTAAAGCAATGTATGTAAAAATTGTAATAAATTATATCAAAATTATAAAATCAATAACCATGAAACGACTAATTAATGTCTTTAATTAAATTGATCTTAATTAATATGGCTATTCTTAAAAGAGAAGAAGTTTTATGTAGAGACGTCAATATAGGAGTGAAATTTGGAACACAGCTCTTAGGTCATAATGTGGGCTTTTTTAATTTAATTTTATGCAAAAAGGGTAAGACAAGGATGGAAGTCCTTTTTGAAAGTTCAGATACTCCGATTTTTTTGAAATTGTAACAATAGGCATTAGACATCAATTAATAAATATCCCTAAAATATTCTAAAGGGTTTTAGGGGCCATAATATGACCACCACCTTCCATTTCAAAATTCAAGTATTTCAGATTTGCATTTAATTTGATCCATAGCCATTAAGCAAGATTCCCTAATTTTAATTCCTTCTATGGATCCTTTAACATTTAAAACTTAATTTTTAGAAATTTTCTAGAATCAAAATCATGTAATAGATTGTGATAAAATTTACAACAAGGATTCTAATTCTAAACATAAACTTTAGTATCATTTTGTCTTGATTTTAATCTTTGTAAGGGGACATAAAAGTGGTGCAAAACGGTTCTGCTCAAAGAAAATTATTTTGCCTGTCCTGGGATGGATATTCTTCTAGTATTTATATAAAGTTTGGAATATGTATATATATTTGTATGTACAGGACTCATTCCTAAATTAATTAACTGATCATTATGAATTTTGGAACACAGCTGCTAGGCGAAAGGATGGGTAATGTGGGTTATATTTAGTTAAATTTATGCAAATTATCTGAATTTTCACAAAGGGCTTCCACCCTCTTATGCCTAGCAGCTGTGTTTCCAAAACTAATAATGCTAATTAGTTAAGGAATGAATCCTGTACATATATACATACTTAACTTTATAAAGATATATATATATATATATATATATATATATATATATATGGGTAATGAAAAAGGAAAAAAACCAAGAGATATTTTTTTTATATATTCATCAACGTTTCGTCTTTATTGTAAGACTTCCTCAGGATGATAATTTGAAGAAAAATGTCATGCAAGTATATCGAAATTTTGGATTGACATGATGGAGTGATAAAGGAAAGTAGTAGCCGTGGCTACTAAGATCGCTGGAGGAGAGTCCAGGCTGCGAGAAGTCAGTGGTGGCGAAGAATGAAATGAATATGGAAAGCTTTGAGTGGGTACTATTAAGGCAGCAGTGAAATAGGGAGAGTAAGATTATTAATGAATTTGCCTTAGGGTGGGAGAAGATAAAAAGGGGGGGGGCTGAGATTTTTGTCATGGTTAGGTGTGGCATGGATTTTGAGAGGCTGGGGGAAGGGGATGGAAGGGGGAACTGTGTGTTAAGTCTTACAATAAAGACGAAACGTTGATGAATATAAAAAAATATCTCTTGTTTTTTTTTCCTTTTTCATTTCCCATTACGTCGGATTACTCTCATCCTTCCTTTCTCATATATACATATACATTGGGGAGAAAATGTTCACAGCTATATCTGTCTGTTTATGCACCACAGTGAAGATGCAAAAGATGAGTTTTATGACAGGCTTATTGCTGTGACCATAGCAAAACTTACCAGCTGAAAAGCAAATGAGATGCTTTGCATGGCGCGCATGCCCATCTACCAGAGGAAAAGAGGACTTCTTTTCACAAGTGTAGATTTTTATAGTTGGGACTGATTTGCATATGTGAATACTTAATTTGCATGAGTGGAGACCAACTGACTTAAATAAAAGGACAGATTGAAAGCAGGCAATGCGTTTTTAAAGAGCAAGTGTTGGTGGTGGAAATTTATTAAGTGTCATTTCAGTGTTTGAGGAACAGGAATTCTGTTTGAAGTTTGGAAGATTGCCATTGTAACCGTTTTTTTTATACAGTTAGTTACATTGCACTAACTTGTAAGGTTGATGAGAAAGAAGGACTTGCTGTGGCAGGAGATCTGAATGCTCATGTTGGATGGGCCAATGGTGATTTTGAAGGTGTGCATGGAGGAAATGGATATATAGGAATACAGAAGGAGAAAGAATTTTAGAATTTGGTCTTGCAATGAATATGTTGGTTACAAATACTCATTTTAAGAAAAAGGGAAGCCATCTTGTTATGTATGAATCTGGTACAGCAAAGACTCAAATGACACAGCACAAACCGGTTATATAGAATTTCACGCTGAAGAAAGATCATGAGGTAAAGAGAAAGTTTATGCCCAGTAGAAAGGTGCAGAGGTTGAACATGTAAAACACGCGTTTAGAGACCAAGCGATGGAGCATTCAGTTAACAGATCCACTTCAGAAAGTGAGGAAAAACAGTGGAAGAAGTTAAAGGATACACTGTTAGAAGTAACAGCCCAGACTGGTGGGTGGACGAAAGAGCCTCTAAGGTATAGGGTACCATGGTGGTGGAATGAGAAAGTTGATAAGCATATAAAAAAACCCGGAAACAATGGAGCGAGTGGAGAAAAGGTTTAGTGAATAGGAATATGTATCTGATGGCAAGGAGGACAGTAAAAAGAGCAATATACAAAGCCAAGAAGGAGGCCGAGTTTCCTGATATACTAAAAGGAATGAGCAAAACAATGAAGTATTCAGATTATCTAAACAGGTAGAAAAGACAAATATGGATATTGTTAGAGAGAAGTGCATTCAAAATGACAATGAAGTGTTAGCAACAAATGAACAGGACAAGATGGATGCCTGGAAAGGCTATTATGAGAAATTGTTGAATATTGAGTTTTCATGGAATCAAGAAAATTTACAAGTTTCAGGAGCAGTATTTGGTCCAGCAATAAGAATTGAGAAAGAAATGGTACAAGAAGTTGTGAGTAAGATAACAAAGGGTAAGGTTGGGGACCCTCAGGTGTTGTTGCAGAAATGTTGAAAGATGCAGGTGAAACAGAAATTGAGATGATCACATACTTGACAAATGAGACCATAAAAGCAGAAGTTATCTAAAAAAACTGGAAACAGTACAATTGTGAATTGTTACAAGAGGTAATTACAGAGGCTTAAAGTTGATGGATCAGTCTTGAAAGGGTTCTCGACTGAATCTGTTACTTTTCATCTGTGTCTTAGAAACATTGTCCAACGAGTTTTATACGAGTCGTCCAGAAGAGATTCTGTATGCTGATGATTTAGTACTTGCTTGTTAAAAAAATGGAAGATCTACTTGTTAAGTTACATATTGATCTGTGTCATTTCTTCTTTCCAACTGGAAACTCTTCACCGTTCGTGCACGTCGCCATCTTGTCTTCCAACAACAACAACTAACTAAGGGAAGTCACTCTCAATGCTTTACCCTATATTAAGGAGATCAATCAGAGACAACTCAAAGGGAGATAACTCAGAGAAAACTTAAACATTGCTGGTGTCATCTTGTGAAGACTACAGTTCCATAACAAAAAACAAAAACAAAACAAAAACAAACAAATAAGTATCATTGCAACAGGTCTCTCAGAATTTTGAAAGAGGCTCCCATCTTCGTCAGGCAATCCGCAACCTGTTCTCGGCCCCTGATCCATTCAATTTGGATCTCCTCCTTTACCATCATTTCCTTCACCCTGGCTACATCAACTCTGAGACGCCGGTCACTCACAAGATTTGATGATTTTAAAGTCTCTACCAGAGACACATTGTTTGTTTTACAAAGAACTTCAGGCAACCTAGGTAGTCTGAATATCTCTTGAAGCATTCCAGCATCATATCAACATTCCAGCATCAGCCGCTTCACTAAACGCAAGAGTCTCTGAAGCTAATGGGCTTTTTGTTACACGGTCAAGTTTTTTTGATGACCAGCATATAGGAGCCATTCTGTTCATCTTGCCACAAACAAAGATGATAAAACCACCCTGTGAAAATCCATCTTCCAGATAAGCATAGGTGGCGTCTGAATAACAAACAATATTCAGATCTGAAGGTTTCCCAAGCTGGGGAAAAGATATGATTCCTGTCCTTGATTTTAACTTTATTAGCAATTTGTTTGCCTCGAAGAGTAACTTCACTGTTGGAGATTTTCCAATATTACTCATTCTACACACATCAAATGATACATCTGGTCGCGTCTGGGTGGATACCCACATCATTTGACCTGTCAATCTCTTTAGCTCTGTCTTCTCCTCTTGACTCAATTCATCATTTTTCCTTAATGATATTCCTTTCCTTATGTCTATTTGGGATAAGCCTGAAACATAGATTTCGATCTAAAATAATCCAATTTTTTTGTTTGCTTAACACTCAATCCCAAAAATTTGAATGTTCCACTTTCATGCTTTCCAATTTTGAATATCTTTTCCAATTCTGCGATCACATTTTTCTTAAATAAATAATTTTCACAGAATATGAAATCATCAACATGTATTGCCAGAATATCAAGTCACCAGTGGCATCATGCCAAAGAAACAGTGCATTGTCATATGCACTCACCATTCCTTGTAAGTGCGTTAACTCATGATTAACTCGCTTGTACCATGAACGAAGTGCATCGTTTAATCCATAAATACATCTTTTCAGCTTCCACACTTGTGATTCTGGACACACATCAGATGGTGGTTTAAAAAATGCCACTCTCTTCAGCATATTACCTTGCAGAAATGCTGAGGTAAAATCAAGAGTCTCCACCTGCCACATCATAACCGAGGCTGTTAACAATACGAGACGCATAGCCTCACAGCTGCACGTTGAAGAATCTGTTTTTAGGTTATGAGAATCTTCTTCATGACCACGTGCAACAAGACGAGCCTTCATTATCTTTTTGTTCTTCACAAATTTTTCTGTTATCACTCATCTTGTTGATATACATTTTTGTCCCATATCAGGCACACATTCATATACTTCATGAACCTTCATATTTTCCAATTTTCTTTTCTTTGCATCAATCACACTGTCTTACTTTTGTTCAAAAGTAAGCAAAACTGCATGTTCCTGATAACTTACTCCATCTGTTGTTTGAGGAAATTCTTTCCATTGATCAAACAGGATTTTCATTCTCTGCTTCTGATTTTATATTCAGCCAATGTCTATATTTTCTCATTGACTTCGGTTGTGTACTCATAACCATTCCTTTTTACTACTCATCACTTCCTTTCAATTTATATTCCACAACTTCATTTCTACTTGGTTTTATACTATTATCCTTCACTTCCTTTCTATTGCTACTAGAATTGTTATTATATTGTCTTTTATCTGCCTCCTCCAAGACTTCATTCATCTCATTTGAAGAATTTGTATTTTCTTCATTCCTTGGACTTTGCAATTTCTTGTCTACCTACATCAAGTGACATGGATGCATCCTGAAAAAATGCTCCTCTATGTCTGATCAATACACATTGATCTTCTTTACCCAAAACTTTAGCACAACCATGGCCATTATATCTCAAAGCTCTTTGAATTCTTTCACACGATTTAGCTTCCATGAAGCTTTTCCTCGTTGCATGTAGAGCATTTAAATTTATTCTAACCATGTCACTGATTGTTGCAGTTTCCCATGCAGGTAATCAATCATTCAAAACTGAGAAGGTGTTAATGTTTGGCCCAAATACAAGCTCATTTGGACTATATCCAGAATGATTCTGAAGTGCAATTTTGGCACTGACAGCCCACGCCAGAGCTGTTTCTGGCTCACATTTTTCATCATCTAATGTTTTTTTCATGGCTTCCGCAATTATTAGATTGTGACGTTCCACAGTACCATTGCTGAATGGACTTTCTGCAGCTGTCGTGCATGTTTCAACATTCAGCTTTTCGTTCATCTGTCGTAATACCATTGAAAGTAAAGGTCTGAGAGTGAATGTTACCAAAGTGATGATCAGTGGTTGTAGTATTGGAAAGCTCCCCAAAAAGAGGAGAGTTCCTCCCTAAATTTTTTGTGGTAGTTGCAAGCATTGGGTACACAAGAAATGCAGTGGAGTTACTGGTAGGTTGAGAGAGGATAACCAGTTTGTGTGCAAGAAGTGTAAGACAATGAAGATGGATGAGAACTCAGATATTTGGATGGCAAAGCTATTGAAGTTTGGTTACCTTGGTGATACCATTGGAGCACAGGGTGGTGCAGGTGCTAGTGTTACTGCAAGAATTAGGAGTGGATGGAGTAAGTTCAGGAGACTTCTGCCATTACTAACCAGCAGAGCGTTACCACTATTGACCAAGGAAAGAGTCTATCAGGCATGTGTATGCAGTGCGATGATGTGTGGAAATAAAACCTGGCCAGTAAGGGTTAAGGATATGTGTTGCATGGAGAGAAATGATATGATGGGTGTGTAATGTGAGTCTTAAAGGCAGACTTAGATCTGATGACTTCAGAGGAAGATTAAATCTGGACAGTATAGGGAGATGTGTGCAGAACATGAGATTTCAATGGTATGACCATGTAGAAAGAAATAATGAGAGTTCTTGGGTTAGATGTAGAACAGTTGAGGTAACAGTGTCATTTCACAGGGGAAGGTCAAGGAAAACATAGAAATACGTGATAAGGATGGACTTTAGAGAATGAGGGATAAATAAAGTCCTGCAGAGAGATATATTAGGTTGGAAGTAAATTTATAAAAGCCGTCCAATGGATGCCAGCATGTAAAACGGATATTAAACCGATGATGATGATGATGATGATGATGATCTCTTACATACCTCAGTTGCATCATAGGCTGCAAATGACTTGGCCATTTCTTGCTCAGCAAAAACACTCAGAAATCTTGTGTAGGTCTCAGAATAAAGTGTCATTTCATCACTCAAATTCCTTATGTGGTCAATATTCTAAAGAGAAGGAAAGGAATTAAATAAAAATTAAAATATTTTAATTATTACGACTTAGTGTAAATACGATCCAAAATATACTATATTTAGTTTATATATTATATATCTCACTGCTGTTTGTCGATACGGTTTGTTTTGTGTAATACCTTTAAATAAATGGTTAATCTAGTCATAGGGGTCAGGAATAAACAAAGAAAACCACAGAGAGAAAAACTTTTGAGTTTCATTTTTCTTTGTGGTTTTCATTTTCTCCCAGCCTCATGGACTAAATTAACTGTTTATTTAAGGGTATTACACAAAGAAATAGAAAAAGAAACGAAATACATAATATATTGTCAGAAATTCCAATGTGAACTCTATAACATGCTATCACTAGCAAATTCAAGGAGATTATGGCTTAGTGTGATAATAAAACCATTAACAAAGATTTACTTGAGAGATAAGTTATTTGTACAAATTCAGCTTTCTCTGACCGTGGGGCTCATTAG
>OY744519.1:5234403-5456903 GCA_963556195.1 Sepiola atlantica
TGGAGTTGTAAGATCAACTAAATATTAAAATTGTTCCAGCAAAAAAAAAAACGAAAATTAAAAGATTAACTTTTTACAAGGTCGCAGCTATGGGGATGGTTGCGGTAAAACTCTTCTAAACGTGTCGTTATCCCCAACCAACAGACATCAACTGCTCCTCATATAAAGCTGTACTTTGTATTTAGCTCTTTTGAAACAATATTGGTTCTATGTTTATTTTATCAATATATTTGAACTTAATAAATATATATATATATATATATATATATATATATATATATATATATTTATTTATTCTGGTACAGAAAAATTAGTACAACATTCGTACCGTCGGTTTCAAGCACGGAAGGTCTTACCCATCCGGCTCTCTTCAGCTTCTGTTGTCATCTGTTTTGGAAATGTGAGGTCACATGACACTCTTGTTGGGACGCGTTATTTGCTCAGTGTGTTGTGTGTGTTTGTTTAAATTTAAATTTAGTGTAATAAGACCGTTGAGATTTAAAACACGAGGGAATTCAAGATGCGAGATCCGAACACCGGTTCGAAGGTCACTCTGAGCTGCCTGGTAAATAACGGCCACGTGTCGATATTTACAGTTAAAGTTATTCTGCATTTACTAATTAATTTGCGATGGCCCTTTGGTTAAGATCACCGACTACGAATCAGTGGCGATTTGTGTTTGGGGTTCGCGCCCACCGACCGTTGAAAATTAGTTCCTAGACTGAAGATTGCGTTAGCATGAAACATCGATGTCTCTAGGTATTTAAATATTTAATATTTATTTAAAAAATATTATTGTTTATCAGCCCCCCTTCCCACAAGGCTGGGCACTTTCGAGTAGCTTTAATAACAAGCAGTACTAATAGCTATATGCGAGATCCGAACACCGGTTCGAAGGTCACTCTGAGCTGCCTGGTAAATAACGGCCACGTGTCGATATTTACAGTTAAAGTTATTCTGCATTTACTAATTAATTTGCGATGGCCCTTTGGTTAAGATCACCGACTACGAATCAGTGGCGATTTGTGTTTGGGGTTCGCGCCCACCGACCGTTGAAAATTAGTTCCTAGACTGAAGATTGCGTTAGCATGAAACATCGATGTCTCTAGGTATTTAAATATTTAATATTTATTTAAAAAATATTATTGTTTATCAGCCCCCCTTCCCACAAGGGCTGGGCACTTTCGAGTAGCTTTAATAACAAGCAGTACTAATAGCTATATGCGAGATCCGAACACCGGTTCGAAGGTCACTCTGAGCTGCCTGGTAAATAACGGCCACATGTCGATATTTACAGTTAAAGTTATTCTGCATTTACTAATTAATTTGCGATGGCCCTTTGGTTAAGATCACCGACTACGAATCAGTGGCGATTTGTGTTTGGGGTTCGCGTCCACCGACCGTTGAAAATTAGTTCCTAGACTGAAGATTGCGTTAGCATGAAACATCGATGTCTCTAGGTATTTAAATATTTAATATTTATTTAAAAAATATTATTGTTTATCAGCCCCCCTTCCCACAAGGGCTGGGCACTTTCGAGTAGCTTTAATAACAAGCAGTACTAATAGCTATATGCGAGATCCGAACACCGGTTCGAAGGTCACTCTGAGCTGCCTGGTAAATAACGGCCACGTGTCGATATTTACAGTTAAAGTTATTCTGCATTTACTAATTAATTTGCGATGGCCCTTTGGTTAAGATCACCGACTACGAATCAGTGGCGATTTGTGTTTGGGGTTCGCGCCCACCGACCGTTGAAAATTAGTTCCTAGACTGAAGATTGCGTTAGCATGAAACATCGATGTCTCTAGGTATTTAAATATTTAATATTTATTTAAAAAATATTATTGTTTATCAGCCCCCCTTCCCACAAGGGCTGGGCACTTTCGAGTAGCTTTAATAACAAGCAGTACTAATAGCTATATGCGAGATCCGAACACCGGTTCGAAGGTCACTCTGAGCTGCCTGGTAAATAACGGCCACGTGTCGATATTTACAGTTAAAGTTATTCTGCATTTACTAATTAATTTGCGATGGCCCTTTGGTTAAGATCACCGACTACCAATCAGTGGCGATTTGTGTTTGGGGTTCGCGCCCACCGACCGTTGAAAATTAGTTCCTAGACTGAAGATTGCGTTAGCATGAAACATCGATGTCTCTAGGTATTTAAATATTTAATATTTATTTAAAAAATATTATTGTATATATATATATATATATATATATATATATATTGTCTGATTGAATGGCAGGGGAGAGAAGATCACTTATATATTTTCGCTTTTCTGGCTAGATGTGATGGGATTCAGTGTTATTTTGCTCAATTCGGATTTAACGGGTTTTCTAATTAAACAACGAACTTGGATTTGACTTGGGTTGCACATGTCGGGATTTCGGAACTTTGATTGGACTTTTTGTATTATTTTGATTGATTTATTTATCATTAACATTGAATATGGACACATTTCGCGACTGGATAACTTTGCCGGCCCCTTCAATTTCACGTATTTGGACTGCTGTTTGTATCTTGGAGTAATGTCCTTCCTGATTATGCTTCTCAACTTGTATGACCTGGATGGACTGTATGGATTCAACAAAAGTATGTTTTTGGATTGATATGTTTGATGTTATGTATTTTTATGTATTTGTGTATATAATTTTATATATTTTCAAAGCGTAATTTTATTGCCTGTAGTAGTATAACTGCGGTAATGGTCCTCTGAAGAGAAGAATTATCTTTGAAAACTCATGAGCTAAGGACTTAAGGATGCTTTGCATGAACTTTGAATTCTAATAAAATTTGATTGACACCTTATTTTATTACTTCATTTTATATTATAATATTAATGCTCTATCCAGTATATTGAGCTTCAGTTTTTTATCCGGATGTTTCACTAATTATAAGATATTAGTTGACGCTTATATCTTTTGTTGGATTGCTTCATATATATATATATATATATATATATATATATATATATATATATATATATATATATATATATATATATATATATATATATATAAAAATAGACAAAAAAATGTAAAAATATGTGATAAAAAATTGCACACAAGGCATTTCGAAAACTTACACACTTAATTCCATAAATATAGGCCAAAAATTTTAGCTGATCTTTGAAATCATAAAACTTGAGGGAATGAATTGGTATTTCCATGGTCAAATCATTAGAACATCGTCCACCACCTACAAAAGACAAAAAAAAAAATGGATTTTAGAAATAAATCATCATCATCATCATCATATTCGGTTTAACATCTATTTTACACGCTGCCATGGTTTACGATAGCTTTAAGAAATTGACTTCTAAACGAACCTATCTCTGGTCAGGTTATTATCCCTCTTTCTCTCAAACCCATTTTTATGACTTCCTCTCATGTTTTCCTTTGTCATCCTCTGTGAACTGGACCTGCTTCCTTAACTGTTCTACATCTATTAACCCAAGAACTCTCATCCATTCTTCCAACATGGCCATACCATCGTAGTCTACTGTTCTGCACACATCTCCCTATACTATCCAGATTTAATCTTCTTCTGAAGTTATCAGAACTAAGCCGGTCTTTAAGACTCACATTGCACATCCATTCTATCATTTTCATATCATTTCTCTCCATGCAACGCATGTCCTCAGCCCTCACTGGCCAGGTTTCACTTTCATACATCATCAAACTGTGTACACATGCCTGTTAGATTCTTCCTTTGGTAACACTCTGCTTAAATAATGAGACAAAAAAAATTACTCAGTTGTTATACTCCAGACCTCTACCTGACAATGTAAGGACGGGACAGTCTTATCTGGGCCTTACTTCTCTATATTGTATGAAATATTCCCGAATTTATGCCATAGAAACGTTGAAAATTCAAAAACTATTTATCTGATGAGGTTGAAATTTTGCATGGTGGTTACTATTATCAAAGAGCATCAGATCAATAGATCAAAGTTGGAAAAACCGGAAGTTGAAATTCCGTCAAAATTTCGACAATGACCTTTTTAAGCTGATGGTCAAGGTCATATAAAATGTGGGACTTCATTGGCTACAATATGGGTTAAATAATGATTCTCTACGATGAACAGAACCAAAGTTATGATAAAAAGTGTTACTTTCACCTTTTCCATCACCTTGATCTAGATATCCCAAAAATTAACTCAGTTGTTAAGTTAGACGATGTGCGATATTTTTACCAAGTTTGGTGACGATTGGTCAAGCGATGTGGTGTTAGGCTATACATAAACAAAACAAACCAACATAGCGACGAACTCGACCAAAAAAGATAACCTCCTTGGCAAAGGTAAAAATTGAACAGAATGATCTCGCTTTTAAAAGTCGATTTACAATTGGAAAAGAAAGAATATGATTTTATTAGTATGCTACGGATACATTTTCAATAATTTTCTTAGTTATTGAATGATGTTCAGTTTCGGAATTCTTTTAGATGAGGATAATAATTTGAATCATTCCGACGACTATGTTATTTGGATCATTCCGACTACTATGTTATTTGGATCATTCCGACTACTATGTTATTTGGATCATTCCGACTACTATGTTATTTGGATCATTCCGACTACTATGTTATTTGGATCATTCAGACTACTATGTTATTTGGATCATTCAGACTACTATGTTATTTGGATCATTCTGACTACTATGTTATTTGGATCATTCCTACTACTATGTTATTTGGATCATTCAGACTACTATGTTATTTGAATCATTCCGACTACTATGTTATTTGGATCATTCCGACTACTATATTATTTGGATCATTCCGACTACTATGTTATTTGGATCATTCCGACTACTATGTTATTTGGATCATTCCGACTACTATGTTATTTGGATCATTCCGACTACTATGTTATTTGGATCATTCTGACTACTATGTTATTTGGATCATTCCTACTACTATGTTATTTGGATCATTCAGACTACTATATTATTTGAATCATTCCGACTACTATGTTATTTGGATCATTCCGACTACTATGTTATTTGGATCATTCTGACTACTATGTTATTTGGATCATTCAGACTACTATGTTATTTGGATCATTCCGACTACTATGTTATTTGGATCATTCCGACTACTATGTTATTTGGATCATTCCGACTACTATGTTATTTGGATCATTCCGACTACTATGTTATTTGGATCATTCCGACTACTATGTTATTTGGATCATTCCGACTACTATGTTATTTGGATCATTCCGACTACTATGTTATTTGGATCATTCTGACTACTATGTTATTTGGATCATTCCTACTACTATGTTATTTGGATCATTCAGACTACTATATTATTTGAATCATTCCGACTACTATGTTATTTGGATCATTCCGACTACTATGTTATTTGGATCATTCTGACTACTATGTTATTTGGATCATTCAGACTACTATGTTATTTGGATCATTCCGACTACTATGTTATTTGGATCATTCCGACTACTATGTTATTTGGATCATTCAGACTACTATGTTATTTGGATCATTCAGACTACTATGTTATTTGGATCATTCCGACTACTATGTTATTTGGATCATTCCGACTACTATGTTATTTGGATCATTCCGACTACTATGTTATTTGGATCATTCCGACTACTATGTTATTTGGATCATTCAGACTACTATGTTATTTGGATCATTCCGACTACTATGTTATTTTGATCATTCCGACTACTATGTTATTTGGATCATTCCGACTACTATGTTATTTGGATCATTCCGACTACTATGTTATTTGGATCATTCAGACTACTATGTTATTTGGATCATTCAGACTACTATGTTATTTGGATCATTCAGACTACTATGTTATTTGGATCATTCTGACTACTATGTTATTTGGATCATTCAGACTACTATGTTATTTGGATCATTCCGACTACTATGTTATTTGGATCATTCCGACTACTATGTTATTTGGATCATTCAGACTACTATGTTATTTGGATCATTCAGACTACTATGTTATTTGGATCATTCCGACTACTATGTTATTTGGATCATTCCGACTACTATGTTATTTGGATCATTCCGACTACTATGTTATTTGGATCATTCAGACTACTATGTTATTTGGATCATTCAGACTACTATGTTATTTGGATCATTCCGACTACTATGTTATTTGGATCATTCCGACTACTATGTTATTTGGATCATTCCGACTACTATGTTATTTGAATCATTCCGACTACTATGTTATTTGGATCATTCCGACTACTATATTATTTGGATCATTCCGACTACTATGTTATTTGGATCATTCCGACTACTATGTTATTTGGATCATTCCGACTACTATGTTATTTGGATCATTCCGACTACTATGTTATTTGGATCATTCCGACTACTATGTTATTTGGATCATTCTGACTACTATGTTATTTGGATCATTCCTACTACTATGTTATTTAGATCATTCAGACTACTATATTATTTGAATCATTCCGACTACTATGTTATTTGGATCATTCAGACTACTATGTTATTTGGATCATTCCGACTACTATGTTATTTGGATCATTCCGACTACTATGTTATTTGGATCATTCCGACTACTATGTTATTTGGATCATTCAGACTACTATGTTATTTGAATCATTCCGACTACTATGTTATTTGGATCATTCCGACTACTATGTTATTTGGATCATTCCGACTACTATGTTATTTGGATCATTCAGACTACTATGTTATTTGGATCATTCCGACTACTATGTTATTTGGATCATTCTGACTACTATGTTATTTGGATCATTCCTACTACTATGTTATTTGGATCATTCAGACTACTATGTTATTTGGATCATTCCGACTACTATGTTATTTGGATCATTCCGACTACTATGTTATTTGGATCATTCCGACTACTATGTTATTTGGATCATTCCGACTACTATGTTATTTGGATCATTCCGACTACTATGTTATTTGGATCATTCCGACTACTATGTTATTTGGATCATTCCGACTACTATGTTATTTGGATCATTCCGACTACTATGTTATTTGAATCATTCCGACTACTATGTTATTTGGATCATTCAGACTACTATGTTATTTGGATCATTCCGACTACTATGTTATTTGGATCATTCTGACTACTATGTTATTTGGATCATTCCTACTACTATGTTATTTGGATCATTCAGACTACTATATTATTTGAATCATTCCGACTACTATGTTATTTGGATCATTCAGACTACTATGTTATTTGGATCATTCCGACTACTATGTTATTTGGATCATTCCGACTACTATGTTATTTGGATCATTCCGACTACTATGTTATTTGGATCATTCAGACTACTATGTTATTTGAATCATTCCGACTACTATGTTATTTGGATCATTCCGACTACTATGTTATTTGGATCATTCCGACTACTATGTTATTTGGATCATTCAGACTACTATGTTATTTGGATCATTCCGACTACTATGTTATTTGGATCATTCCGACTACTATGTTATTTGGATCATTCCGACTACTATGTTATTTGAATCATTCCGACTACTATGTTATTTGGATCATTCCGACTACTATATTATTTGGATCATTCCGACTACTATGTTATTTGGATCATTCCGACTACTATGTTATTTGGATCATTCCGACTACTATGTTATTTGGATCATTCCGACTACTATGTTATTTGGATCATTCCGACTACTATGTTATTTGGATCATTCTGACTACTATGTTATTTGGATCATTCCTACTACTATGTTATTTGGATCATTCAGACTACTATATTATTTGAATCATTCCGACTACTATGTTATTTGGATCATTCAGACTACTATGTTATTTGGATCATTCCGACTACTATGTTATTTGGATCATTCCGACTACTATGTTATTTGGATCATTCCGACTACTATGTTATTTGGATCATTCAGACTACTATGTTATTTGAATCATTCCGACTACTATGTTATTTGGATCATTCCGACTACTATGTTATTTGGATCATTCCGACTACTATGTTATTTGGATCATTCAGACTACTATGTTATTTGGATCATTCCGACTACTATGTTATTTGGATCATTCTGACTACTATGTTATTTGGATCATTCCGACTACTATGTTATTTGGATCATTCCGACTACTATGTTATTTGGATCATTCCGACTACTATGTTATTTGGATCATTCCGACTACTATGTTATTTGGATCATTCAGACTACTATGTTATTTGGATCATTCAGACTACTATGTTATTTGGATCATTCCGACTACTATGTTATTTGGATCATTCCGACTACTATGTTATTTGGATCATTCCGACTACTATGTTATTTGAATCATTCCGACTACTATGTTATTTGGATCATTCCGACTACTATATTATTTGGATCATTCCGACTACTATGTTATTTGGATCATTCCGACTACTATGTTATTTGGATCATTCCGACTACTATGTTATTTGGATCATTCCGACTACTATGTTATTTGGATCATTCCGACTACTATGTTATTTGGATCATTCTGACTACTATGTTATTTGGATCATTCCTACTACTATGTTATTTAGATCATTCAGACTACTATATTATTTGAATCATTCCGACTACTATGTTATTTGGATCATTCAGACTACTATGTTATTTGGATCATTCCGACTACTATGTTATTTGGATCATTCCGACTACTATGTTATTTGGATCATTCCGACTACTATGTTATTTGGATCATTCAGACTACTATGTTATTTGAATCATTCCGACTACTATGTTATTTGGATCATTCCGACTACTATGTTATTTGGATCATTCCGACTACTATGTTATTTGGATCATTCAGACTACTATGTTATTTGGATCATTCCGACTACTATGTTATTTGGATCATTCTGACTACTATGTTATTTGGATCATTCCTACTACTATGTTATTTGGATCATTCAGACTACTATGTTATTTGGATCATTCCGACTACTATGTTATTTGGATCATTCCGACTACTATGTTATTTGGATCATTCCGACTACTATGTTATTTGGATCATTCCGACTACTATGTTATTTGGATCATTCCGACTACTATGTTATTTGGATCATTCCGACTACTATGTTATTTGGATCATTCCGACTACTATGTTATTTGGATCATTCCGACTACTATGTTATTTGAATCATTCCGACTACTATGTTATTTGGATCATTCAGACTACTATGTTATTTGGATCATTCCGACTACTATGTTATTTGGATCATTCTGACTACTATGTTATTTGGATCATTCCTACTACTATGTTATTTGGATCATTCAGACTACTATATTATTTGAATCATTCCGACTACTATGTTATTTGGATCATTCAGACTACTATGTTATTTGGATCATTCCGACTACTATGTTATTTGGATCATTCCGACTACTATGTTATTTGGATCATTCCGACTACTATGTTATTTGGATCATTCAGACTACTATGTTATTTGAATCATTCCGACTACTATGTTATTTGGATCATTCCGACTACTATGTTATTTGGATCATTCCGACTACTATGTTATTTGGATCATTCAGACTACTATGTTATTTGGATCATTCCGACTACTATGTTATTTGGATCATTCCGACTACTATGTTATTTGGATCATTCCGACTACTATGTTATTTGAATCATTCCGACTACTATGTTATTTGGATCATTCCGACTACTATATTATTTGGATCATTCCGACTACTATGTTATTTGGATCATTCCGACTACTATGTTATTTGGATCATTCCGACTACTATGTTATTTGGATCATTCCGACTACTATGTTATTTGGATCATTCCGACTACTATGTTATTTGGATCATTCTGACTACTATGTTATTTGGATCATTCCTACTACTATGTTATTTGGATCATTCAGACTACTATATTATTTGAATCATTCCGACTACTATGTTATTTGGATCATTCAGACTACTATGTTATTTGGATCATTCCGACTACTATGTTATTTGGATCATTCCGACTACTATGTTATTTGGATCATTCCGACTACTATGTTATTTGGATCATTCAGACTACTATGTTATTTGAATCATTCCGACTACTATGTTATTTGGATCATTCCGACTACTATGTTATTTGGATCATTCCGACTACTATGTTATTTGGATCATTCAGACTACTATGTTATTTGGATCATTCCGACTACTATGTTATTTGGATCATTCTGACTACTATGTTATTTGGATCATTCCTACTACTATGTTATTTGGATCATTCAGACTACTATATTATTTGAATCATTCCGACTACTATGTTATTTGGATCATTCAGACTACTATGTTATTTGGATCATTCCGACTACTATGTTATTTGGATCATTCTGACTACTATGTTATTTGGATCATTCCTACTACTATGTTATTTGGATCATTCAGACTACTATATTATTTGAATCATTCCGACTACTATGTTATTTGGATCATTCAGACTACTATGTTATTTGGATCATTCCGACTACTATGTTATTTGGATCATTCCGACTACTATGTTATTTGGATCATTCCGACTACTATGTTATTTGGATCATTCAGACTACTTTATTATTTGGATCATTCAGACTACTGTATTATTTGGATCATTCAGACTACCATTCTCATCTTGGATGTTATTCTCACAACATTTCAGCCGATGCAACATCCAACCTTTTTCAGGTGTATCTTTTCGTATTAGAGAATTTTCTTATGTTTAACTCGGGAACCGATACAGAACTTCAAACTGAACTCTTTATTTGATTCACAAGAGTAGATTGTTCTCCGCCTTTCAACCCTGACCTGGTAGAGGTATTAATTATCATCTTATTCTTAGTCAGTATTATCTGTAATATGGACTGAACCTCCAGAAGACTGTCACTTATAACTGATTGTTAATCAACACTTTTATCCATTGCACCATGCGTCGATGTTCAACATAAAGATTCCCATGTTCGGATAATCCGAACTATTGATTGATTTCTTAGCAGCCTCATTTTATCCAAAACATCTTTCTCTTTTCATTTTGCTAGTCTGTCTCCATTGTTTTGTTGTCACTGGGACACAAAGTCACACTCGGCCATTGACAAATTAAACACTTTTAATTAGCATGATCACCTCTTTATACTTATATAATGTATGACAGCCTGCTCATGCGTTTTATTTTTTTAAATACGTCTGTAACATATATGCATTAAATGAATAGAAAATGAACAAGAAACAAAATAATATTTATGACATAAGACTGCTACACCCACCCGTGACCCGTTGGGTCACAACTGCTACCACTATATAGTCACTTTGATTTCATTCGAAAATTCATAAAGTCTTACATATCTGTGAAGAAATATCTCTTACATCACTCAAAATAATAAGTCACATTTTGCTTTCTAATTTACATGTCTGAACACACTATGTAAATTAGATGGAAAGCTCTAAATGCTCACAGAGCCATTAAGAAACACTAGAGAGTGGTGTAATGAACATAGAGTGAGAGGATATAAGAGAAATATATAGTGATTATAAATGAAGGCTAACTAGAACAATCAAAAGAGAATATTTTCTTTTCAAACTGTTAGATGGATAACAAATTTCATCTCGAAAATAATAATACTTGTAAATATATTTATATCTAAAAGGGAAATAACTTTGTACTAGTGATGGGACGATTCCAATATTTTTATATCTAAAAGGGAAATAACTTTGTACTAGTGATGGGACGATTCCAATATTTTTCCCCGATTTCAATACAATTACCGATACTGATTCCTTTTAAATTTCTAAATATTTCGTTATGGAGTTGTTTCGTTTTTTTTTTTCATTTTCGGCTTATTGTAAAAACCCATGTAATGTGTGCATTTATTTTGGCAAAAGTAAAAGTACACTTGTGGGCGGTGTACATTACACGAACAGATCTTTCTTCCTCTCTCTCTCTCTCTCTCTTTATCTTTCTTTCTCGTTTCCTGTTTTTTCTCTCTTCTTTTCAGAGAGAGAGAGAGAGAGAGAGAGAGAGAGGGCAAAGGGAGGCAAGACGTGATGGAGAGAGAAGGAGGAAAAGAGAAAAAACAGGAAAAGAGAAAGAAAGATAAAGCGAGAGAGAAGAAGAAAGAGAGAGAGAAATAAAACCGAGCCAAATGAGGAAAAATAAAGACATGAAGGCTCTACGATCTGGCCTTATGAAATAAAAAGCAGAATTCTGCTTTTTATGAATTACAAAAAAAACAGAATACTACTAAAAAGGGGAGAACTCACAGCCCTATAAAGAATTAAAGAGACCTATTATTTTAATATCTAATGTAAATACGTGAACCTGTATGCGTGCATCCACTGCGTTGTTTGTGCTGGTCTAAAAATGTTGTACGATCTCAGTCAGTGCTGCAACAACGAATTTCAGCCTAAATAAAACCATTTTATTTGTTGGAGGTTACAAAAGATACTTGCGTTCTTAGGTTGAATGGCAGACTTGCAAAATGAGATCTTTTACCCTGGCACAGTCCGATCAATACAGTCCTTTAGCTAAGAGGCCCAAATGGACAAACTTTGCCTGGAGAGACACCCAGCTTCAACTGATTGCCAGCTCTCTGAAAGACCAACTTCCTCTCGTGCTCAGAGGGACAGACCCCGCACCCCCACCCCCTCTCCTCTGGTCCTTTTCTTCTGACCGGAAATCTTGAGATTCCAGTCTTTCTCACTGGTCACCATTCGACCAGCCAAAGGCAAACTGCTGAAGATACCTACCAGACAGTATACTCAAAGGGGCTTATCATGGAGACAATCTAAAGAACATTACTTTCTGGGATCAGCATGATTCTCTGTTTTTAAGAGGCACTTAATTCATTTAAAAAAGAAATAAGATGGGTGGCCCGATATAAAATCGAAGACATTTTCAAATTCCTCTATGCCCCCCCCCTTCTTCCTTTGGCCGAGCATCTATCATCTGCACTGTCTGCCATTCATAATGCACACCTAAAAATGCAGATATTTTTACACATACACATCTATGGTGTGTACGAATACACTATGTAAATTAGCTGAAAAGAGAAAGTCACTATTTTACTAAATACTCATAGAGACATTAAACACTATTAAAGAGTTGTTGAATCAACACAGTGAGAAATACATAGATAGCTAAGTGTGAGATGGGTGACTTGTTCAGTTAATTACAAATTACGGCTAATTAGAAAAATTTAAATTAATTGTTTTTTTAAATGTAACTTACACCAAAAATGAAGGAATGGAGTCAGTTCAGGAAACTTCTGCCATTGCTAACCAGCTAAGCATTACCACTGTCGACCAAGGGAAGAATATATCAGGCATGTGTACGCAGTCTGATGATGTATGGAAGGGAAACCTGTCCAGTGAAGGTTGAGGACATGCATTGCATGGAGAGAATGATGTAATACAAGTCTTAAAGACAGACTTAGATCTGATGACCTCAGAGGAAGATTACATCTGGACAGTATAGGATAAAGACTTGCAATGCGATCCTGAAAACTTTGACTCGTCGTACCAAAATATGTAATCAGCATCACGCTGGCATTGAAAATAGTAAATTACAGAGCTACAATGATGGGGAGGGGCAGACCATCTTTATGTACAGATTTAACAATGGCCTTATGCTAAGCACAATATAGATTCATATAAACTCCTTCAAACTCCTCAGCCTAACATTTGCAGGGAACATGAATTGGAACAAATACACAGAAGACATTGCCAAGGCTGCTGCAAAGAAAGTGGGCTCTTTCTATCATGCTAGAAAACTCCTCATACCTGACAGTATCCTATATCTCTACAAAGCCACCATTCGCCCATGCATGGAGTATTGTTGCCACATCTGGGCTGTGGCATCATCCACTAGTCTCTCCCTCTTAGACAAGGTCTAAAAATAAGTATCTAATCTAATAGGTCCCTCACTATCCACCAAGCTCCAGTCCTTGACCCATCGCCGCAATGTAGCATCCTTGTGCTTGTTTTACAAATACTTCAATTGAATGTGCTCCGATGAACTTTCTGCTTTGGTGCCTCCTTGACATAAATACACTCAACCAACCTGACAATAAACTAAATCCCATCCATTCACTGTGGAGGTCCCCAGATGCCGGAAAGCCATTTATTCCATTAGCTTTTTTCCTCAGGCTGCCGGCCTTTGGAACTCCCTCCCTGCTCCCTGTTTCCATGACTGTACCGTCATGCAGAAATTTAAAACTAATGTGAACAAGCATCTTGCTGCACAACTCCCAACTTAGGATGACACACTAAACTTTCACCCTTTTTCTCAGTAGTCCCTCACGTCTACGGTGGCAACTTGCCTTGTTTGGGGTGAACTAAGTTTTATAAAATAATATAAAAATATACAAATGTATTTGTTCATATTTACATGTACAGTTTTAGAACTGAACTTCTTGGAACCAAAGGATTTTTTATTTTTTCATTTTTTACCAATGAGTCATTATTTCTCAAGGCCAAAAGCAACTCAAGAATATCGATCAATGAGATGGGTGGATTATCAGTTGAATGATGAAGAATACTAATAATGACATTTGCTGGTTAGTAATGACAGAAGTTACCTGAACTTACTCCATCCACTCCTAATTCTTGCAATCATACTAGCACCTGCCCCCCCCCCCCCCCCCCGCTGTGCTCCAATAGTATCACCATGGTAACAAAACTTCATATTACTGCAAAGTAGTATGTAACACTTGACTAAAACTAGGAAATATGTCTTGTGACTACATCAGAATATACAATAAGTTGTAAATGTCATCATTACTTTTAGTATTTATAAACTTCAATACAAGCTCATTGAAGTTTATAAATATCAAAAGTAAAGAGAAAGTCAATAAAAGTGAGTGTAAATTATTAAAGCATCCGATTCAGGCGTTTTTGTGGATTGTTTCAGACTGGCCTTGGGCATCTTTGTGGCTCTCCCTATTGAATATCGGGTCTGTGGTACTGGACATAACATCTGTCCGGAAAAAATAATGCCTTGTTGTGGCTAGGATCAAAATGCAGTATCTGTTCTGATACTATATTGTTCTATCCTCGCTCAGTGAAGGAGGGATCTTTGTAGATTTTTATTTTTGTCCCAATCCAGAGTTCTCCTTTTTGAGGAGCTGGATTTTCCACACATTAAAAATCGATAGTGTGTCAAACTCTGTCCTCGTGGGGAGGGGCAAGTAAATCGGAACATCCATCTGGTCAGAAGAATAAACATCCGGTGATTTGATGTAGAGGTCACCTGCAAAGGTCATCTGCAGACACAGCCGAAAGAAAATATATTAGTCGCTAAATAAAAAATAAAATAGGCTACATTGTGTGCATAGGCGAAATCCCGGAATGGGCGTTGCAGTTTCTGTTGTTTTGGTTTTTGCAATTAAAATCGTCACACTTCAATACTGTACGTACACACGCTGCGCTCCAAATCAGGAACCCTTCTCTGAAAACAGGCTTTTTAACCAAACCGGTACCATCTCATTTGCATAAGAGTAACGAGATTTCACGTTAATTCGCGAGACCAGCCAGCATATAATCAGGCGCGGTCGTCATTTTGCTTTTCTCTTTCGCCCGTAACCGAACCTTACACGTTACACAAACTCATCCAGAAATTTGAGGTAAGTCTCTTCCACAATCTTTTAACTTGCTATGAGTGGCGACAAGACATTTTATCACGGTTGTGGATGTCCAAAACTGTTATCTAAACTGGCCTGAATTGAGATTGGCAGAAAAAAGAAACTGGCTAGCGAATTCGAGAGATCAATTTCCATCAACTCGGCACCCTTTTCACTCTCCCTACCTCTACTCATTCGCTGCAACCGAGCAATAAAAATATATTTTTTTATACATGAGTGTTATGTCGTCCTTGTTGTGAGGGTGGTGGATAGAAAGAAACAGGCAAGACAGGATTCAGACCATAAAGTATTTGTGAAAAGATGAGGATACAATAACCTCCCAAGATTGGAATATATCACTCAAAAGTGCCTGACAAAGTTTATCATTGATAAAACAACCAGAAAATTGATATGATACAACTCTTATGATAATAATAATAATGATAGCTACATTGTTGTTAATACTACTACCCTTTCCTGTAGACTCACTATGCATCTAATAAATTCTAGTTCAATTTACCAGCATTTAAATAAAACAATTGCCACCCCCCCCCCTCTGATTTTAGAAAATTTTTAGTTAAGAACACGAAAATATTACATTCCAAAACTAATTTTTTTTAAATTAAAAATACTTAAAGCCATCTTTATTAAAACCCAGCAACCTACAATAAATAACATTACATACGAAACGAGTAACAATATTTTAAAATGTTTAACGTAATTTTTACAATTTTATCCTGGAACACTAATTTTCTCTGGAACATAAAGTGTAACATTTTTTTCTGGAACTAAATACCAGTTTGTTCTTGACGTTTAACAACTTCACATACAGCATTCTCAATTGTTTTTGAAATTCTGTTCTTTTTTCTCCAGCTTTTTCTCATTGTTTTTGTCACCTGAAGATGATTCAATGAAGAATTGAAAGTACTCGTGATACATATGGAACATTTATGAATCTTTTTGATTTTTAAACTAAAAAGATTAGAAAAATTAAAAAAGTTATAACTTTTTTAATTTTTAAATATAATCCAACTAAATGTTTAAATATAATCCAACAATACAATTCTGTTGTGTTTAACAAAATGTTATTGTTCTCTGAGTAATTTTCAAGTATCATTCATGCCTAAATGTCCAGGATGATCTGTGATCATAAAATACCATTTCTTGGAGCACTAAAAGTTTCGAAATAACATAGAACATTGTTTGACTTTTTTGTTTGGACTATTTAAATATTTTGGATCAATTAAATTTGATACAACATTTTGCCGATAGTTTGATTCGTGTTTGATCCATTTCAGGACTTATATTGAGACATTTTTTCCCTATAATGTTTTTCAAAAGTTTTTTTCACTTTTGCATTTTCAAGACATTTACCTCTAATAATTAATTAATATTCAATTGTTATTGGTCAGATCTTTTGACGATAAGAGTGTTATCTTTGAAAAGCCATGGCTTAAAGGTCACTTTGTATTTAGATTCCTTGTTTAAACATTTGATGAGTTAATAAACTTGTAAACAATGTAAATTTTATCTATTTCATCACTTCATTATATGAATATTGAGTTTGACTGTATCTCGAGAGGATCTAATATAATTTTTTACGGCACAATCACGTTGACACACCGGTTCCCGTTAGATCACCGAAGTTAAGCGGCGTTGAGCCGGGCCAGTACTAAATGGGTGACCATTTGGGAATACCAGGTGCTGTATGTGCTCTCTGCTTATCTCGGCATTGTTTCCAGTCGTCTTGTACTATACTTGCCATTGGAATCAAGCAATGCCGACTCAGGAGAGCGGTTGTTAGGGATTGCGCAACCCTTGCAATTTCAAATTCATGCGTGGGCAGCCCCTGGTGGGGCACTCATACGTCGAAATATCGACGGGAGAGTCCATCATATATATATACTAGACAACCCATCTAGATTTGGAAGGTCTAATATACTACTAAACCTCTGTGGACGTTATCTTGGTTGCGTGTATCTTGTAACCGTGCACACTGGATGATGTCACAAAGGATGATGCCAATAAAGCCACCATTCACACTTTATGAGATTGTCCATTTTAAAGTATATATTAATTTAAAAAAGCTTCTAGTCATTTATACAGAAGAAAACACCCAATATATATGTATTCAGCATTAATCATATAATGCAAGTAAAATAAACAAAACAATTTATATACGCCATTTACAGAAACAGCCCCCACTGTTAACAGCACAGAAGCATTCCCTTCTTCCATATTCCTATATATATATATATAATAATAATACTTTTTATAAATAAATATTAATTATTTATTACGTACAGACATCGATGTTTCATGCTTATGCAATCTTCAGTGCAGGAAGCTAATTCCCGACGGTCGGCGGGCGCGAATTCCGATCACAAATCGCCACTGATTCGCAGTCAAGAGACTTAGCCATTAGCCACCACAAACCAGCTTGGAAGTTAGGAGAAATTTAACTTTGTAAATGCCAAGTCGGTGGGTATATATATATATATATATATATATATATATAGGAATTGTGTGTATTTAAGCAGCATTATTTTATTTAAGCAAACATTGTTAAACACTACAGCATTCTACTGCTTGATTATACGTTTTTTTTTTACCTTTTCGTTTTTTATAAAAATCGTTATAATTAAAAAGCAAAAAAGATTAATAAATGTTCTGTATGTAGCACGAGTACTTTTGATTCTTCGTCGAATCATCTTTAGATCACAAAAAGCAATTAACAAAATGCTGAAGAAGAAAGAAGAGAATTAAAAAAAACAACAACCTAAGATGCTGTATGCACAGTCGTTAAACGTCAACAACCGGTGTTAGTTCGAGAAAAGAGCATTACAATTTCTATTCCGGAGAAAATTATGCTGTGTTTAGCAATGTTTGCTTAAAATATATATATATATTTCTTGATAAGACTTTGGGAAGGAGAAACATGGAAAGAGGAAGAAAGACGAGAGATGAGAAGAGAGAGAGAAGAGAAGAGGCGAGACTAACTCAATGGGTCATGGATGGCTGAGTGAATATTTAAAAATGCATGCAGGCTTTATAAAATGCCGGTATGTACGATGCTGGAAGAGATACTACAGTTCTGAAACTTTTTGAATATTTGTTTCAATGTAAACAATGACTTGATTTCATGTTATCATCAACTAGAACCGCATTTTTTGATCCACAATGAACCATCACAACTCTTTCGGATAATTATTGTGACGATTCGTTTTCTTTAAAAAATAAAAATTAAAAAATAAATCAATGGCTCGTTGCACAGACTGGTAGATGTTTTCACTTACCAAGGAACCCCAGACCCCAAGGCATACGAGAAACTGGGAGTACTTGTGTGGACAATTTGAATATTTGTTGGTCCTTTATCAAGGATGCTGCACTACTGATAACGTTTGCAAATGATGATGTTGAAGATGACACATGCTTCCGTTCCTTTTTGATTTCTTTGTAACGGATACTCAGTTGACTCCCATACATTTCATTGTCCTGAAAATAGAAGCACATCAAATTAGTTACTTTTGGCCGTGGTGATGTGTTTTTTATTATTTAAAAAGATATGTCTTCGTATCTCTCTGAGTGGTTTTGTCTGTCAGTCAATCATGATTAAGTTGTAAATAGCATTTTTGTCGATCGCTCAAGCTTAAGTTTGAAATAGTATTTTCAGATGGATTCGTGCATCCCAATAAGAGATTATGCCTGTCCATTAATCAGTCAACACACCATATTGGATTTAATAACCAGTGATCAGCTGTCTAATCAGTTAAACAAAAAGTAAATAGTTAGAGATCAAAAGCCAGAGAGTTGGTATATAAGCAGGCTGAGAGGTTCTATTGTGCTTAGATGAGCAGGTCCATTCTCTGAGTTTTGATTGGTTGCTAGTACATAGTAGACATTCCAGTGGATAAATATTACTTCATTTAAGCATGTAAAGTGGACACCATAAGTGTCATTTTGATTCCACAGTTAGTCTGTAAAGCTGAAGTTTGAATTAATATTTTTAGATATGTCCAAGCATTTCTATAGGATGAACTGCCCATCAATTGATCAGTCAGTAATGCTTAAGTTTGATATAGTATTTTCTTTGGTCTGTCACGCTTAAATCCAAAATAGTATTTTCTTTGGTTTTTTAGGCTTAAATCTGAAATAGTATTTTCTTTGGTCTGTCACGTTTAAATCTAAAATAGTATTTTCTTTGGTCTGTCACGTTTAAATCTAAAATAGTATTTTCTTTGGTCTGTCACGTTTAAATCTAAAATAGTATTTTCTTTGGTCTGTCACGCTTAAATCTGAAATAGTATTTTCTTTGGTCCGTCACGCTTAAATCTAAAATAGTATTTTCTTTGGTCTTTCAGGCTTAAATCTGAAATAGCATTTTTTGGGGGCTTTCAGGCTTAAATCTGAAATAGCATTTTTTGGTGGCTTTCAGGCTTAAATCTGAAATAGGATTTTCTTTGGGCTTTCAGGCTATTTCAGATTTAAGCATTACAGACCAAAGAAAATGCTATTTCAGATTTAAGCATTACAGACCAAAGAAGATAGTCTGTAAGGCTTAAATCTGAAATAGCATTTCAATGCACAGATTGAATAGACATCTTAAGAAAACCCTCCCACATTTCAAACCAGATGAATAATATTTCTGGCAAATGCTTGCATACTATTTTATCTATTACTAGCAGGGGTACCCGGCGTTGCACGGAGCTCTATTCCAGGGGTGCTACTGTAGGGCGCTGAGCGTAGTCCTTGCAAGAAAAGTGCAAGTTTGTTTGTTTCATAAATTGGAAGTACACAACCTTGTGTGGATATTAAAAAAAAAAAAATGAAAAGTAAAGAAAAAAGTTTTTTTTCCGACTTTTGGCACTCCCCGCCTTCCCCTCAGCACCACTCTCCCCATTGCCCGGGGCAAAAGAAAGTACTAACCCTGTCCCCCCCCCCTCTGAATGTATATTTCGATAACGGTTAAAAAAAAAATTCCTCAAGTCGACTGGGATCGAAGCTAAAACTTTAGATAATGGACAAATTGTATATAACCACCGAACTACAGAACACGGTATAAAATATTACGAAAAATAAGTCAGTTAAACAAAGTGTGAAAACAATGAAAATTTCTTATTAATGTAAACAAAATGATTATTTTGTTATCAGCGATTGTTTTTTTGTGACAAAGTTTTGTTAGTAAAAGAATAATGTGTTTTACCATCCATCAAACAAATCTCTCCTAATTATTAACCAAAATAAATATTGTAAAAGTTTATACTTTTATTAATGTAAGCAATGTGTTTATTTTGTTATCAGCGATTCGGTTCAAATTCTGTAGAAGTACACCCAGAGCAAATGTGGTATTATGGTGATTTAGATCATTCTAGCATAGAGTAGGGTATACAATTTTATTACTTTAGACCAAGGATGCCCAACGAATCTCATTTGCTCACACTTTTGATGGCTTTGTGCTAAATTTGTCCTGAATGTAAATTCTTATATATTTTCTGCAAATCAAGAAATCAATAAATAATATTAAAATACCATATACAGATTTAAAAAGAAAAGTCAAAGGACACATAGAATCAAAATGGCGAACAATATGGAACACTTTTCCTCAAAACAAGTTGTATTAACATCAACTTATAGTCGGAACAGAAAACAAAAATATGTCAACCGATCAAAGGGGAGACATAGTATTAACACGTATACGTATTGGCCACACAAGACTGACCATCATACACTTACTTGGAGAAGAAGATGAACCTCTGTGTAACTGTTGCAATGAAGGACAAACAATAAAACACATACTAATCAAATGCAAAAAATATGCACATATACACAGCAAATATTACAAAGTAACAAATATAAAAACATTATTTGAAAATATAGCTCCGTCTCAAATCGTCGGATTTCTTAAAGAAACCAACTTGTAAAAAAATATTTTTTAAAATCAAAAAATCCAGTATTAACAAAATAACATCAGACAAAAAAATACCAATTAACGTGAATAGGAAAGGTAATTATCTTGTCACCAAGCAGACAATTTGAAAAATTCTTTTCAAAATAATGACTCAAATAATACCTTCCCTCCCACCCCCAAAAAGCATACCAAAATCTGAAATCAAACAAAACGATTATACATCAAGAATAGTCAAATCCTACATGCTAAAAACAAAAAACAACTCCCTAAAGAAGGAGCATTGCAAAAACTGTCTAAATCTCACAAGAGGGGGGGGGGTGAATTTGACCTGAGATGACCTTATAATGGTTGAAAGGTCGTTAAACACCAACAAACAAAAATATCTTCCTCTTTCTCCTCTCCCCTTCTCTCTCTCCTCCTCCTCCTCCCTTTCTCTTCTTTGTTCTTGCTGTGCTCTCTTTCCTTCCTCTACCTTCCTTCTCTAGATCAAGAACCTTCTTATATTCTCTCTCTCTCCCATCTCATCAGACTCTTCGTATTTTTGTTATGTTTGGATGCACATATCTTTGTGAAGCTGCATTTTCTACGCTGACTGTTGTCAAGACCAAGTGCCCAAAACAGGTTGAACGTTGAAAAGGACAAACGTTGTGTCTTCTCTGGCGTTCAACCATGCGTTCAAGATCTTGTATCTAAAAAACAATGTCAGTGTCTCACTGATAGGTTGATTGAGGAGGAGGAGGAGGAGGAGGAGGAGGAGGAGTGAGCAAAGAAGATAGAAGAGAGGCATAATCAGGTGAAAAGAAACCAACAATAAAAAAAAACAACAGACATTTTCTGTCTGGCTCCAGTGGATTTTTGAACATATCATTTGATTAATCTTTTTTGTATGATAATTTGATATTGGTAAAAACGTAATTTACTTTTTGATCAAACTTTTTGATAGCAAAGCAATATGGCTGTGATTGCCACATGTGTGCTGCCACATGTGTGCTGTCACAAGAGTCAAAGTTCGTGAAAGAAAAACCAAAGAAATCCCCTGGCAAATGGATTTTGCCGACACCTTTTCATCCACCATGCAAATGACTGAGTCCAATATAAAATTGGCAGTTGGCTTAAACCTCCTGTCAAAGTAACAAGCATGTTCACATCATTGTGCAGCATTTTTTTTTTTATCAAGGCCCAAAGGCCATTCGATGATAAGGGTTTTTATTTATCTCCTTCCCATGGTGGGAAGATTAGACACAAGGTCAGGAAAGTGGGATTTAAAAAGGCAGCGCCCTAGAGGAAGAGGACTCTGGACAAACAAAAATTATCTGGGCAACCCGGTAGGGGCACCTCAGACGATTAGCAATACACTAACCCCTTCTCAAAGGGATAGAAGGTAAAGCCTGGGAAGGTGGACCAACTCGGACTGCACAGGACCATCCCTCAGCCGGAGAGAAAACAAGCCATCCTCAAAAATAGCCTCGACTCTGTCAGTCTGAATGTAATATGAACTAATCCCGAAGAGTTGATGGTGGTTAATGACACCATTGAGACGATTGGAAACGATAGGTTAAATGTTTAGAATTTGATTATTTAAGTGGGTGGCTCGACAAGAATTTGTTAACATTTGACTTAAAAACGACCATGTTGTATTAAGCCAGGAAGCAGCCCTGCAGTATCATATTCCACAGATGGGAAGTTCTTGGAATACAAAGATATTTGTGACAGCGATTTGCAACAAGATGTGGTTCTAAATTTGTGTCATGGTTGGCTCTCATTTGAGTTTCATGTTGAGGTCGGCCCCTATTTGATTCCTGACAGTTATCCTTTTTCAGTATTGTACTCTGAGTCATGCTCATCAAGAGATCAAAATCAGAACATAACAATCCAAATTATCAAAATGATCGTTAAAGGAAGCCAAATAATGCGATAACTTTTTTTAATAATATTTAAAAAAATATTTTTTAATATTTAAAAAATATTTTTTAAATATTTTTTAATAATACTTTTTAATAATACTTTGTTTTAATAATATTTTTAATATTATTTTTTAATAATACTTTGTTTTAATAATATTTTTAATATTATTTTTTAATAATACTTTTTTTAATAATACTTTTTTAATAATATTTTTAATATTATTTTTTAATAATATCTTTTATTACTTTTTTTTAATAATATTATTCTATAATAATATTATTTTATAAGATTTTTTAATATATTTTCAAAATTATTTTAAAACTTAATTTTTTGCCGTTATAATGCTTTCTTCAGAAGTTAGAAAACATTCAAATCTTTTTGTTTTTAAGTAACATTTTCTTTTATAGTCACTTTTAGTTGGACACCGTCATAACATCACACGGATTTTGAAAGGTATGGATGTCTTAACTTCTGAAGAAGGTGTCTTATCGCCGAAAAACTTAAAGTTTCAAAATAATAAAACAATTTTTTCTAAGTCGTCATTTGAATAATTCAAAATTCAGCAATGCTTACTAACAAGACACATTGAATTTCTATAATAAGCCAAAACAAAAGGTGAACACAAATTCTCTCCCCCCCCCCCCCCGAATTTACTTAAAAATATTACAATTACATTCAACAATGGAACGTATGTATTTGGTATTTTCTGAAAGGGAAGTGATGGTGCTGAAGTGGATCATGACGCAGACTGGTGACCTGTGCGTGTCAAGTTCAAATTAAATCGGCTTCATAGCAACGCTTTCACTTATGGATGTCAATAACCTTCGCATGGTCCTTCCTGTGAGTACCGAATTCTAGAAAGAATTAGGGAACCCAATGCCGACAGCAGAATAAAGCTGGTCAAAAAAAGTCCTACCATGCGGATTTATACGATTTTACTTTATCTTTATTCCTTGAAAGACAAAAAAATTGATTAACCGAAATTAAAATTACCCCCCACCCTCCACCCCACCCCCGAAAGAATCATAGTATACACATGCACGTATATGTCACTGATAACTTTTGATACATTTGCTAAATGGTTTGGTTGTTTTGTTTTACAGCATATCAACCCTTTCTGGGTCATTTAATGCCGAATCCGGTCATTTTAGGAAAAAGTTTCAAATTCTTTATATGTTCAAATATCTATTTATGATGTTTGGTTTAATTGTTTTGTTTTACGTCATATCAACCCTTTTCGGGTTATTTAATGGCGAATCCAGTCATTTTGGAAAAAGTTTTTATGCTTCAAGTTCTTTATATCTTCAAATATTTATTCATAGTGTTTGGTTTGGTTGTTTTGTAGAGAAAAATTTTTGTTTTTGTTTTTGTTTTTAGCTTTGCAGAACATGATTGAGTTTTGCAAAGGGAAAGGAAAAAACAATAACATCAATGTTTGGTGCACTTTTGGTCAGGAAGCCAATATCTTCAGACAGCCTGATTTGGTAGCACCAGATTTTTGCAAAATGGTACCTATGTTGAACTATCACTTGCCAAAAACAAATGCCTCACTTTGTTCGACTCTGCTTTTTACAAGCATTAAAAGCACTAGATTGAGAAAGAAATGCCCAGGAGCATGGTAGTAATTTATTTTCTGCTTTCAATATCATTGTGATCTCAAATACACCTGTATACACGTATATATTGCATTCTGGTGAAGTTGATAATACGTCGAAATGTCAGTGAAAAGCGACATTCCCATTCGACTTTGTCACTAATAACTTTTGATACATTTGCTAAATGGTACCTGTGACGAACGCCAAAAAAAAATGCCTCATTTTGTTAGACTCTGCTTTTTACAAGCATTAAAAGCACACACAAAAGAAATGTTAATTCTTGGGATGGAGGGAGTGGGAGTAAGAACAACAACAAAAAAAGTAGGAGTGACAACAACAACAACAAAAAGAGTAGGAGTGACAACAACAACAACAAAAAAAGTAGGAGTGACAACATAAAAAAATATGTATATCTGAAACATGGATTTCTGAACACCAAATCTCAATTAACATGCTTGAAAGATGATTTGTTTTATTTCACATTTGTTTATTTGTATTTTTTCTTTCTTTTAGACTAATGGGATTTCCAATGCAATTAATTATTCACTGCTGTTACTGCCAAAAAACAAGTGAACATTTCTCATTAGGAATTGGAATGGTGACAGAACATAAGTGAACAGTTTACATCTATGTATTAGTTCATTAACTATTTATTTAAATATTTACATGATGCTGTAAACTGGTATACCTATATGTGCATATATCTGTGGGTCTCTCTCTCTCTCTCTCTCTCGTATACATATATATTTATATATCTTTATAAATTAGACATGTTTATACATTTGTATATTTGGATGAGAGGAAGATTAAATCTGGTCTGGACAGTATAGGGAGATGTGTGCAGAACAGGAGACTTTGATGGTATGGCCACGTTAAAAGAATAGATGAGAGTTCTTGGGTTTGTAGATGTAGAACAGTTGAAGTAACGGATCCAGCTCACAGGGATGAAGTAATAAAAATGGACTTGAGAGAAAAAGATGGATCAAGAAAGACCTGCGGAGATAGGTTAGTCAATTTCTTAAAGCCATCCAACACACGCCAGCATGTAAAACGGATGTTAAACCGATGATGATGTACAGCATTCTCTCTTAAATTAATTAACCGATCATTATGAAATTTGGAACACAGCTGCTGGACATAAGGGGTCAAAATGTGGGCTATATTTAGTTTCATTTAGTTTTATGCAAAACGGGTAAAAAGGGTGTGGAAGCCTTTTGTGAAAATTCAAATACATCTGAATTATGTGAAATTTTAACAACAAGTATTAGACATCAATTTTTAATAAATATTCCCCAAATTTCAATTTCTTTGGAGTATTTTAAATGGACTTTAGATGTCATAATAAATTTAAATATCTCAGATGTACATTGTATTTGATCCATACTTATTGGACACACATGAAGCAATATTCCCTGAATTTCAATTTCTACTTAAGACCCCTTAAGCGTAAACCTTAAATTTTACACATAAGGATTAATAGGATTATATCTTGATTTTAATCTTCGTAAGAGGACATAAAAATGGTACAAAACTGTTCTGTTCGGGAATTCATTTTATCCGTCCCGGAGCGGCGGGTATCCATCTATTCTAGTATATACATATATATATATATATATATATATATATATATATATATATTCATATATCGTACATGTATTGTATTAGTTTCTGTAAATGTAAATCCGTAGAAACTCAAGTGTTTATAAAAAGTGCTCAATACCAAGTAGAGCTGTTTATAAGTATAAATTGTTATTTATACAAACATTATTGGTTACATATGTGCATACATGTTTCGGTTGCACTTTTCCAAGAAAGTCAACCTATGAAGATGCTAGAAATAGAAGATGCTAGATCCCCAAAAAGAGTTATTTAAGATAGAAAATTCTTCAAATCTATCCATTCCTGAAAAATTCTCGGTCTGATGAGGTTGACTTTCTTGGAAAAGTGCAACCGAAACATGTATGCACATATGTAACTAATAATGTTTGTATAAATAAGGGTCGGACGAAAGGCTGCCTTGGGAACTTCAAAGTTTTTGTGTTTTTTTTATGCTAATGCGAGAACTTTGTTTTTATTCGTGAATTTTTTATTCGTAAATTTCGAAACCATACAAAACGGTTTTTTTTTTTTTAAATTTGTTTTATATAAAATTATTTTCTCTTTTTTTCTTTTTCATCTTATATAAAGTTTTCCCTATATTATTCACTAGCGGGGCTACCCGGCGTTGCTCGGGGTCATAAAAACATAATTGAAGAAAAATTGCGTGTGTAACATCTTTATATTAAAACTTCTATTTCTCTCCTTCTCTCTCTATATCTGTCTCTTTATCTTTCTACTTTTCTCTACCCTGATCGCTACTTTTAAATTTTTCCTTTTGCGAAAGCTGTTTCTTCCCCACCATTTCATCCTACGTTTCACAGGGCAATAGTATGACTTATTTCTATAAAAAGTACCACCACTGTCTGCGTCTTCTATATAGGTACTTATAACCGCCCCGGTGTTCATACTATATATTTTGAATCCCCTCATGATATCCTTCATCATTTTAACTCCCCTCGTTGTATTCATCATTTTCGATCTCCTCATACTATTAATCATTTTCAATCCCCTCATAATATTCTTCATCATTTTCAATCTTCTCATACTATTAATCATTTTCAATCCCCTCATAATATTCTTCATCATTTTCAATCCTCTCGTAATATTCCTCATCATTTTCAATCCGCTCATGATATTCTTAATAATTTTCAATCCTCTCATGATATTCTTCATTTTTTCAATCCTCTCATGATATTCTTCATTATTTTCAATCCCCTCATGATATTCTTCATCATTTTCAATCCCCTCATGATATTCTTCATCATTTTCAATCCCCTCATGATATTCTTCATCATTTTAATCCTCTCATGGTATATTTCATCATTTTCCATCCCCTCATGATAGTCTTCATCATTTTTAATCCTCTCATGAGAGTCTTCATCATTTTCAAACCTCTCATGAGAGTCTTCATCATTTTCAAACCTCTCATGATAGTCTTCATCATTTTCAATCCTCTCATGATATTCTTCATCATTTCCAATCCCCTCATGATATTATTCATCATTTTAAATCCCCTCATGGTATTATTCATCATTTCCAAACCTGTCAGTCTATTCTTCATCATTTTCAATCCTCTCATGACATTCTTCATCATTTTCAATCCTCTCATGACATTCTTCATCATTTTCAATCCCCTTATGATAGTCTTCATCATTTTCAATCCCCTCATGATAGTGTACATCATTTTCAATCCCCTCATTATAGTCTTCATCATTTTCAATCCCCTCATGAAAGCCTTCATCATTTTCAATCCTCTCATGATAGTCTTTATCATAGCTCTATCTAGGATATTGAGCACTTTTCTCCCGGACAACGCCAAGTACTTTGAAAATCAAGGAGGCCTCATGAGCACTACTGAAAACACTTAGGTATCCTCTCTCCTTCTGATCTGCGAAATAGTCCAAAGAGGAACAAAGATGGCATTAAAATATTTTCCAAACCTATCACTACAGTAGCTCTATCAAGGACATTGAGCACTTTTCTCCCGGACAACGCTGAGTACTTTAATAATAAAGGAGGCCTCCTGAGGACTACTGAAATCACTTAGGTATCCTCTCTCCTACTGATCTGCGAAATAGTCCAAAAAGGAACGAATATGGCGTTAAAATATTATCCAAACCTATCACTACAGTAGCTCTATCTAGGATATTGAGCACTTTTCTCCCGGACAACGCCGAGTATTTCAAAATCAAAGAGGCCTCCTGAGCACTACTGAAATAACTCTTATCGATTCCCCATCCTTTTCAGCGTAGATGCTGTTAAAATATTATCCAAACCTATCACTACAGTAGCTCTATCTAGGACATTGAGCACTTTTTTCCCGGACAACGCCGAGTACTTTGAAAATCAAAGAGGCCTCCTGAGGACTACTGAAATCACTTAGGTCTCCTCCCTCCTTTTCATCTGCAAAATTGTCCAAAGGAGAACGAAAATGTTGTTAAAATATGTTCTAAACCTATCACTACAGTAGCTCTATCTAGGATATTGAGCACTTTTCTCCCGGACAACGCCGAGTACTTTGAAAATCGAGGAGGCTTCATGAGCACTCCTGAAATCACTTAGGTATCCTCTCTCCTTCTGATCTGCGAAATAGTCCAAAGGGGAACGAAGATGGCGTTAAAATATTTTCCAAACCTATCACTACAGTAGCTCTATCTAGGACATTGAGCACTTTTCTCCCGGACAACGCCGAGTACTTTGATAATCAAGGATGCCTCCTGGGGACTACTGAAATCACTGAGGTATCTTCTCTCCTTCTAATCTGCGAAATAGTCCAAAGGGGAACGAAGATGGCGTTAAAATATTTTCCAAACCTATCACTACAGTAGCTCTATCTAGGATATTGAGCACTTTTCTCCCGGACAACGCCGAGTATTTCAAAATCAAAGAGGCCTCCTGGGGACTACTGAAATAACTCTTATCCATTCCCCCATCCTTTTCAGCGTAGATGCTGTTAAAATATTATCCAAACCTATCACTACAGTAGCTCTATCTAGGACATTGAGCACTTTTTTCCCGGACAACGCCGAGTACTTTGAAAATCAAAGAGGCCTCCTGGGGACTACTGAAATCCCTTAGGTATCCTCCCTACTTTTCAGCTGCAAAATTGTCCAAAGGGGAACGAAGATGGCATTAAAATATTTTCTAAACCTATCACTACAGTAGCTCTATCTAGGATAATGAGCACTTTTCTCCCGGACAACGCCGAGTACTTTGAAAATCGAGAAGGCTTTATAAGCACTACTGAAATTCACTTAGGTATCCTCTCTCCTTCTGATCTGCGAAATAGTCCAAAGGTGAACGAAGATGGCGTTAAAATATTTTCCAAACCTATCACTACAGTAGCTCTATCTAGGATATTGAGCACTTTTCTCCCAGACAACGCAAAGTACTTTGAAAATCGAGGAGGCTTCATGAGCACTCCTGAAATCCCTTAGGTATCCTCTCTCCTTCTGATCTGCGAAATAGTCCAAAGAGGAACGAAGATGGCGTTAAAATATTTCCCAAACCTATCACTACAGTAGCTCTATCTAGGACATTGAGCACTTTTATCCCGGACAACGCCAAGTACTTTGATAATCAAGGAGGCCTCCTGGAAACTACTGTAATCACTTAGGTATCCTCTCTCCTTCTGATCTGCGAAATAGTCCAAAGGGGAACGAAGATGGCGTTAAAATATTTTCCAAACCTATTACTCAGTAGCTCTATCTAGGATATTGAGCACTTTTCTCCCGGACAACGCCGAGTATTTCAAAATCAAAGAGGCCTCCTGGGGACTACTGAAATAACTCTTATCTATTCCTGCATCCTTTTCAGCGTAGATGCTGTTAAAATATTATCCAAACCTATCACTACAGTAGCTCTATCTAGGACATTGAGCAAATTTTTCCCGGACAACGCCGAGTACTTTGAAAATCAAAGAGGCCTCCTGGTGACTACTGAAATCAGTTAGGTATCCTCCTTCCTTTTCATCTGCAAAATTGTCCAAAGGGGAACGAAGATGGCGTTAAAATATTTTCTAAACCTATCACTACAGTAGCTCTATCTAGGATATTGAGCACTTTTCTCCCGGACAACGCCGAGTGCTTTGAAAATCGAGGAGGCTTCATGAGCACTCCTGAAATCACTTAGGTATCCTCTCTCCTTCTGATCTGCGAAATAGTCCAAAGGGGAACGAAGATGGCGTTAAAATATTTTCCAAACCTATCACTACAGTAGCTCTATCTAGGATATTGAGCACTTTTCTCCCGGACAACGCCGAGTACTTTGATAATCAAGGAGGCCTCCTGGGGACTACTTAAATCACTTAGGTATCCTCTCTCCTTCTGATCTGCGAAATAGTCTAAAGGGGAACGAAGATGGCGTTAAAATATTTTCCAAACATATCACTACAGTAGCTCTATCTAGGATATTGAGCACTTTTCTCCCGGACAACGCCGAGTATTTCAAAATCAAAGAGGCCTCCTGAGCACTACTGAAATAACTCTTCTCGATTACCCTATCCTTTTCAGCGTAGATGCTGTTAAAATATTATCCAAACCTATCACTACAGTAGCTCTATCTAGGACATTGAGCACTTTTCTCCCGGACAACGCCGAGTACTTTGAAAATCGAGGAGGCTTTATGAGCACTCCTGAAATCCCTTAGGTATCCTCTCTCCTTCTGATCTGCGAAATAGTCCAAAGGTGAACGAAGATGGCGTTAAAATATTTTCCAAACCTATCACTACAGTAGCTCTATCTAGGACATTGAGCACTTTTCTCCCGGACAACGCCGAGTACTTTGATAATCAAGGAGGCCTCCTGGGGACTACTGAAATAACTTAGGTATCCTCTCTCCTTCTGATCTGCGAAATAGTCCAAAGGGGAACGAAGATGGCGTTAAAATATTTTCTAAACCTATCACTACAGTAGCTCTATCTAGGATATTGAGCACTTGTCTCCCGGACTACGCCGAGTATTTCAAAATCAAAGAGCCCTCCTGGGGACTACTGAAATAACTCTTATCGATTACCCCATAATTTTCAGCGTAGATGCTGTTAAAATATTATCCAAACCTATCACTACAGTAGCTCTATCTAGGACATTGAGCACTTTTATCCTGGACAACGCCGAGTACTTTGAAAATCGAGGAGGCTTTATGAGCACTCTTGAAATCCCTTAGGTATCCTCTCTCCTTCTGATCTGCGAAATAGTCCAAAGGGGAACGAAGATGGCGTTAAAATATTTTCCAAACCTATCACTACAGTAGCTCTATCTACGACATTGAGCACTTTTCTCCCGGACAACGCCGAGTACTTTGATAATCAAGGAGGCCTCCTGGGGACTTCTGAAATCCATTAGGTGACCTCTCTCCTTCTGATCTGCGAAATAATTGAAAGGGGAACGAAGATGGCGTTAAAATATTTTCTAAACCTATCACTATAGTAGCTCTATCTAGGATATTGAGCATTTTCCTCCCCGACAACGCCGAGTACTTTGAAAATCGAGGAGGCTTCATGAACACCTATGAAATCCCTTAGGTATCCTCTCTCCTTCTGATCTGCGAAATAGTCCAAAGGGGAACGAAGATGGCGTTAAAATATTTTCCAAAACCTATCACTACAGTAGCTCTATCTATGGCATTGAGCACTTTTCTCCCGGACAACGCTGAGTACTTTGATAACTAAGGAGGCCTCCTAGGGACTACTGAAATCACTTAGGTATCTTCTCTCTTTCTGATCTGCGAAATAGTCCAAAGGGGAACGAAGATGGCGTTAAAATATTTTCCAAACCTATCACTACAGTAGCTCTATCTAGGATATTGAGCACTTTTCTCCCGGACAACGCCGAGTATTTCAAAATCAAGGAGTCCTCCTGAGCACTACTGAAATAACTCTTATCGATTACCCCATCCTTTTCAGCGTAGATACTGTTAAAATATTATCCAAACCTATCACTACAGTAGCTCTATCTAGGACATTGAGCACTTTTTTCCCGGACAACGCCGAGTACTTTGAAAATCAAAGAGGCCTCCTGCGGAATACTGAAATCCCTTAGGTATCCTCCCTACTTTTCAGCTGCAAAATTGTCCAAAGGGGAACGAAGATGGCATTAAAATATTTTCTAAACCTATCACTACAGTAGCTCTATCTAGGATAATGAGCACTTTTCTCCCGGACAACGCCGAGTACTTTGAAAATCGAGAAGGCTTTATAAGCACTACTGAAATACCTTAGGTATCCTCTCTCCTTCTGATCTGCGAAATAGTCCAAAGGTGAACGAAGATGGCGTTAAAATATTTTCCAAACCTATCACTACAGTAGCCCTATCTAGGATATTGAGCACTTTTCTCCCGGACAACGCAAAGTACTTTGAAAATCGAGGAGGCTTCATGAGCACTCCTGAAATCCCTTAGGTATCCTCTCTCCTTCTGATCTGCGAAATAGTCCAAAGGGGAACGAAGATGGCGTTAAAATATTTTCCAAACCTATCACTACAGTAGCTCTATCTAGGACATTGAGCACTTTTCTCCCGGACAACGCCAAGTACTTTGATAATCAAGGAGGCCTCCTGGAAACTACTGTAATCACTTAGGTATCCTCTCTCCTTCTGATCTGCGAAATAGTCCAAAGGGGAACGAAGATGGCGTTAAAATATTTTCCAAACCTATCACTACAGTAGCTCTATCTAGGATATTGAGCACTTTTCTCCCGGACAACGCCGAGTATTTCAAAATCAAAGAGGCCTCCTGGGGACTACTGAAATAACTCTTATCCATTCCTGCATCCTTTTCAGCGTAGATGCTGTTAAAATATTATCCAAACCTATCACTACAGTAGCTCTATCTAGGACATTGAGCAAATTTTTCCCGGACAACGCCGAGTACTTTGAAAATCAAAGAGGCCTCCTGGGGACTACTGAAATCAGTTAGGTATCCTCCTTCCTTTTCATCTGCAAAATTGTCCAAAGGGGAACGAAGATGGCGTTAAAATATTTTCTAAACCTATCACTACAGTAGCTCTATCTAGGATATTGAGCACTTTTCTCCCGGACAACGCCGAGTGCTTTGAAAATCGAGGAGGCTTCATGAGCACTCCTGAAATCACTTAGGTATCCTCTCTCCTTCTGATCTGCGAAATAGTCCAAAGGGGAACGAAGATGGCGTTAAAATATTTTCCAAACCTATCACTACAGTAGCTCTATCTAGGATATTGAGCACTTTTCTCCCGGACAACGCCGAGTACTTTGATAATCAAGGAGGCCTCCTGGGGACTACTGAAATCACTTAGGAATCCTCTCTCCTTCTGATCTGCGAAATAATCCAAAGAGGAACGAGGATGGCGTTAAAACATTTTCCAAACCTATCATTACAGTAGCTCTATCTAGGATATTGAGAACTTTGTTCCCGGACAACGCCAAGTATTTCAAAATCAAGGAGGCCTCCTGAGCACTACTGAAATAACTCTTATCGATTACCCCATCCTTTTCAGCGTAGATGCTGTTAAAATATTATCCAAACCTATCACAACAGTAGCTCTATCTAGGACATTGAGCACTTTTTTCCCGGACAACGCCGAGTTCTTTGAAAATCAAAGAGGCCTCCTGGGGACTACTGAAATCCGTAAGGTATCCTCCCTACTTTTCAGCTGCAAAATTGTCCAAAGGGGAACGAAGATGGCATTAAAATATTTTCTAAACCTATCACTACAGTAGCTCTATCTAGGATATTGAGCACTTTTCTCCCGGACAACGCCGAGTACTTTGAAAATCGAGGAGGCTTCATGAGCACTCCTGAAATCCCTTAGGTATCCTCTCTCCTTCTGATCTGCGAAATAGTCCAAAGGGGAACGAAGATGGCGTTAAAATATTTTCCAAACCTATCACTACAGTAGCTCTATCTAGGACATTGAGCACTTTTCTCCCGGACAACACCGAGTACTTTGATAATCAAGGAGGCCTCCTGGAAACTACTGTAATCACTTAGGTATCCTCTCTCCTTCTGATCTGCGAAATAGTCCAAAGGGGAACGAAGATGGCGTTAAAATATTTTCCAAACCTATCACTACAGTAGCTCTATCTAGGATATTGAGCACTTTTCTCCCGGACAACGCCGAGTATTTCAAAATCAAAGAGGCCTCCTGGGGACTACTGAAATAACTCTTATCCATTCCCCCTTCCTTTTCAGCATAGATGCTGTTAAAATATTATCTAAACCTTTCACTACAGTAGCTCTATCTAGGACATTGAGCACTTTTCTCCCGGACAACGTCGAGTACTTTGATTATCAAGGAGGTTTCCTGGGGACTACTGAAATCACTTAGGTATCCTCTCTCCTTCTGATCTGCGAAATAGTCCAAAGGGGAACGAAGATGGCGTTAAAATATTTTCCAAACCTATCACTACAGTAGCTCTATCTAGGATATTGAGCACTTTTCTCCCGGACAACGCTGAGTATTTCAAAATCAAAGAGGCCTCCTGAGCACTACTGAAATAACTCTTATCGATTACCCCATCCTTTTCAGCGTAGATGCTGTTAAAAAAATATTATCCAAACCTATCACTACAGTAGCTCTATCTAGGACATTGAGCACTTTTCTCCCGGACAACGCCGAGTACTTTGAAAATCGAGGAGGCTTAATGAGCACTCCTGAAATCCCTTAGGTATCCTCTCTCCTTCTGATCTGCGAAATAGTCCAAAGGTGAACGAAGATGGCGTTAAAATATTTTCCAAACCTATCACTACAGTAGCTCTATCTAGGATATTGAGCACTTTTATCCCGGACAACGCCGAGTATTTCAAAATCAAAGAGGCCCCCTGAGCACTACTGAAATAACTCTTATCGATTACCCAATCCTTTTTAGCGTAGATACTGTTAAAATATTATCCAAACCTATCACTACAGTAGCTCTATCTAGGACATTGAGACCTTTTTTCCCGGACAACGCCGAGTACTTTGAAAATCAAAGAGGCCTCCTGGGGACTACTGAAATCAGTTAGGTATCCTCCCTCCTTTTCAGCTGCAAAACTGTCCAAAGGGGAACGAAGATAGCGTTAAAATATTTTCTAAACCTATCATTACAGTAGCTCTATCTAGGATATTGAGCACTTTTCTCCCGGACAACGCCGAGTACTTTGAAAATCGAGGAGGCTTTATGAGCACTCCTGAAATCCCTTAGGTATCCTCTCTCCTTCTGATCTGCGAAATAGTCCGAAGGTGAACGAAGATGGCGTTAAAATATTATCCAAACCTATCATTACAGTAGCTCTATCTAGTATATTGAGCACTTTTCTCCCGGACAACGCCGAGTACTTTGAAAATCGAGGAGGCTTCATGAGCACTACTGAAATCCCTTAGGTATCCTTTCTCCTTCTGATCTGCCAAATAGTCCTGAGGCGCTCATACCGGCGAATGCCGACATTCCCCCTCCCCAGATTTCGCCTTAGGCGCTCATACCGACGAATGCCGACATTCCCCCTCCCCGGATTTCGCCTGAGGCGCTCACACTTCAACACTGCTCAAAAAAGGAGTAGATAATGGATGGGATGAGGGCATCATGACAACGGAACCGATACGACCCTACCTCTACATTTCTCAAAAAAGGAGGAGATAATGAATGGGATGAGTGCATCATGACAACGGAACCGATACGACCCTACCTCTACATTTCTCAAAAAAGGAGGAGATAATGCATGGGATGAGGGCATTATGACAACGGAACCGATACGACCCTACCTCAACACTTCTCAAAAAAGGAGGAGATAATGCATGGGATGAGGGCATCATGACAACGGAACCGATACTACCCTACCTCTACACTTCTCAAAAAAGGAGGAGGTAATGCATGGGATCAGTGCATCATGACAACGGAACCGATACTACCCTACCTCTACACTTCTCAAAAAAGGAGGAGGTAATGCTCACACCGGCGAATACCGTAACCCCCCCCCCCCCAATTTGGCCTGAAAGGAGGAGGTAATTCCTATCATGATAACAGAACGGCCACAGGGAGGGAGGGGGGGAGGAATATTAGCGTCTATTAATAATTAAGAAAGAAAGTGTGAGAGGGAAAAATGACAGAAAGGAAAACTGCCACTCTCTGACGTCATGATGACCTGATATAACCGGACACAATTTAGGGCAAGACCGGGTACATCCGGCAAGGGATTATGGGACAGGTGCGGATGTGATTGAGCAACCCTTGTTTCACTACACACTCTTAACGTAGGATTCCTATGTTGTTATTGATGCAACCGGACAGAAGTTATTGGATGATCTGATAGAACCGGACACAATTTAGGGCAAGACCGGGTACATCCGGCAAGGGATTATGGGATGTTTACAATGACTCTGCATTTTTATCGGATTAGTACATAAATACATTAGATTATTTCGAATTTAGTACATATTAACGTTGAAAAAGTCGAAAAAACTGCTACCTTTTGTCGGAAAGTGGTCCGGTTGACTGTCAGCGAGTGAATCGTTTGTCGTGATTTTTAGATATTATGATCCCAGGATATGTACGGTGCTGAAGATATAAACTTTTTGACATGTCGTTGCGTAGTTTTTGAGGAGAAGCTTCACATACAGACATACATACATACATACATACAGACAAGTGACCTTTATATAAGAGACTAGCGGGGCTACCCGGCGTTGCTCAGGGTCATAAAAACATATAATTGAGAAGAAATCGCGTGTGTAACATCTTTATATTCAAACTTCTATTTCCCCCTCTCATCTATAGCCGTCTATTTATCTTTCTACCTTTCTCTTCCCTGGTCGCCCCATTTCACCGCTACTTTTAATTTTGCTTTTTGGGAAGGCTGCTTCTTCCCCACCATTTCTCCTACGTTGCCCAGGGCAATAGTATGACATATTTCTATAAAAAGTACCACCTCTATCTGCGCTTTCTATATAGGTACTTATTTCCGCTCCGGTATTAATACTATATACGTATGTATCACCACCGTGGTGCGCAGACTATATACATACCTATCGTCGCCCCAGTGCACATACTATATACGTACCTATTGCCGCCCCGGTGCATATCACTCTTATTACTCTGAAATCACTCTTATCGATTCCGCCATCCTTTTCAGCGTAAATACTGTTAAAATATTATCACAAATTATCACTACAGTAGCTCTATCTAGGATATTGAGCACTTTTCTCCTGGATAACGCCGAGTACTTTCAAAATCAAGGACGCCTCCTGAGCACTACTGATATCACTTAGGTATCCTCCCTCCTTTTCATCTGCAAAATAGTCCAAAGGGGAACAAATATGGCGTCAAAATATTTTCCAAACCTATCAGTACAGTAGCTCTATCTAAGATATTGAGCACTTTTCTCCCGGACAACACCGAGTACTTTGAAAATAAAGGAGGCCTCATGAGCACTACTGAAATAACTCTTATCGATTCCCCCATACTTTTAAGCATAGATGCTGTTAAAATATTATCCAAACCTATCACTACAGTAGCTCTATCTAGGATATTGAGCACTTTTCTCCCGGACAACGCCGAGTAATTTGAAAATCAAGGAGGCTTCATGAGCACTCTTGAAATCCCTTAGGTATCCTTTTTCCCTTTCTGATCTGCGAAATAGTCCAAAGGGGAACGAAGATGGCGTTAAAATATTTTCCAAACCTATCACTACAGTAGCTCTATCTAGGATATTGAGCACTTTTCTCCCGGACAACGCCGAGTACTTTGATAATCAAACAGGCCTCCTGGGGACTACTGAAATCACTTAGGTATCCTCTCTCCTTCTGATCTGCGAAATAGTCCAAAGAGGAACGAAGATGGCGTTAAAATATTTTCCAAACCTATCACTACAGTAGCTCTATCTAGGATATTGAGCACTTTTCTCCCGGACAACGCCGAGTATTTCAAAATCAAAGAGGCCTCCTGAGCACTACTGAAATAACTCTTATCCATTCTCCCATCCTTTTCAGCGTAGATGCTGTTAAAATATTATCCAAACCTATCACTACAGTAGCTCTATCTAGGACATTGAGCACTTTTTTCCCGGACAACGCCGAGTACTTTGAAAATCAAAGAGGCCTCCTGGGGTCTACTGAAATCACTTAGGTATCATTCTCTCCTTTTCATCTGCAAAATTGTCCAAAGGGGAACGAAGATGGCGTTAAAATATTTTCCAAACCTATCACTACAGTAGCACTATCTAGGATATTGAGCACTTTTCTCCCGGACAACGCCGAATATTTCAAAATCAAAGAGGCCTCCTGGGGACTACTGAAATAACTCTTATCCATTCCCCCATCCTTTTCTAGCGTAGATGCTGTTAAAATATTATTCAAACCTATCACTACAGTACCTCTATCTAGGACGTTGAGCAAAAAAGGAGGAGATAATGCATGGGATGAGTGCATCTTGACAACGGACCCGATACGACCCTACCTCAACACTTCTCAAAAAAGGAGGAGATAATGCATGGGATGAGTGCATCATGACAACGGACCCGATACGACCCTACCTCAACACTTCTCAAAAAAGGAGGAGATAATGCATGGGATGAGTGCATCATGACAACGGAACCGATACAACCCTACCTCAACACTTCTCAAAAAAGGAGGAGATAATGCATAGGATGAGTGCATCATGACAACGGACCCGATACGACCCTACCTCAACACTTCTCAAAAAAGGAGGAGATAATGCATGGGAATAGTGCATCATGACAACGGAACCGATACGACCCTACCTCAACACTTCTCAAGAAAGGAGGAGGTAATGCTCACACCGGCGAATACCGTAACCCCCCCCCCCCCCAATTTGGCATGAAAGGAGGAGGTAATTCCTATCATGATAACAGAACGGCTACAGGGAGGGAGGGGGGGAATATTAGCGTCTATTAATAATTAAGAAAGAAAGTGTGAGAGGGAAAAAATGACAGAAAGGAAAACTGCCACTCTCTGACGTCATGACCTGATATAACCGGACACAATTTAGGTCAAGACCGGGTACATCCGGCAAGGGATTATGGGACAGGTGCGGATGTGATTGAGCAACCCTTGTTTCACTACACACTCTTAACGTAGGATTCCTATGTTGTTATTGATGCATCCGGACAGAAGTTATTGGATGATCTGATAGAACCGGACAGAATTTAGGGCAAGACCGGGTACATCCGGCAACTCTGCATTTTTATCGGATTAGTACATAAATACATTAGATTATTTCGAATTAACTTGTAAAAAGTCGTGTAAAATAGTTGATATTCAAAACTCATGTAATAAGTTGTTAAATAGTATTATACAATGTTTGTTAAAAGAAAATCATAGTTATTATTACTTGTTAATTTATTAATGTAATTTAAACAGTGTATAGTCGATAGACCGCGCTACTGTCGTAGATTCGTGATAAATACTGATAGAAATCTTTCAAAAAAATGTTAATTTCAGATGCTTAGTCAGCCTTTTGGCTAAGATCAAAGTGTAGTATCTGTTCTCGGCATTCTTGCCTTGAGATTAAGTGTAATCCGATAGGTGTCGGTTTTACACTCTCGAATCAAAAATCAGATTATCATTTTATTTTTTAATCCCTTTTCCTTTTGGGCATTTCTTCTCCCCTAAAGTACAGGCTAATAATCTCCCAAAGGTCGGTCTCTCACCGACGATTACTCATACTCCTCCCCCCCTCCCCCTAATTTCACCTGAGGCGTTCACACCGGCGAATGCCTACACTCCACCTCCCCTAAATTTCGCCTGAGGCGGCCCCACCGTCGAATACCGATACTCCCCCTCCCCAAATGTTTCCTGAGGCGCCCCACCGGCGAATACCGATACTCCCCCAGATTTGGCCTGAGGCGCTCATACCGGCGAATGCCGACATTCCCCCCATCCCCGGATTTGGCCTGAGGCGCTCATACCGGCGAATGTCGACACTCCCCAAATTTCGCCTGAGGCGCTGATACCGGCGAATGCCGACACTCCCCCTCCCCAGATTTGGCCTGAGGCCACCCCACCGCCGACATTCCCCTCCCCAGAAATGGCCTGATGCGCCCCACCACCGAATGCCGATACTCCCCCTCCCCCAAATTTCGCCTTAGGCGCTCATACCGCCGAATACCGACACTCCCCCAAATTTCGCCTGAGGCGCTCACACCGGCGAATGTCGACACTCCCCCTCCACCAAATTTGGCCTGAGGAGCCCCGCTACCGAATACCGACACTCTCCCTCCCCCCAAATTTGGCCTGAGGCGCCCTATCACCGAATGCCGACATTCCCCCTCCTCAGATTTGGCCTGAGGCGCCACACAGCTGAATGCCGACATCCCCCCCCCCCTATTTGGCCTGAAAGGAGGAGGTAATGCCTGGAAGTATTATATCAGGATAACAGAACGGCCATAGTGAGGAAGGGTGGGGGAAGGAATATTAGCGTCTATTAATAATTAAGAAAGAAAGTGTGGGAGTGAGAGGGAAAGAAAAAAATGGTTGTAGTGTGAGTGAATTTCCTCCCACCACTCCTTTACTCTGACGTCATATCTAGTTTATCGTGACTTTCTCAAATTAGTATAAATAACGTTGAAAAATGGAGTTAAAAGCCACCCCCCATTGGAGAAAAGTGCTCAGTCGACCCCGGAAGAGTCAATTTTTTTTTCCGGTTCCGAGATATTAGACGCGCCTGGGTTGGCCGGTCGGAATGATGTCACCCGTGTGACCGTTTGTTGGGTACTTTCGGAGGAGAAGCTTTACATACATACATACATACATACAGACAGGTGACGTTTATATAATAGATTATTCATTTTGTAGTGTGGCACCATTTTGTCTCTTCATATGTTTTGGGTTTGGTGTAACCACACTTTTATCTCTTAACTGAGTTAATTCATTATTAATCATGATTCATCTTTACACATAATTTTTTTTTTTTTTTTTTTTTTCTTTCATTAAAACCATGCTACCTTTATTTAAAGTTGTTTTGTCTTGGTGTGGTACTAAATCTCTTTTTAAATTATTAAGAGAGAGATATAGCCACGATTTCGTAATCGCCCTGAATAACACGGTTCGTTTAAGAGGTAAACTACGTTCTCTTAAATCCAAAATCGCTTTTCTTCGAATATGTTTGAAGAATTTTGTGGTCCCTAGGTACATCTCCTCTCGTATCTCGAAGATCAAATGTCGCAATCCATTTGGTATCGAGAAGGCATTCCTATTAGATGAAATTCGACGCCATTCTGAGATTTTATCTTCTACTAAGACGCAGTATCATTCTCTTTGGGTCTTTGTCTGGAATACCTTGTCTTTCTTTGACAAGTTTCGTTTCTCTAAACTACTGTCTAAACAGGATCGCACTTTTCATACTAATGCCAAGTCTAAGAACGATAAATATTTAAGTATGTTGATTAAAAGAAAGTTTGGCATTCGTACAAATTCTGATCAACATATTTTTAATCTTTCTGATTATATTTTGTCTGATATAGATAAGGTCGTGTTGTCTAGAGGTCTTGATTTTTGCATTCCTCCATCAGTCATTGACAGGACCGGAATTTTTGCCGAGTTTGAATTGATGTTCTCTCAGTTGAGAATCCTTTGCCCTTCTTCCAATGAGTCTATAGGTCAGCTTAAAGCCCGGCTTAACGAATATGCTCATTCTTTTGTGAATTCTACGATACGCTCTGACGAATCATTTTGGCAAAAGAACCATTTTCAAGCTGCCAAATTACTCAAGGCGAGGACCGACATTTATATCACTAAACCTGATAAAGGTTCAGGTGTCGTAATTCTCAATCGAGCCGATTATATTTCCAAAATGGCTTCCATTTTGGAGGACACAAGTAAATTTCATTTATTAGGTGACTTGACGGCGGATCATACTTTGAGGACTGAAATTAAATTCCAGAAAAAGTTTCTAAAATTTCATAAAAATAACTTTTTCTCCAAAGAAGTCTATTCTTTGATTCGTCCTGTCAGCTCCCAGCGGCCCAGGATGTATGGATTGCCTAAGATCCACAAACCAAATTCGCCCCTCAGACCTATCTTGTCCATGGTCGGTTCTGTCCAACATGGATTAGCTAAATGGCTTGTTGAAATCTTAGATCCTGTTTTAAAATTTTATTCTATTCATTGTATTCCTGACTCTTTCCACTTTGCGTCTTTCATGCGCAGTCTGGGCCCGTCCATTGATACTGAATTTTTCGTTTCTTTTGATGTATCTAGTCTATACACAAATGTCCCTCTTGACGAAACGATAGGCATTTGTGCCGACTTTTTGTATCGTGGGCCTACAGAGACCCCTACATTTCCCGAGAATGTTTTCGTCGAACTGATGGAGTTGGCCACTAAGTCTGTCGCCTTCAGCTTTAATAATTTGATGTATAGACAGATTGACGGTGTCTCGATGGGTAGTCCTCTTGGTCCTAGCATCGCTAACATTTTCGTTGGTTTCCATGAACGTCTACTGTTTGAGAAAGTATCTAAACCGTGCTGTTATGTACGGTATGTTGATGACACTTTTGCTTCCTTTCGTTCTCGTGATGCGGCTTGTTTTTTTTTCCAACATTTAAATATGCTCCACCCATCGTTAAAATTTACAATGGAGGAAGAAAGGGAGAATATGTTGCCATTCCTCGATGTACTCGTGGAGCGCACTCCCTCTGCTTTTATTACTAGCGTTTATAGGAAGCCCACTTTTACTGGACTGTATCTTAGCTGGGATTCTTTTGCCCCTAAACGTAGAAAGAAGGATCTCATTAGGACTCTTGCCCATCGAGCTCTCATGATTTGTTCTAGTACTAAACTAGTACCTGAACTTGATAAAATCAAGGACATTTTTCTTTCTAATGGATACCCCGAGCACGTCGTCTCGCATATCATCCGAAGTAAGGTTGATAACTTCACTAGAACTAAGGTATTTGGTCCTCCTCGATGCCCCATTTATCTTAAACTTCCGTGGTTGGGTTCTTGCATCCAGCCCTTGGTTGAAAAGATATCTTCCTCGGTGACACATTGTTTCAATGCTGCCAATATGCGCATTATTTTTTCCACTCGATCCGCTTTCCCCTCCTTCCGCAAAGACGTCTTGCCTACCAATGAGCAAAGTTGCGTAATTTATAATTTTCAATGTCAGTGCGACGCTGACTATGTAGGCAAGACCATTCAGCGATTGTCGGTGAGAGTGGCTCAACATGTGCCCGGATGCATTCGTCGTCATGAACCCGTCCCGTTAGCTGGGCGGTCACAAGCCCAGGAGTCTGCCATAGGTGACCACCTTTTGGACAAAAGAATCTGTCGTGATCTATATTCCGACGAGACATTTACCATTGTGCACAGAGCACGACACCGCTTCCATCTAGATATATTGGAAGCTATCATTATTAATTCAAGACGCCCTACTCTCTGTAGACAAAGGCAATTGAAATTTTCCCTACAGTTATTCGGCGATTCGTGGTCATCCGCAAGGTGATTTGGGAAATAAAAAAAAAATATATATATATATATATATATATATATTCTTTTCTTGCGTTTATTTATGTATATTATTTCGCATGTATACAACCTTATGCCACCTGCTTGCAACTTTATTTTACACCAGTTTATGGTTGTTTCGTGTATTTTAATCACTCTACCGACGATTCCCCTGACGAGGGTCGGACGAAAGGCTGCCTTGGGAACTTCAAAGTTTTTGTGTTTTTTTTTTATGCTAATGCGAGAACTTTGTTTTTATTCGTGAATTTTTTATTCGTAAATTCCGAAACCATACAAAACGGTTTTTTTAAAAAAAAATTTGTTTTATATAAAATTATTTTCTCTTTTTTTCTTTTTCATCTTATATAAAGTTTTCCCTATATTATTCATTATTCATATATATATATATATATATATATATATATTCATATATATATATATATATATATATATATATATATATATTCATATATATATATATATATATATTCATATATATATATATATATATATATATATATTCATATATATATATATATATATATATATTCATATATATATATATTCATATATATATATATTCATATATATATATATTCATATATATATATATTCATATATATATATTCATATATATATATATTCATATATATATATTCATATATATATATATTCATATATATATATATTCATATATATATATATATATATTCATATATATATATATATATTCATATATATATATTCATATATATATATATTCATATATATATATATTCATATATATATATTCATATATATATATATTCATATATATATGAAGGAGAGTGGAAAGGAATTAGAGAAAGCAAAAGCCAAATCAAAATTCAATTCAATCCGCAAAAACTTGAATAAATTGCCTTTTTGCGGATTATACCTTGCTTTGAACTTTTGAATTGAATTTTGATTTGGCTTTTGCTTTCTCTAATTCCTTTCCACTCTCCTTCATTTCTACCTGCTCTATCCTGGATATTGAGCTGTATACTCTTCACAATAGGGTTTTACCTTTCCTAAAAGTTCGCTTTTAGTACACCTCTTTATTCATATATATATATATATATTCATATATATATATATATTCATATATATATATTCATATATATATATATTCATATATATATATATTCATATATATATATTCATATATATATATATTCATATATATATATATATATTCATATATATATATATTCATATATATATATATTCATATATATATATATATATATATTCATATATATATATATATATATATATTCATATATATATATTCATATATATATATATATATATATTCATATATATATATTCATATATATATATATTCATATATATATATATATATATATATATTCATATATATATATATATATTCATATATATATATATATATATATTCATATATATATATATATTCATATATATATATTCATATATATATATATTCATATATATATATATTCATATATATATATATTCATATATATATATATATATATATATATTCATATATATATATATATATATATATATTCATATATATATATATATATATATATTCATATATATATATATATATATATATTCATATATATATATATATTCATATATATATATATATATTCATATATATATATATATATTCATATATATATATATATTCATATATATATATATATATTCATATATATATATATATATTCATATATATATATATATATTCATATATATATATATATATATATTCATATATATATATTCATATATATATATTTTTTGATTTTATTCCATTAGTTGCGACAAAACAGGAATAAAATCAAAAAATATATATTTTGCTCTGAATTTTCATTGAGCACTCTCATAAACCCGGTTTCAACTTCCTTCGGATTCATACCCCCTGGATATTTGTAACAAGTTAATTATATTCATATATATATATATATATATTCATATATATATATATATATTCATATATATTCATATATATATATATATATTCATATATATTCATATATATATATATAGGGTGTTCGGGACAAATTAAATTCTTTTTAGAAAGCAAAGAAAAAAATGGCCAATAATTGATGTATTATCAAAATTCAAAGTGCATCCATCTCTTAGAGGAGGTTTTACAGCTCACTCGAAGAAGCCGCCCTGATCCTCTAGAACGACCACCAGACAGAACCCAAACTTGGAGCATGCAGCCTTCATGGTGTCCGACGAAAGATGCCTGAACATCAGTTTGATCCTGGCAATCAGCTCGCCGTTGCTGTTGCAAGCGGTTTGGTTGGTGTCTTTCTCACCTGCACCCTACATATAATAGTCGATCAGGTTAGTGGGGAGGAGATCCAGAAATTTCTCAGACAACCACTTCGAGGAGTGACATCGAGCTGAGTCTTACTGCCACATATATGGCCTTTCTGCAGTCACTCAGCGCTTAACAACAGTTCACAACAACTTAATATAGACATCTCAATTGAGTCCAAGTCGAGGATGAAAGGCGGCATGACGTGGCTCTGAAAATGACTAATTAAATTAAAGAGAATATATAGAACAGCAGTAAATACCAAAATCGGAAAAAGTGTTTTGAAACGATCATTTTTGCTTTTGATAACATGGACGACAAATATGTGGCAAACAGCAAATAATTCCTTCAGTCAGCAAATTTTGTTACAGACTGGGGATTTCATTTTTGAATAAAGAAGAAAGAAACACTTAAAAATTATAGAACATTATAAAAATGATGATATAGAGTTCAGGGCTGGGAGCAGAAGTGCCCAGTGGTTCTCATTCATTAGCAGACAACGTCTTCTAGTAGATTCTAAAAAACTGAGAAAGTTTATCACCTTAAAAAGCTGAAAACTCCCAAATAATCAAACATTCAGTTGTGTAATCTCTATTTTCGCTCAGTTTTCATCACGGCAATGTTTTTTTTTTTTTGTTTACTTTTTTTGTTTGCTTTTTTGGGTTGTTTTATTCAAAATAAGATTCAATGTGTGTCTTATTAGAACCACCGCAAATAACTTTTCTTTTTTATCGTCGCAAGACTTTTGGCCTTGGTAAGTGGTAAACCATTAGTATAAAAAAATATGTTCTTAAAACTAAATAGAATTTCCATGAACAGAGTTTCTTTCCAAAAACTTCCCATCTGTGGAACACATTACCATCGGATTGTTTTTCTGCAGACTACAACAGGGTCATCTTCATATCCAATCTCAACAAATAGGTGTAGTACCGCCCGCTTAAGAAATTAAATTCTGCCTTTTCCATTCATCGTTTCCAATACTCTCATAGTATTGTTCATTATCCAACTGACAATCTCATTAACCTTTATCCTTGAATGGCTTTTGGCCTTGCTAAGTGGTGACTCATTAGTATGAAAGCAAATACAAACACCAGTCAGTTGTGAGACTACATACCTCCACCTGACAATTTAAGGATGGGCCAAAGTTTTACCTGGACCTTACTTCTCCATATTGTATAAAGTGCTCGTGGCAACGCTATGTCAGTAACGGCGGCTTCACTTCCGTTCTAATCGTCATCTGTTGACTCCCTCTTTCTTTCTCTCCCCCTCTCTAAGTATATAAGTAAATATACAAAAAAAAAAGGTTGGCAAATTCAATAAAGGTCGATAAATTAGCAACTTTTTTATCGCTGCATGAAAGAAAATGCGACTGTTTTTTGTAAATGTCGCAATGTTAATGTAATTTTTAATAAAATCCCCAAAGTTATTCTATGAAAAGGTTGCTAAGTCAAAAACTATTTGCCTGATCAGGCTGAACATTTGCATCGTGGTTACTGTTATCAAACAGCATCAGATCGATGCAACAAATTTGGAAAAATCAGAAGTTGGAATTTTGTAAAAATTTCAACCGTGACCAAATGTTCAAGGTCACAGTCTAACGAAGTCTGGTCAAAGTCAAGGTAATATAAGACGTGGGACTTCATTCGCTACAATATGTGCCAAGTACATGTTTCTATGATGAACAGGACCAAAGTTATCGCCAAAAGTCTGACTTTAACCTTTTCTGTGACCTTGACCATGATCTTTGACCTAGATATTACAAAATCAAATCAGTTCTTTGAGCAAATTTGGTGACGATTGGTCCAGAGATATGGATGCTAGGCTGTACACAAACAAAGCAACAAACCAAACTGAAAACATAACCTCCTTAATGGAGGTAATATAAAAGTGTCTTGGAACTGATATTTCAGCTAGTATGAGTTAAGTGTTAACTTACAGGAAAACTGAAGGCGATTTGCGTGTAGGTCAAGAGGTGAACATGGAAGTATTCTAGCAACTTCAAATGGTCATAAATCTTTGTTTAATAAAAGAAAAACATTAAAGAGACAAAGAGATAAATGTGTCACGACAACTGCTGTTACTTTGACTTTCGCTGGAGACTTGGAGCGAGAGAAAACACGACAGAAACTCAGCAATAAAACAAATTTAAACAAGGCATAAATTCCGTACATTCATAAGATTCTTAGTAATTAAACAATAAAGAACATTGTATTGTTTTGAGGCCTCTGTTCTCTCACGATACAATGGACAGGCCCTGTAAGGGTGCCTGTACGGGGAGTCTATTATGAAGCAAGGATAGCACAATCACCAAACATAGCTCTCCTGAACCGCTGGGATTGCTTGAGTTAAGGATGACTGTTAACAATGCTGGGACAAGCAGAGAGTCCTTTCACATAGAGCAACTGATATTCTCAAATGGTCATCCATTTTGTATTCTCCATGCTCAACGTCGCTTAACTTTGGTGATATAACACGTTCGGGTGTGACAATATCATTATGTTGTGTGTGTGTATGTATATATATATATATATATATATATATATATATATATATATATATATATATATTTATTATTAAAAATAACCGACAATTTTCGTCTGGTTATTTTAGTATTGATCCCTTCAATTTTCCGGATTAAAATCTTAATCTCGGAAGAAAATTGGCTGATGAAACTGCGTTGGTCCAGAGTACTTTCTGACCCGTCTGGGTCCATCGTCAGTGGAATAATGACAAACAGGTAAAGACCTGGAGTGAGATTTATAATCAATTATGGAGGGAAAATTTAAATATGAAACTATATTTGTTAGGTATTATAAGCATTTAAGTATGTTAGTACTAGTGTTAAAACATGTACATTATGGCAGTTTCATCAGCCAATTTTCTTCCGAGATTAAGATTTTAATCCGGAAAATTGAAGGGATCAATACTAAAATAACCAGACAAAAGTTGTCGGTTATTTTTAATAATATGTGTCTTAAAGAAAAAATGCTGCCTCGATATACATATATATATATATATATATATACTAGGCGTAAAGCCATGTTCCAGCCTCTGCTGTTGAACACTATCTGACTACTGGTTTAATATCAGGCTGCGAGTAAAAGGTGACTTTGCAACTGGGTTTGAATCTTTTGACAGGCAGGAATTAAGATTGCATAAACATAAAACACAGGTGTCTGTAGGTAATAATAATAATAAATATTTAAAAAATATCATATATATATATATATATATATATATATATATAAAATAAATGTGAAAAATATATAAATGTTTATATATTTTTTTAATTTCATATTTCTTTACACATAGGGATATAAAATGACTTTAACAAAAATGTCCTTTTAAAACAGATCTATTCTTGTGAGAATCAATTTCCCAAACAAAATATAGTTGAATATTCACGATTCAAACCTATAAAGAGTTATTTAATTTTCTTTTTAAATTGCAATAGCGCTATAAATAAATAAAATTACACATTATGATTTACTTTCAGTTTCCGAGCAAAACTTCTTACACATGTTCCTGGAGAAAATTCACTATTATATAAAATAAAGACGTTTGTCCCCTCTACTTTTGACGATTATAGAAATCACACCAAAAACATAACATGCTACACATTTCCGATAACTACCAACAACAATTCCTAATGAGTGTTTCACGAAAAAATAATTACATTTACATTTGTAACAAAAAAATATTACAATTAATCCTAGATTTCTACTTCTCCCAAATACGTATTCCCACAAAGAAGATAGCAAAGACTTTCACCCTCTACCCATTTACTACTTCCACGCGCTCCTTTGACACCGCGTTCATCCTTAACATAAAAGAAATTCTTCTAAGACACCCAAAAAACATCCAAATTATTTCATTTCAACTTACTTATAATCTTCGACATAATACATACACGTCCAAAACAAAATAATACTTGCTCCCTTCCACAAAATATGGGAATAACGAAGAGGTAGTTACAATCTAACTATCTACTATTTCTTACATTTGTAAACCTATTCCGGAATTTATGTGTTTCAAAAACGAACAGACTATCACTCTGAAATAAAAAAAAACATGACATAAGTAATTTCCTGCCTTCACTCTTAATTTCGTTCTGAATCTAAATAATTAATTTCATCTTTAAAAATATTCATATCAACATTATTGGTCCCCCGATTTAAAAAATCGGGGGACCTATGTTTTGAGGCATTTTCAGTTAGACATTTTGTATTCTTAATTCATAAGCATATTGGCATTTTTTCTTATTTCAAACATACCAAATGAATATTCGATTTCGAACTATTAAACTTACTTCTAGCAAAAAATGAGGTTAGAAACAACAGTTTAAAGGCTTCAACATCGCTTGGAACAAAAATGAATACATATGATCAAGGTGTTTTCTTTTGGCATTCTACAAATGATCCTGAAGGTATTCTCATGTGTTTTGTTGATGACCAATTATGGGGTGGAACAAAAAAGTTTGAAGAATGTGTCATAGAAAAATTGAGGGGCACATTTGATATTAGCTGTGAGCATTCATCTGCTTTTAAATATATAGGCATTGAACTTAAGCAAAGATCAGACTTCTGTATTTATATCAACCAGGAAAGCTATATCAGGAGCATTGAGCCTATCAGCATAGACAGACATTGACAGCTTCAGAAAGATGATGCAGTTACTATGGAAGAGAAAGCTAGACTGAGGTGTCTTATTGGACAGCTTAATTGGTTTGCAGGCATGACACAGCCTGATGTGGGGTTTGCTATCTGCCAGTTAAGCTCTAAAATCAAAAATGTTAAAGTTAGCCACCTCAATGAAGCAAATAAGATCTTAAGGTATGTCAAAAACACACCAACCGGTATTTGCTAGACAACCTCAAAAATTTAAAAATTGTGACCTATTCCGATGCAAGCTATGCTAATCTTCCTGATGGGGGAAGCCAAGGAGGACAAATTGTCTTTCTTGCTGATGAAGAAATGAGAGCTTGTCCACTAACATGGAAATCCACTAAAATCAACATTAGCTGCAGAGACCCTATCATTTGTTAGTCCCCCGATTTATATTGTTTTGAGGCATTTCCGTCCGTCCGTCCGGATTTTTCCCCGCAACCATGTATTGAATTTCTCTGAAATTTTGCATGAAGTTGTAACTTTGGTCAGATTAGAAAGTGACATTCTCTGATTTTTTAAACAAAAATCTGGTTAGCCCCCCAGGGGGTCAAACGGCCCCGAAATGGCAAAAAATGACATTTTTTGCCCCAGAACTTTTCATCCATCCATTCAATTTCTCTGAAACTTGGCCAAAATGTGGAGGCAATTGTTCCTAATAGAAAATAAGTATCGCTGACCTTGGAAAAAAATCTGGTTCGCGCCCCCAAAATGGCAAAAAATGACCCTTTTCTCCCCTAACGTTTGATTCATCCATTCAATTTTTCTGAAACTTGGCCAAAATGTAGAAGCAATTGTTCTGGATATAAAATGAGCATCCTTGACCTCAGAAAAATTCTGGTTTGCACCCCCAGGGTTTTTCTGGCAGGGGGGGGGGGAATTTTGGGACAACAATTTATACCATATTTTAATCACCTTATTAACTAACAGTGGTTTCTTTTCTGATTTCTTTCTCTTTTTAGAAGTGATAATCTAATAATTATTTTTTTTAAGTTAAATTATTTTTTTTTTATCCCTCCCCCCACCAGGCAACGGCGGGACACGTGTCCTGCTAGTAATATATATCTCCAGCACTTGGTATTCACAAGAGATCACCTATTTAGTACTGATTAGGTTCAATGTCGCTTAACTTTGGTGATCTAACAGAAACCGGTGTGCCAACGTGATTTTGCCATATTTTTTTACTACACAGATAAGAATAAACACAGTTCTTTGTTTAAATGAGATTTTAAGAATTTTCTTAATTAAGATTTAAATAATAATTCAATGTAAATATAAAAAACAAAAATAAATGGGTAAGGGTATGCATTTTTAATTTAAAAAAAATATATATCAATGTGATGTTTAAAGACTGGAATTTAGATCTCACAAAATGCATTGCGGTTAATTTCTTTTTTAATTAGGAATTTTAAAATTTAATTTCTTTTTAAATTTTTTTTAAAAACATAGTTCACCCCAAACAAGGCAGGCCGCCACTATAGACGTAAGGGGCTACTAAGAAAAAGGGTAAAAGTTTTTTTTGGGGAGCTGCGCAGCGAGATGTCTGTTTACATTAGTTTTAAATTTCTGCATGTCAGTACTGTCAGGAAAGCAGGGAGGGAGTTCCAGAGTCCAGCAGCACGAGGAAAGAAGCTTTTGGAGTAGAAAGCTCTTCGGCATCTGGGGACCTCCATAGTGAATGGATGCGATTTGGCAGATTGTCGGGTTGGTCTAGTGAATTTACGTCGTGGGGGTACCAAAGCAACAAGCTCATCAGAGCACAATCTATTGAAGTACTTGTAAAACAGGCACAAGGAAGCAACATTGTGGCGATGGGACAGGGGCTGGAGCTTGGTGGATAGTGAGGAACCTATCAAGTTGGCGACTCTTTTTTGGACCTTGTCTAAGAGGGAGAGACTAGCGGATGATGCACCAGCCCAGATGTGGTAACAATACTCCATGCATGGGCGGATGATGGCTTTGTAGAGATACAGGATAATGTCAGGTGTGAGAAGTTTACTGGCACGGTAGAGGGAGCCCACCTTCTTTGCAGCAGCCTTGGTAATGTCTTCAATGTATTTATTCCAATTCATGCCTGTGAAAGTTAGGCCAAGGAGTTTGAATGATGAACTCTCAGGTAGGGTGTTATTTGCCATGACAATCGGTGGTTGGAGAGGTTTCTTGTAGTTAGTAAAGGAAAGTAACTTTGTCTTTGCCGCATTAAAAGTTACCATCCATTTTTGACCCCAATCCACTACAGACTGGAGGTCATTTTCTAAGGATTCAGCCATTGCCTCAGATATGTGCGCATCGGTTTTGCCCACATGACGAGAGTAGAGCGTGGTGTCATCAGCAAATATTCCTATCTCAGTCTCAATAACATCAGGGAGGTAATTTATGAAAATCAGGAACCGTAGAGGTCCAAGGATGGATCCCTGGGGTACACCATCATTTATATCATGTTGCTTAGATGAATGTCCATCGAGGACAACCTGGAATTTGTCCAGTAATACCATATGAGTGCAAAGGCCTTGGATATATCAAGCGCTACCGCCCTAGCTTCACCTGTCTTGTCCAGTGTATGATATATGCGTTCAGAGATGACCATTAGGATATCTGCAGTAGATCGTGCTTGTCTAAATCCGTATTGATGATCAGAAAGAAGTTAGGCATTAACTAGGTGCTTGACTATCGCTAGATTAATTAATGATTCAAAGATTTTAGCAAAGATCGGGAGTAGAATTCTTGAAGACTGGTATCACAGAGGCAATTTTCCAACTATCAGGGAAATAAGATTCAGCAAGGCATTTGTTGTATAGTTTGGAGCAGAGCATTTCTTTATTACTATTGAAATTAGGAATTTTTTAAAATTTAATTTCTTTTTAAATAGGAATTTTTTAATTTAATTTCTTTTTAAATAGGAATTTTTTAATTTAATTTCTTTTTAATAGGAATTTTTTAATTTAATTTCTTTTTAATAGGAATTTCTTAATTTAATTTCTTTTTAAATAGGAATTTTTTAAATTTAATTTCTTTTTAAATAGGAATTTTTTAATTTAATTTCTTTTTAAATAGGAATTTTTTTAAATTTAATTTCTTTTTAAATAGGAATTTTTTAATTTAATTTCTTTTTAAATAGGAATTTTTTTAAATTTAATTTCTTTTTAAATAGGAATTTTTTAAATTTAATTTCTTTTTAAATAGGAATTTTTTAAATTTAATTTCTTTCTAAATAGGAATTTTTTAAATTTAATTTCTTTTTAAATAGGAATTTTTTAAATTTAATTTCTTTTTAAATAGGAATTTTTAAAATTTAATTTCTTTTTAAATAGGAATTTTTTAATTTAATTTCTTTTTAAATAGGAATTTTATAATTTAATTTCTTTTTAAATAGGAATTTCTTAATTTAATTTCTTTTTAAATAGGAATTTCTTAATTTAATTTCTTTTTAAATAGGAATTTTTTAATTTAATTTTTTTTTAATAGGAATTTTTAAATTTAATTTCTTTTTAAATAGGAATTTTTTAATTTAATTTCTTTTTAAATAGGAATTTTATAATTTAATTTCTTTTTAATAGGAATTTTTAAATTTAATTTCTTTTTAATAGGAATGTTTTAATTTAATTTCTTTTTAATAGTAATTTTTTAAATTTAATTTCTTTTTAAATAGGAATTTTTTAATTTAATTTTTTATGCTATTGCATTTGCAATCTAAATAAATATTTCATATTAAAGTAAAAAAATAATAATTATTAAATTAGATTATCAAATTCAAAGCTACGTTTACCCAACATGTGGACAGACGTAAACTGGTTTCATAATTTTGTATATTTAGATAACAAAATAAACACAACTTTTAAGAGACTTATTGTAAATACAAGCAAAAAAATGCTCCGTCTGAGACTGAAAAGATCGTATCATGGTGAATAAACATATACTACACTGACCCACAAAGGAGGAGCCAATGACAGAGGATGGTATCATGATGAACGAACACTACTCATCTCCCCCCAAAAAAGGAGGAGTTAATGCCTGGGAGGATGATAGCATGACATCAGAACAGATAGTACATAACCTTCTTCCACCTAAAAAAGGTACTCCTGGGAGGATAGTATCATGAGAAACATATACTATACTTCCCCCACAAAAAGAGGAGATAATGCCTGAGAGGAATGTATCATGACTACTTTGGGACGATTAATCCGAATCTAAATCGGAACTTTTTGGGGTATTGGAAGCGGTATCGGAATTAGTAAAAAATTTGTGCCTATTTTTTTATGCTAAAAACGATTCTTTTAATTGTTTTTTGTTGGTTTAAAACAAAATTTTCCATTGCTGCTACTAATGATGAAATGATAAATATTTATTGATTTTAAACTACCAGTCAAACTAAAATCTATAGATCACCCCCCCCCCAGTGTATTTTTACATTTACGAAAATATATGTACATATTACATAGGTTTTACGGTAATCTGAAAATTAAATAAACAACAACAGCTCTATAGCTAAATATTTAGAGATTTTAATTCAATTCAATTAATTTAACAAAAAATAAAACAAGCATGTTTCTAGTTTCCATGTAGGGAAAAAGTGGTAGAAATTTACACAGAAGAGGATACAGTAGCCCAGCACCGATCCAAATTCACCTTGAATTGATGCGTTGTTGGCACATTTATTACCTCTCTTGGGAGACTATTCCAAAGTCCAGGGATCCTGATTGAGAAGGCGACCCTCCTCCGGTTCAATCGAAATCAGCGGTGAAATAGTTTCTTGTGATGTCAGCGTAGACCTCTTTCTGGTGCAGGAGTGAATAATAGTTCCTGAGGTATATCATAAGGACCATTGAGGAGATTGTAGGCCAAAATGAGATCATTGTGTAATCATCGGCGCTCAAGGGAGAAAAGGTTAAGTTTCTTGAGTCGGCTTTCATAGGGAAGATCCGATAGACCCTGCACCATTTGAGTAGCCATTCTTTGAACTCTCTCCGGATGCTGAATATCACGTATTAGATATGGAGCAGAGGCTTGGACACCATACTCTAACAGTGGTCTAACAAGGGAGACATAAAGTGGTAGAAATATTTAAAGAGTGAGTTTGCTGAAAGAACGTCGAATGAGAAATAGAGTGCTCCTTGCTTTGTTTGCAGCCTGAATGCAATATGTAGATGGCTTAAAAGACGAGTCGACCAGAAGACCAAGATCTTTTTTCTCGTTCGCCTCTTTGAGCAGAGCCGTGTTACCACCGATAGTAAGAGTCGAGCCAGAAGGAGATCCTACTGCAATATGGCAGCATTTATCAACATTAAGGTATAAGTCCTATTCAATGGACCATTTCCATGCATGTTGAAGGCTACGGTTACTAATTTGCCGTCATCTACAAATAGGAGCACGTTTCCATTAATCACTACCGGCATGTCATTAATATAAAGTAGAAAGAGAATAGAACCCAGCACGGCGGAATTGATGATCTTGAGCCAGAATCGAGCGGTGGAGGTGGCCCGGACTTAGTTCTTTCCCGCAGTGAGAGGGTCCGCTTTTGCCTGGCTTGCAGATGGAAAGGGAAATAAGTTTTGGCTGACTAGTTTTCTAGTGAGGATTGAACTCACAACCTCGAAGTAACAAATTTACTGGTTGCTGCACAATAATAATAGATTTAATTATCATGACAAATAGTGAGCCAGCAGATTATGTTTTTTTTGGATTGGTTAAGCGGAATTAACTGAGGGAAAATCTGCTAATAAAAAAGACAAGAAAATCAGAAAAAACGAGAAACGTGATTGTCGAGTGAGATTCTGCGGTGAGCCGAATTGTTTTCGTTCATTGGAGCTCGAAGTTACAGAGGGTTTTTGTGCTTCTACAGGAATTGAACCGAACTGAGTTTTTTTTTTTTGCTTGTTAAACGTTTGAAGTCTAGTCATAGACTTCTGAATTCCCAGTTATAGGAGCCTTGAGAAACACCACTGTAAGCATCCATTTCAGATGACAGAGATTTAAAAAGAATCAGAATTGGAATCGTGAAAAATCTTGAAATCGTCCCATCACTAATCACGACAAATGGGTGGCTAAGTGGTTAACGATGTGAACTGAGGACCTGGGTGTGTGGGGTTCAAAACCAGTTCGTTCCACAGAAACACTTTCATCAAAATCCATACCTGACCTTGTGCCTAACCATCCTGGAGAGGAGGTAAATAAAATACTACACTACCTCCCAAAAGGAGGAGGTAATGCTTGAAGGAATGTATTATGACAAATGAAAATATACTATACTACCCCCCCCCCCCCAAAAAAAAAGGATGAGGCAAAGCCAGAGAGGAAAAAAGGTGGTAATGTCTGGGAGGACGATATCATATACTACACTGCCCCTCAAAGGAGAAGGTAATGCCTAGTAGTATGATACTCCACTACCTCCCACTACTTATCATAAATATTACTACTTCCATTTTATAAATTATTTTCTAATTCATTAAGAAATATGTCGAGTAAAACTTACTGTTTTGTTTTCAAAGAATTTGCATGAACTAAATTCCTGACTTTGACTCACTGGCAACCATTGGAGAACCTGAAAGACAAAAACAAATTATTTTATTATTATAAATGGTTTTATATGTTTTACATGTCGGCATGTGTTGGATGGCTTTTAGAAATTGACTTCCAAACTCACCTATTTCTGGCCAGGTCTTTATTTATCCCTTTCTTTCAAATCCATTCTTATCACTTCCATGTTTTTCTTGGCTTTCCTCTGCCAACTGACACTGCTACCATAACTGTTCTACACCTACTAACGCAAGAACTCTCCTCCATTCTTTTGATGGGCCATACCATTGGAGTCTCCTGTTCTGCACACATTTCCCTACACTGTACACATTTAATCTTCCTCTGATGTCATCAGATCTAACCCTGTCTTTAAGGCTCACATTACACATTCATCATATCATTCTCATATCATTTCTCTCCATGCAACACATGTCCTCAACCCTAATTGACCAGTTTTCACTTCCATACATCATCACATTGTGTACACATGCCTGATAGTCTCTTTTTTTAGTTGACGGTGGTAACACTCTGCTGGTTAGTAATGGCAGAAGTTCCTTGAACTTACTCCATCCACTCCTAACTCTTACTATCACACCAGCACCTGCTCCTCCCTGTGCTCCAATGGTATCACCAATGTAAAATTTCCAAACAATCTCAATAACCTTGCCATTCAAATATACTTTCTCCACATCTTTTACACACAAACTTGTTATTGTCTACCACTGGTTATCATCTCTCACCTTACCTGTAATTCTTGTGTACCCAATGCTTGCAACTACCACAAGAATTTGTGTTGCACCAGACTCCTTTTCAACAAACTGTGCAGAGGAACTTTCTTCTAACAGATGGCTTTCCAAAACTACAACCAATCATCATCACTTTGGCATTGGTAGCATTCACTCTCAGACCGAAACTTTCTATAGCATTCTTCCAAGTCTTTATCTTAACGAGTAGACCGTTCAATTATTTTACAGGCAAACACTAAATCATCAGCCTACTTCTGGACAACCTGTATGAAACTCCCTAGACAATGCTTTTTAAACATAAATGAAAAGCAATGGATTCAGTACAGAACCCTGATGTACAGAACATTTAACATCAAAACTTTCACTGAATGTGCTGTTAATTCTAACACAACTTCGAGCATTTCTGTACATTGCTTGAACAACCTTCATCAACCACTCGTTTGCCTCTAGTTTACGTAAAGCCCACCAGACAACATCTGACACTATGACAAAAGCTTTCTCTAGATCCATAAAAGCAAAATACAGGTTTTTCTTCTTACCAACATACTTCTCTTGCATTTGTCTCAAGATAAATGTATCATCAGTGATACTCTTCCCAGGCATAAAACCAAATTGCATTTTTTCTATGCTTATCTGACTTATTTGCTGCTCAATTATTCTCTCAATCACTTTCAGGAGCTGATCCATCAAATTTAAGCCTCTATCCAGATCTTCCCCTTTACCCTTGTAGCAATTCACAATTGTACTAAGTTCCCAGTCTTTTGAGATAACCTCTTCTTTTATGATCTGATTTATCAAGTCTGTGATCAGCTCAATACCTGTTTCACCTGCAGCCTTCAACATTTCTGCAACAATTCCTGAGGGTTGTCCAGAATTACTCTTTTTCATCTTACTCACAGCTTCTATTATTTCTTTCGCAATTCTTATAGCTGGATCAGATATTGCTTTTGCAACTTCTAGATTTTCTTAGTTCCACAAAAATCTCAGCATTCAAAAATTTTTCATAGTGGCATTTCCAAGCATCCATCTTGTCCTGTTCATTTGTTGCTAACAATCCATTGGCATTTCGAATGTATTTCTCTCCAACAATATCCATATTTGTATTTGTTCAGCTATTCTGAATACTACATTATTTTGATCATCTCTTCATAGTATATCAGGAAACCTGGCTTGCTCAGCCTCCTTCTTGGCTTTGTATATTGTTCTGCTTGCTTTCTTCTTTGCCTCCAGATAAACATCATTATCTACTAAATGTTTTATCCAATGACTTCTCAACTTCCTCATTCCACCAACATGTCACCCTATGCCTTGGAGGCCCTTTCGTTCACACACAAGTCTGGTCTGTTACATCCAACAGTGTATCCTTCAGCATCTTTTATTGTTCTTCCACACTTCCTGTAGTCGATCTGATAGTTGAACGCTCCATCACTTTGTCTCTAAACTTGTATTTCAGATGTTTTTCATTCAACCTCTGCACTTTTTTCCTGAGGATAAACTTTCTCTTTACCTCATGAGCTTTCTTCAGCATGACATTACAAATAACCGGTTTTAAGTGCCGTGTCACAATTTCGTCACCAGATATTGCTTTCACAGCACTTAAAAGCTTTTTGTCCTTTTTCCTAACCCGCAGATAATCTACTTGAGTCTTTGCTGAACCAGATTCATACGTGACGAGATGGCTTTCCTTTTTCTTAAAAAAGGCGTTTTCAACCAACATGTCATCCATTGAAAAACCAAATTCTAAAATTCTTTCTCCTTCTGTATTTCTATCACCATTTCCTCCATGCGCAGCCTCAAAAGTCACTGTGACGATTCTACGGTTTTCTAACGTCATTTGATTCAAATTTCTTGCCACAGCAGTACTTCCTTTTCAGCAATCAATAAGCCTGTCATAAAACTCATCATTCGCATCTTCACTGAACCTTTCATTCACTGTCTCCTTCCTTCTCTATTTTCTTTGATACACTTATCAACTTCCTCATTATACCAAAATGTCACCATATGCTTTGGGGACCTGTTATTCTCTCAATCATTTTCAGAAGCTGATCCATCAAACAGACTCAGTACTAAAATAGGAAATGATTGATGGGTTTTATTTGCTTATTTTAACTATTTTAACAATTAAAATTGTAGTCTTTGTTTGAAAATGTCTTCCCTTAAAAACGAGATTTGTAACGTATACAAATTAGGCACAAGGCCAGAATTAATATAAAAGTTACAGTGTCAATGGCAAGGGGTTGTCTTTTTTTTCTTCTTTTCCTTTAGGACAGAAATAAGGCGCGCATTTGAAGTGGCTCATACTCAGCGGTTCTTTGATATGATAGAGGCGCGTTCAAGCTATTTTGATCCTATTAGAACTATAACGTACAGACAATTGACATTCGGCTTATCCCAGAGTTCTGCGGCATGGCGACAGATGTACCAATAGTAGAATGGTGTGAAGACTTGGAATTGACGTGTGAACTTTGCGAAATAACCAAGATAGAACGAATTCAGCCACAGTTGAAAGGCGTGGCCTGGGAAACGTATCGGCAGCTATCTAAAGAGCAACAAGACGTCGTCAAAAAGATCAAATGCACTCTTGTAAAAGCCTATGGAATGGATTCGTTTGTGGCTTTCAAACAATTTACCACACACTGCCTTTTTCCAGGAGAGACTGCAGACAAATTCCTAACAGGCTAGCACGGCTGGTAAGTGAAATGCCGCCAGAATGTTTGATAAAGAGTGCCTTTATCAGTGGGCTACCGAGTCACGTCAAAGGACGTCCACCAGAATGGAAACGCTAACATTAAGAGAGATACTTGAAAGAGCTCACGTTGCATTGGTGGACACCAGGGACGAATATTTAGCCGCTGCAGTGCGACCTAAGCAGGCCTTGCATGCGCCAAATCTTTACGAAACTAGTCAGAGTGATTTCAACTGTTTCAGATGCGGGGGCCCAAACCATCTGGCTAGAGATTGCATGCAACGCGGCAGTTTTAGAAACTGTAGAGAAAGATCGGCTATACGTTGTCATCTCTGCAACAAAACAGGGCACCTCGTTAAAAACTGTCCAGGAAATAGAAACAGGGACAGGATGACAGCGCCACTCAATCCCCATTCAAATTAGAAAAGGTGCTCCCTGTGATTAAAGCTGTTATTAATGCCAAAAAGTGCATAACACTGGTGGATTCTGGATGTTCTCGGCCCCTTGTAACTGGACCAGTGTGCGATCCTTGGATTTGGCAAGCATCGGACGTTCTAACAGTCGACGGTGAAATTCTCCGCAGTAGTGGCATCGGGACTATCACGCTGGCAGTAGAATACATAATCCCGTAAAAGTTGATGCTCTGGTCATGGATGATCCGCTGTTAGGATTCGACATGCTAATCGGAATAGATGTCATTAAGATGGTGGGTGGAGTCTGCATAAAATCAGTCCGGTGATGCTATCTTTTTAAGGACAAAGCCATGTGATTGCGTCACAATCAGAATCGAGGAACCAGATTTCAGTGCCGAGTTCGATAAGCAGACCAGGGCTTGGACAGCATCGTGGAAATAGTCAGGCAGTCAGCCACCCACGGGACTTAAAAATAAGGTGCCTGAATATCCCATGTCCGTTTAAGTTCAGCAAGAGTATCACCATGAGCTGGCAACGTGGCTGAACAATGGATGACTGCTTCACGATCCTGAGGAGGAATTTTGTCCTCCAAAAGGCCTGATTCCATTAATGGCCATATTTCTACAGAATAAGTCTATGTCTAAGGTGCACCCAGTGTTAGACTTTTGTGAGTTGAATGGATATGTCGACGCTGACACGGCACATACCGACATCTGTGCGCAAAAGTTAAGAGAGTGGAGAAAGAAAGGCTTTCAAACTTATCTTCAAAGGAAAGAGGTACTGCTTATCGCGTTTTGGACATCAATGTGAAACCATCCATGATGCAAGCTATTGGGGAGGCTACACTCTCGAAAGATGACGTTATCTGGCAAGTAACTTCGACCTACATTGACAACGTTTTCATCAACGAAAATTTAGCTTCTACAACTAGAGTGAGACAATATTTGGCTAACTTTGAACTAGCGAGCAAAGAACCAGAGCGGCTGAAGAATGGTTCGGGAAGAGGGAAACATGTTGTTATCCGTCGCAGTGTGTTCTCATTTTGTGGCAAGCTAGTCAGGCACTTCTCCGTGGTTAAATGGCTGAGGGTGGCTGCAGCATTGAGAACAGAGCGGGAGACGTAACAAAAGGTTTGAACAACAATGATAAAAAAAGTCGCCATAAGAGTGCACCAAGAAGACCTCGTGCAAGGGAATGATGCAATATGGAGCTACTGTGGAGGATGCGAGCTGGTTACGAAAGTAAAAGGGATACACAACCCATAAACTTGACAGAGCTTGATGCTAAAAGGTGTAAACATGGCATTAATGTAGAAAGTGATATAGTTGCTTTCCACATTAATGCCATGTTTACATCATCTGCCTGTGTGAACAAATGGGTCATGGATACCCTCACGAGGAAGGCCAGGGTGCGCACCAAAGCGGCAAGTGAGATGCTAATCAGGTGGCAGGTTGATACACTCGCAAGCCTGGTCAGAGAATATGAACTATCTGTAGATGCAGTCCTGGTGAGGTTGAAACATAACCAAGCGGATAGTCTGACGAGGGTACCACAGCGATGGCTTGATCTTATCAAGAAGACGGTTGAACCTCCGTACTGTGCAAGTGCTGTGTTGTCAAGCAAGCACGACAGGATAGGGTCCATCCATCACCGAAGTGGCCACCCTGGCATACGGAGGACACTGTACTTTCTCAGACAGGTTGATCTCACAGTTTCTAAAGTGTCAGTGAGGGCTATGGTAAGAAATTGTGAAAAGTTCCAGTCGATTGACCAACCACCCACGCGTTGGCCGAGGAGGAGATTGGACGTTAGCGACACTTGGTTTCAAATGGGAATGGATGTAACCCACTACCAACGCAGACACTATCTGTCGCTCATTAACTGCAAATCCACACGTCATCTGAGACGAAAAGATGCTGCAAGCCTCATCTGCCACTTGGAAGGCCTGTTCTGCGTGCATGGGGCGCCGACTAAAATACTCATTGACAATGACACAGCAAGGTCCTCGGGGACTTTCTAGATGAATGCGGAATATGATTGCATTTTCTCGTTGTTCGCATGTCCCCTCCGGTAATGACATTGTGGAGCGATGTCAGTGAAGCGTAAAGCGGATAGTAGCAAGGAAACAGTGCACCATAATGGAAGCGGTCTATGGGTACAATGTTACCCCGAAGGATGATGTGTCGCCGCTGACTGCCTCTACCAACCTGATTCATCGCTACCGTATCCGACTGAAGGGTATCGATGCGCTTCCTCCAGAAAAACTCAAACATCAGTAGATTGGATACAATGTGGGTTATCGTGTCTGGATGAAGACCCAAATTAGACGATGCACAACCCCTTATACACGTGGACGTGCTACGGGTGTGATCAGCCCACAGAACATCCTTGTCGATGGGATGCCCCGCCATGTAAGAGATCTCTGTTCCGTCATAAGCCTGGATACTTTGGAGAGTGGGAGTGACGGCAAGCTCTCAACCCAAAGTGCAATAACCATCAACGAAGCTGGCGGTGATCCCCTTAAGGTAAACAACACGTATACAACAGATGACACTTCTGCAGACAAATTGTACGAGGAGGAAATACCAATACGACAGAGGAGCACTAGACGCAAGAGACCCAACCCGGATTGTCATCTATGTAATCATCAGATCACGGGAGAGTGTAACAAGGTTGAAAGGGAGAACCCTCAGACTGCTGACGTTGAGCCAGCTGCGGTTCGCTGTTAGAAGGGGCAGCAGGTGGTGTGCAGTGTTTCCAAGCAAAACTCAACGTTTAAGTAACGTATAGATTAAAGTAAATTAAAATAAGATAATTTATGAGTCACGAATCTCTTCTCAAGCGAAACAAAATTTGTAACGTATGCAAATTAGGCACAAGGCCAGAATTAATATAAAAGCGACAATGTCAATGGCAAGGGATTGTCTTTTATTTTTCTTAGGAACAGAAATAAGGCGCACATCTGGAGTGGCTCATACTTGGCTGTTCTTTGATACGATAGAGGCGCACTCACATTCACTCTAAGAAGAACTTTTCCATTTTATAAATTCGGTTAATTACTTTCGAAACACACAAATGATGGTATCCTTTCCCCCAGTAAAAACAAAACAAAACAATTTCTTTTTTATTTCATCTGTCGTAATAGAATATATTGAAATGACATAAGAAATCATTTACCTTCAAATATTGGTTGAATTTTCTCATCGAATTCAAATGACAGATGAGCCACCGCAAATAAATAAGGACGTCATCTATTCTTATGTACGTCAAAATTTCGGTGTCAGTTTTTCCTCTTGAAATCTTGGCGATAGAAAGGCGTTTGGCTCTTGAAAGACAATCTTCATATTCTCTGATAACCTTTCTAGAAAAAAAAAATGCAGTCATTCAAACAAAAACTCAAACAAAATAACAAACAATTCGAACTGTATTTAAATCAGCCGGGTTTTCTTTCTTCCGGCCAAATGTTATGTCCGGTATCCCAGATGCGATATTCAACATTATAAATTGATTGTACTTCATTAATGACGGATATATAACACTAAGAGTTTTTGACCTTGAAGTAGTATTTCTTTTTTTCTTTTTTTTTTAATTACATACATCAAGTGGCTTCATGCATTGTCTGGAGCGATTTCCATTAAAATAGAAAAAAAAAAAAAAAAAAAAAGTATGACTACCCGGTGTTGCCTGCAGCTGAATGAGGAATCCAATGATTTTTTATATACTAATGAGTCACCATTTATCAAGGCCAAAAGCCACTCGAGGATGAGGGTTAATGAGATTGTCAGTTGGATGATGAACAATATTATGAGAGGATTACACATTCAATTATTGTATAGTAAATAACAAACACTAATCTTTTTCTTGGGTCATGTTGTAATTTATATTATTAACCCCTCCTCCCACTGGATGAACTCGTCCGTCAGATTTTCTTTCTTTCGTTAAGCCAAAAACTATTTAAATGCTTTTTCACAGTATTATTTTTTGTAGTATTCTTTTGTAATTAAAACGTTTATTCTGTTTTTTTACTATTATCCTTCTCACTACAAGGAATGTAAAATGACTTACGCTTTTTTCGACTGATCCGAAGTGCATTCTGATGGATTTGATTTCGTAAATGTCATTCTAGCATTCTTTTGTAATTAAAACGTTTACCAAAAGGTAGTCTAGTCTTTTTATTATTCACTACAATTTTAATCGCAAAACCAAATGGACAGAGTACTTCATCCCGAACGATTTGACACCGAATCTACAGCCTTTAATGCAAAAAAATAAAATACAAATATTGGAAGCTTACTTTCATGAATTACTTGCATACGGTTAACGGCACTGAAGAAACTTAAAATGACTTCTATGCATTGATAAATAGCATATCGCCAGAAGTATTTAAAATCATTAGTGACACAAACGATATTTACAATTGATGGCAAAATGTTCACAAAGTTCGTGCATCATGATACTCGCTCACTCATTGCGACCAGAAGCTCTAATCATTAGGGTTGGATAGCAGGGGAATTGTTGATTGCCCATTATTTGCTACATTATTATAGGTTTTCCAGAAATCACGAGTTCGTAATTTCTATGATTCAATGTGTTTTCTGGTCATCTCAGTATACCTTAGCTTAACTGCGGCTATTACAATCTAACAATGTTGTTTCTTCAGTAAAAAACAATACTTAATATAAGCTGTTCACTGTATTTATCATTAAAATTAAACTGAAAATAAACATGGTTATGCATCTTGTTCAGAAAAGTTTGCAGCGGCAGATAACTCAGTATCTTCTCCAGAAAATTGTGTAGATAAAAGAGAAAGAGTTATCTGCCCCTGTGTAATTTTCTTGAGAAAACACGTAACCATGTTTATTTTCTGTTTAATTTTCTACATTAGATACGGTAAACAATTAATAGTTGCTATATATTTTCTTTTTACTCAAGAAAATGACATAAATCATGATTTTAGTACAAATTAATTTGCTTGGGAGTCATGGAATAATGATCCTTTACCTATGGAGAATGTTGCATGTTTAGTGGGTGCATAAATGTATGTTACAAACGGCAGGCCTGCAATGGGAAAAATATTTAGCTACAAGAGGGGAGACCACCTAAGAAATCGATTAGCATCTTTGAAAAATTTATGGCTTCTTAAAAACGAGACGCTATGACCACTTTAACTGACAGATTCCCTGGTCAGTCAGTTTTTATGTCCGGTGATTAAACAGCCGATAATTCTCTAGTAGTCACTGTGTGCTCCAAACAGGACTATCATTTGATATATATATATATATATATATATATATATATATATATAAAATTATGTTGATAAAAACAAATATCTATAATTACTTGTCACCCCCCAAAATCTAGACTGGGCTCTGTAGTGAATAGTATTAACACAGCCTTTATTGTGGCTTCAATGCATGTTCCTATCAGTAATTGAACACTTTGATGACGGCCACCTTTAAATAGGATTAATCTTTCGCTGATTTACCGGGTTGTTAATAACTGCCGTGTAGGCTAAGATGTCGGAATTTGAGTTTAAAACATGACTCGTGTTTCGGGGTTCAAGGTCGGCGACCGGTATAAATAATCTCTACACTAAGGATTCCCGTATACATATGTAAATAAAAACAGATATTTATAATTATATATATATATAATTATATGACCACTGTAAGTGTAGTATCAACACAGCATGACGTCGCTAGCTATAAATGCATCATCCTTTCATTAAGTTGAACGCTCTTATGACGTCAAGCCGCCAAAATAAGTTTTAAAATTATCACTGTTTATCTGGCTATTCAGCGGTGGCCGTGTGGTTCTAGATGTCGGGATTTGAGTTGTAAAATACTCGAAGCCGGGGGTTCTAAATCACGCGACCAGTAGTGAATAGTTATATCTCTATGCTGATGAGTCCCGATTAAAAGGACGAAATGTATGCGTACATAGATAATAAAGAAAAACAAATATTTATGATATATATATTAGTATTTCATGTATCCACACAAAATTTTATAAGGAGATATAATTTTTTATGTATCCATTTTCAGTATTTACTTCAACAGTGCTCGATACGTAAGTAGAGCTAGATAGTAAGCTATGCAAATATATTTATGGCAATTAAGCTACACAGAGGCTCCCGCGTTTCATCATTCATTTTAGCCTGAAGATTTTCCCCGGGGATGAAACGTGGGAGCCTCTGTGTAGCTTAATTGCCATAAATATATTTTCATAGCTTACTATATATATATATATATATATATATATATATATATATATATATATATATTCTGAGCAAAACAGAGAGAAAGGGGATTTGGTGAGCAGGCTGTGGACCCTGTTCATCGAGAGATGTTCTGATTCGGTCGAGCTCAGAATTCTGATTGTAAGTCTGTGCAATGAACACACAAAAGCACAAGTTCACATTAGCATAAAAAGGTTATATTTAAAAAAAAATTTTTTTATAAGGGTGACCATTTCACTGTAAATAAGTTTCGATCAATAATTAAGTAATTGCTCACTAATTAGCATATTCATGGGCATATCTGCGACATAATTTTTTCTTTTTTTTTTTCACAAAATTATTTCTGCAGTTTAACGTGCAGCCTCATATTTCTTTACGATGCTATTATATGTCCGTTGATCAGTTTAAGAATATTTTGAAATACATCCAATCATCTATATTAGCAGCTATGTCAGTCGGTCGGTCACATTCAAGTTCAAAATAGAATCTTCTTCACTCTGTCACTTTTAATTTTGATATAGCATTTTCAACAGTCTGTTATGTTTTACATAGCATGTTTATTTAATTGTATGATAATACATAGGGCACTCTAGATGGTTATAAAAATGTAGTATATTGTTGGTGTGCTTAAAAGAAGGACGACAGACACATATGTATAAAAATATATCGAATTCACTAGTCAGCCACTTTCTTTCGATCCAAAAATTAGGCTAGTTGATATAACATTTTTGGACACCATTTAGCGAATAAATATTTTTCTTTCGGTATCTCTGCAGGTATTTCTGAGTCAACAGTCAGATGTTATTCTTTCGACCAGGTATTATCATCTATTAGCCATCTACATAAATTCCTATTGTTACTGATATTCAACATAAATAGTCAGTATTTCCAGGTAGGGCTGCCTCAGGCGATTGATAATACTGTCACCCAACCAAAAGGAGAAGGTAATGCTTGGGAGGATACCTTCCTTCTGAGACTGAACAAAACCATACTTTACTTTGATATTAGTCTCAAGGCTGGGAAGGCATCCAATTGGTAAGTTGTATTTTTGTTTTATAAAAGTAGATGACATTTTGAAAGATTATTTATTGTTTTATTTAAACAAAAAGTGCTGATGCATTACCTGAGTTTTTCGGTGTATTGTGAGTAAACTTTCTCCATGTATTTTGTGTTTGTACAGAAACGTTTCCATCGGAGCAAATGTTGGTGTTTGCACTGCACCAATTGATTAACACGATCTGCAAAATGCTGGGGGAAAAAAAAAGGAAAAAAAAAGGGAAAAAAAAAAGATTACTTTTCAAATCCATATCATCTGGATGAAAACAAAATTAAGGATCGGATTAAAGAAATATGATAAATGGGATTTTAGAAGAAAGTGGCAAATACAATTTTTTTTTATTTTGTAATTGTAAGACTGAAAAATTCCAGTTACCAGTAGGTATCCAAAAACAAAATGTTTTTAAACAAATCTAAACGAATAAATGCGAAATATTTTTCCATTTATCCTAACTATGTCGATATCAAAACACATTACGCTTATTTAATTCAATTATACATTTAAGTAATTTCAAATACATTATATATACCCAACGGAACACATGCGGAAACACATTTATCCCGATGCTTCATTTGAATAATAATTTCATAAACACTATAATAAATCAATATTCTGCACAATTCATTTTAATTTACGTTGTACAGTTTCCTTATATATATTCAAAAGTTTTGTTCACATTAATGTAATTATAATTATTAGGAGTAATATTAATTCCAACGATTTTATGAAAAACATTTAACATTTAAAATGATTATTTTGAAATTTGAATAACTTCTGGTCATGTTTAAGCATACGTATGTTTACACCAACCAACAACTTATATTACGTGGAATAATTTATTTTAAAATATAAACTCTGCAGAACGCAATAACTAAGAAAGTTTTTCTTTAGATATACTAGCAAAAATATGCTCCCTCCAGTCGCATGTTTTTGCTAGGCTGCCGCGTCAGAAATTAACGCTCACGCGTAAACCGATAGAGCCCCAGTCATATTTCTTGACATTGATTTTCTTTGTTTATGACCAAGAATATTTTTAGTTGAAAATGAAGACAAAAAAAATTCGACCCTACCCCGATTTTTGTTTTACCCTCCCCCATAAATAGAAATATTTTTAGTTTAAAAAAAAAGAAAAAAAACATTTTTGGACCCCCCCCCCCCATACACATAAATATTTTTTATTAAAAAGAAAACAAAAAAGAAAAACCTAACCCTAACTCTAAACCCTAATTCTAACCCCCACTTTGACCCTGACCCTAACGACGGGGTCAAAGTTAGCGCGGGTCCTAAAGTGAAAAAGCACCAAAAAATCAAATACAGTGAACACGATTAGTTATGTAAATGCTCTCGGAAAAAAGTTTACCTAAATTCATTAGAATGTGTGTGTGTGTGTGTGTGTGTTTGTTTAATGACCTTTCTTTAATTAAACAATTTGATTCTAAAATCAGTTGTATAGTTTTCCAGTACAATGTGTTAGTTTTTTTGTTGACAGAAAAGAAAAAAAAAATCACATCTTTTATTTTAATAAATAAAACATGGAATAATAAAAACAGTTTGTAAATAAAAGCTTAACAGCGTATAAGGTGAAATTTAAATCATGAATTCAGTTGAGGTCGTAAAAAAATGATACTATTGAATGTTTTTCAAATCGGAAGAAAAGGTGTACCTATAATGAAAGTATTAAAAAATCAAATACAGTAAACACGAATAGTTTTTTAATTCTCGAAAAGAAAAAGTTTACCTGAACTAAATTCGTTATGTGTGCGTGTGTGTGTGCGTGTTTTTAAATAGTAATTTATAAATCAATTATTATTTTAATTTGTATATTTTATTCAGTGAATTTGTGTCGTGTACTCCCCCCCCCCCCATTTGTTTCCAAAATGAGAATAGTAGTCCAAATAATCCAAATCGTAATAATTCTTTTCAAAGTTTCAAATTTAGGAAAAATAAAAAATTATAAGTGTGAACTCTGACCTGATGTAAAAGAAGTGGAAGACTTTTTCTTGTGTACTCCGGTTTCTCAGCATTTTGCATCTCTTCCATGAGAATATCGGCTTGTTTGACCAAAGGGTGGGCATGGTTCACCTGTTTGAAAATCATTTAAAGTTGCTATTAAGGTACACATGGAAAACAAGTGAAAAATTATACAAAAATATTGTAATCTACGATTACAATTGTGTAATACAATGGTGTTCCCCTTAAGGACGTACAGAACAAAAGAGTATAGAAGATTGGAATACAATATATATATATACAAGTTAATGTAATAAATAAATAATTTACTAATAATTTTTAATGTATATAATTATTTATCTGAAAGCTAACATAAGAGATCAATGTAGATTTTTTGTTTTTTATTAATGTCATAAGCGTTTTCTTTTGGAACCAGTGAATAGCAAGAATGTTTCTTATAAAATTTATTACCCAGTGTAAATGAGGTCAGTGGGAATAGATGTGACTTAAGGGGTAAGTTATCCTCCCCCTTCCTCTAAATATGACTAAAAGAAAAATCAAATATTGATCATGATAAAATATAAAAATTGAAGAAATCAAGTGGAATAAGAATATTTTTCTACCAAGATGAACCAATATGTGCCCTATCCGATCAAATAATGTTACCATCCATTTATGACCCCATACCACTACAGACTGGAGGTCACTTTCTAAGGATTTAGCTATTGCCTCACTTATGTGCGCGTCCGTTTTACTCACATGACGAGAGTAGTATCATCAGCAAATATACTACTCTCAGACACAATGTAATCAGGGAAGTAATTTATGAAAATCAGGAACAATAAAGGTCCATGGAGTACACCTGCATTTACGTCATGTTGTTTGGATGAACGGCCATCGTGGACAAACTGGATCTTTCTTTTGGACAAGAAGGATCTAATTATATTAAATATTCATCCAGTAATACCATATAGATTAATTTTTATGAGAAGCCCTTTATGCCAGACCTTATCAAAGAATTTATATATATCAAGCGCTACCGCCTTAGCTTTACCTGTCTTGTTCAGTGTATGGTATATGCGTTCAGAGATGACCGTTAGGATATCCGCAGTTGACTGTGCTTACCTAAATCCATACTGATGGTCAGAAAGAAGTTTAGCATTATCGTGGTGATGGATTATCGCTAGATTGATTAAGGATTCAAAGATTTTAGCAAAGAGCAAGAGTAGACTAATGAGGCAATAATTCTGAGGATCAGTTCTATCTCCAGAATTCTTGAAGACCGGAACCACAGAGGCAATTTTCCAACTATCAGAGAAGCAAGATTAAGCTAGGCATTTGTTGTAGAGTTTGGAGAGGACAGGGGCCAGTTCAGAAAAGCATTTCTTTATTACTATTACCTGTATAAAATCAGGCCCACATGCTTTGGAGGTATATCATGGTTTTTTATGATGTCTCGGACATGAGATGGGGTGATCAAGTGTGGCTTTAGTCTGCAATGGAAAATTTGGGAAGGAGTTGTTTGCTGAATCCAAAGTGGAGTTTAAGACGAAGCGCTGGGCAAGTAGTTCAGCTTTATCAGTTGCCATGCAAACAACATCGTTATGGTTTGATAGCGGGGGAATTGCTGATTGCCCATTGTTCACCACACTTTTGAAGATTTTCCAAAAATCACGAGTATCTAGTTTCTTTTGCTTTATCTATTACAGTCTTACAATGATTTGTTGCCACTTTAAGTTTCTGTCTATTTGTCGTTGACTTATGGTGGTTGTTGCTTCAAAAAAGTCATGTTTCATCTTGGTAGGAAGATTGCTTTCATCTTGTCCAGTCCAGTCCAGGCCTTGCTGATTCGCTCATTTAGTTCACTATAAGTATAATTTCGCTTTGTAACTTTACTACCAAGATAGATAAACTCATCGTCATTTTCGAGACAAGTCCCATTTAGGGAAGAGATATTTCCATGTTGGTTCAGGAGAAAGTGCTCTGTTTTGTTTATGTTAACAAAAAGCCCAATACAATTTGCCATTTCTTCGAGACAGTGTAGTAGGACTTCTGCTTGTTTAATCATGTGAGCAAAAATGGTCATCAGCATAATCTGTGTCAATAATTTTCTCTGCAGGATATCTTCTACTTCTTGCAGGTACTAATATCAAGCCATTTCCTTTCAACTTGTCGATTGACATACAGACAGATGTAGTCAAGACAGATTATAAACAGATAGGTAGCTATAATATTGCCCTGAAGAACACCAGCAGTGGCCTAAAAAATTTGGTTTCTCTGTCAGGCGCTCGTGCCATAGACTGTGTTCTGCTGTACAAGATCATTATTGCATCAGCAGTCTCATCTGGAATACCACATGGCGGAAGAATTTCCTTCATCTTCTCTGTGAATCGAATCGATGTACGCCTTCCATAATGCTCTGAACCACAGACGTTGATCTATTTTTATGAAAGCCATTTTGATTTTGTCAAAGGAATTTCTCAATTTCAGTTCAAATTCGGTTAAGCAACATGGCATTGCATATTTTGGCAGAAATGGCCGTTAGAGTTATTCTTCTGTAGTTTGATGCAATACTCAAGTCTCCTTTTTTGGAGAATGAGAGTTTGCACGCTTTTGTCAATTTATCAATGCATTTCTGATGATATACAGCGTTACAGAATTCAGGATGTCATTGAATTTCTGTTTTCCAGACTTCGGGAGGAATTTCATCCAATCCACCTGCTTTACCATTTTTTTATATTCGTAGAACTGTTTCGAGCTCATCATCCCAGTTTTAATATTGAGTTGTCCATCGATGAATTTTTCAATCGTTAGAGCATTGACTGTTGGTACTTTTGCTGAAGTGATTTTTCCACAGTGTAAGCTTTTCTTTCTCAATTGAGGCTTTAAGCTTTGACTTTGCAAAACTTTTTCTTCTGCTTATTCTATTTACTATTTTCCCTGCCACTGCTGATTGTCTATTTTCCAGACCGGATCAAATCTTCGTTTGGACATAAACCTCTTGCTCCTTTTGATAGGTTAGGGTTAGGTCTATTTGAGCTTTTAAGACTTCAAAATTGATTAAGTGCAGCTGGATTGCTCCTTTTCAGTTAAAAAGCCTGCTCTCTTTTCTGAAACTACAGCTGTTTCCTCGGCTACTCTCCGTTTCCTTTTTCGACTTCAATGGAATGTGTTTTTCTGCGTCTTCGTTGTAAGTGATAACAAGTTGTTCATATTTGTCATTTGCAGAGGTTGCCATTTCTTGAAGTATTCTGAATCTGTTTCCTAGTGTGATAGCATATGGATCACAGATGTTGTGGTCTGCCAATCTTGATAATGCATATCTTTTGAGAATATTTCTTTCTTAGACTGACGCAGATCCTATGGTCTGAAGAGACAATATCAAATGTATCATATGCTGCACAATGCGATGTCTAATACCTATTGTTAAAATTTCACAACATTCGGAGTTACCTGAATTTTCACGAATGGCTTCCACTCCATTTTTACCCCCTTTTGCATAAAACAAAATTAAACTAAATATAACCATATTTGGACCCCTTACACCTAGCAGCTGTGTTTCAAAGTTTCTAATGATTGGTTAATTAGTTTAGGAGTGAATCCTGTACATACCAATATACAAATGTACAAAAGTACATAACTTTATCTAGAAAGAGATATATAAACTAAAGTCAGTTTTTTCCCCCTAAATCAGTGCTCGATAACTTTCTTAACAAATAAATGGGTCATAAATGGATGGTAATCTTATTTAATGTTGCTAAGACAAAGCTCCTTTCCTTCAACAACTACAAGAAACCTCTTCAACCACCGATTGCCATGGAAAATAACACCCTACTTGAGAGTCTAACATTCAAACTCCTCGACCTAACATTCACAGGCAACATGAATTGGTACAAATACATAGAAGACATTGCCAAAGCTGCTGCAAAGACAGTAGGCTCCATTTACTGTGCTAGAAACTTCTCACACCAGACAGTATTCTATATATCTACAAAGCCACCATCCGCCCATGCATGGAGTATTGTTATCACATCATCCACTAGTCTCTACCTCTTAGACAAAGTCCAAAAAAGAGTATCTAATCTAATAGGTCCCTCACTATCCACCAAGCTCCAGCCCCATCGCCGCAATGTAGCATCCCTGTGCTTGTTTTACAAATACTTCAATGGAATGTGCTCCGACAAACTTGCTGCTCTGGTGCCCCTTCAACGTAAATAAACTCGACCAACCCGACAATCAGCTAAATCCCATCCATCCCCAGATGACGTAGAGCCTTCTACTCCAATCGATTCTTTCCTCGAGCCTTTGGAACTCCCTCCCTGCTACCTGTTTCCCCAACTGTACCGACATGCAGAAATTTAAAACTAATGTGAAAAATTTGTATAATTTGGATTATTCGGACAACTGTTCTCATCTTGAGTGTTATTATCACAACGTTTCAGCCGCTGTAATCTCCGTCCTCCTTCAGGTGTATCTTTTCGAACTCGGGAACATTTCTGTCGAATTCAGGAATCTGTATGGAATTTTGAAAGGAACCCGTTATTTAATCCACGCGGGTAGCATGTTCTTGTTCCGTCAGCGATAACTGGAAGATGTCTTCAGTAATTCGCAATTCTTCGTATCGCCGCACCGACGATTGGACCGTAAACCTTCAAATGATTATCACTTAGAACTGAATTTTACTTAGTACTATATCCACTGTGCCATGGGTCCTTGCGCACAATTCAAGTATGCATTTTGGGAGCCTTAAACCTATTCTTGTTTTTTTGTGTGATAGAGGATAGAGCGAGATGGCGTGCACTACCAAGACTAGATGAAACATCAATTAATAAATATTCACCAAATTTCAGTTTCTTTGAAATATTTTAAAGGGTTTTTAAGCGGCATAAAATGGACACAACATCCCATTTGAAAATGCAAATGTTTCAGATTTTCATTGAATTTGATCCATAATCATTAGACACCAACTAAGCAAGATTCCCTGAATTTCAATTTTTCTTAAGACCCCTTAAACCTTAAGTTTGAGACATTTTCTAGAATCAAAATCATGTGATGGATTTTGATTAAAATTACAATAAGTATTCTAGACAGAAGGTTTAGTATAATTATATCTTGATTTTAATCTTCATAAGGGAACATAAAAGTGGTGCAAAACTGTTTTGCCTGGCGAATTACTTTTACCCCTCCTGGGATGAGTATTCTTTTAGTATATCTATATATATATATATATATAGAAATATATATATATATATATATATATTCCAATCTTATATACTCTTTTGTCCTGGTTATTATGGTTTTCACTAAAAAGTAATTGAATCCTCTAGGTTATCAGTAAGATAAAAATGTAAACAACTGAATACAAAATTCATTTAAAAACGATATAAATTTCTTCCATTAAAAGTGGCAGGTTTGTTAGTTCAAAGGGTAGAGTGTCAGATTATCACGATTGGTAGTGACTGATGTCCAGGGTTCGAATATTGGAGTTAATGCACTTGCTGTGTCTAGCCACACTAATGAGTCTTGAACACATGTCTATGGATGTCATTATATATATATATATATATATATTGTTTCATTGTTCCACATATAATATTATAAGGAGATAAAATATATTATGTATCGATTTTCAGTATTTATTTCAACAGTGAGTATTGATTTACACCTCTCCAGGAGTTAGGCACAAGGCCAGTTTTTATCTTACTCCCACAAGTAATATGTGACCCAAGGTCGAGTCGGGAAAGTAGGGTTTAAAAATTGCCTGGGCAGCCCCGTCGGCATTCCCCGGTAGGGGCGCCTCAGGCAGTAAGCAATAAACTTACTCCTCCCCAAAGAGGGGAGGCAAAGCCTGGGAAGATGGACCTCCCAGAACTGCACAGGACAAACCCATTGACCGGCGTAAATCAAGACCCGAAGGCCAAAACAACACCAGTATGGGGTGCAGTATCCATCGGAACAGATACTACACTTGGATCTTAGCCAAATTCAACAGTGAGTAGAGCTAGGTAGTAAGTTATGAAAATATATTTATGTCAATTAAGCTTAATTGTCATAAATATATTTTCATAACTTACTAAATATATATATATATATATATATATATATATATACACACACAAGTAAATATATGCTGCCTCTGGTCGCATATTTCTGCTAGCCTGGAAGAATGATATAATGGTGAACGAACATATACTACACTGACCTCTAAAGGAAGAGTTAATGCCTGGGAGGATGACAACAGAACAGATACTACACTACCCCCCCCCCAAAAAAAAAAATAAGGAGAAGGTAATCCTTGGAAGATAGTATCATGAGGAATGAACATATACTATACTGCCTCCCCCTCCAAAATGAGGCGGTAATACTTGGGTGGAATGTATCATGATGAATAAAAATAGACTACACTGCTCCCAAAGAAGGAGGTAAAGTTTGGGATAATGCCTGGGAGGATAGTATCATAATGAACAAACATATACTATACTACCCACCCCCTCTGAAAGGAAAAGGTAATGTCTGATAGGATGGTATCATAGCAATAGAAAAGATACTTCACTACCTCTCCCCCCCCCCCCCCCCAAAAAAAAGGAGAAGGTAGTCCCTGGGAAGATGATATCATGATAACAGAACAGATACTACATTACCCCTTCCTAAAAGGGGGATGTAATACCTGGGAGTATTACCCTCACTTCTTTAGAAAAGGAGGAGGTAATTCCTGGGAGGACAGTCTTATGACGACAGAACCGATACTACACTATCCACCCCCATTAAAAGATGATACAATAATATAATAAATCAGGTTTTTTTTTTATTAATTTAAAAATGCCTAGCCTTAAAAACATTTTTTTTATGGTTCCTTGGCCTTTTGGCTAAGATTAAAATGTAGTATTTGTTCTCAGCAACACAAGACATTTTACTGTCACCAAACTATTGCATATATATATATATATAAGAAAATATGACAATGAAAATAACAAATGTACATTACAGAATATTAATTTATTAAGAAACGGTTTAAAAATGAATATGCAAATTAGGAATACCCAAGGGTGCTTGTGGGTGTTTGCAGATTACTATATGTACGGTATTTTTAAATGCTACGTTGTATCAGAGAATTATGATAAAACATCAGTCCGACAGTGACTTTGTTGCTGTCAGCTGAGGTATAATTCTGTTCAGTCCTAGGAGGTCCACCCTCCCAGGCTTTACCTTCTCTATGAGAAGGGGTTTGTTTATTGCAAATCGCCTGAGACACCTTTACTAAAGAATGCCAATGGGGCTGCTTAGGCATTTTTTGTAAGCCAATGCGCTGGCTTCTCAAAACAACACCTGCCCTTGTGTCTAACCTGTTGTATCAGCTGTTTTGAAATTAATATAGTTAGGATGGGTGGAAAAAACTTCTGCATTTATTCATTTAAATATAAGATTATGTGTATATATATATATATATATATATATATATATATATATATATATATATATTTGTTATTGTTTATTTATCTATGGACGTATACGTTTCATCTCTTTTCAATCGAGACTCATCAGCATAGAAGTATGACTCGAAACCCTGGATTACAAGTATTTTTCAACCCAAATTCTGAATAGCTTATAAACAATGATAATTTTAACACATTTAAAGCGGCGAGACATACAGGCATTCTACTTCTATAAAGGAAGGAATGATGCATATAAAGCAACTGACGTCACGCTGCGTTATTACTACCATTTACAGTGCTCTACTTTTTTACGAGGAGCTTCAAATATAAATATTTGTTATTGTTTATTTATCTATGGACGTATACGTTTCGTCTCTTTTCAATCGAGACTCATCAGCATAGAAGTATGACTATTCACTACCGGTCACACGATTCGAAACCCTGGATTACAAGTATTTTTCAACCCAAATCCAACGTCGTTAACCGATCGGCCAATTCTGAATAGCTTATAAACAATGATAATTTTAACACATTTAAAGCGGCAAGACATACATTATATATATATATATATATATATATATATATATATATATATATATATATATAAGAGGTGGGGCTAATACTCTCAAATATTATATCCTCCTTTTAGGGAGGGATAATGTAGTATTTGTTGTATTGACATGAGATCATCTTCCTAGGGACTACCTTCTCCTTTTTTTTTGGGGGGGGGGTAGCGTAATATCCGTTCTGTTGCCATGATACCATACTCATAAACATTACCTTCTCCTTTCATGGAGATCTACTTTTTTTGTAGGGGATAGTGTAGTATCTGTTCTGTTAGCATGATACCATCATACCAGGCATTACCTCCTCCTTGGGAGGAAGGGGGAGTATAGTACATGTTCGTTCATCATACCATCCTCCCAGGCATTATCACCTTTTTTTACCAGGCTTTATCTCCTTCTTTGTGGGTAGTGTAGTATATTTTCATTCGTCACGATACATTCCACTCAGGCACCACTTTCTCCTTATTTTGGGAGGAGGGGAGCAGTATAGTATATGTTCGTTCATCATGATACCATCCTCCTAGGATTATTTTATTATTATTTTCTTTGGGAGCCGGGGTAGTATAGTATCTGTTGTCATCCTCCCAGGCATTAAATGTTCCTATTTGAGAGAGAGGGGTCGTGTTCGTTCGCCATGATATCATCCTCTTAGTCAATCCCTTCTCCTTAGGTGAAATATATGTTTAGTCACCATTAAATCATCCTCCTAGTCTAGCAAAAATATGCTCGTGTTAGATAGTGGGGGCACAGGGAGTGGGAGGACACCCTAAAAGGTGGGATGGGGTAGCAGCAGAAGTTGGAAATGACGTCACGTCCGTTAGAGGTTGGTTCAGTCTCTTGCTCCTGACTCACCAACAGAAGCAGACGTGGAGAAGCGCCGGTCCGCTCGCTGCCAGTAGGTGGGAGAGTGCGGTGCGATGGCCCATAATGGTCTGACGAAAGCTCTCTCTGATTCCTTCATTCTCTCTCTCTCTCTCTCTCTCTCCCCTCGTGCACATACAGTAGTTTCCTTCTCTTTGTTTTACGTTCAATAAAACTTTAAGAAACAAAACCTGGAATCCATGTGTTGTCGATCGCAGCCGAAGGACAGGAGCCAACAGCGGTGAGAAGCCCAAGACATACCAAACAACAAGACGAAACCCAGGTACACACCCACAAAAGTAGGCAAAAATATAACACTAGTATATATATATATATATATATATATATATATTAAATCTGTTTTTCGGCTAAAAATGATGAATTTCTTCACATTTGAAAAAATAAGTCTTATATAAAAGATAATAGTATGTAAATTATAGATGTTAATGTAATTCTTTTTATATTTGCAACAGTCCTTTGCCCTTTATCAAAACATGTATTTTTGATTAAAAACATGTATGAATGTTTGACTGCGAGTAATTGATCACAGAAGGTGCAGTTTCCGCTTTGAGTAAGTATGTGTATGTTAGATATGTATGCCCGATTCTGACGCTGCTTAATACTATGTCTTGTCTTCGATCGGGTAGACGTTCCATGTTTTCTCTATCAACTGTTGATAGACGTTTGTATGATTCGTTGATTGAGAATATATCCCATATTATATTTCTGAATGTTTGAGATGAGGATTGATAATTTCGAAGAGATACACCTGAAGAAGGCCGGAGGTTACAGCGGTCGGACCGTTGTGATGATACCATTCAAGATGAGAAATGTAACCAAAATTATACAAAGTATCCCATATTATTGTCCATTTTCTTAGTTGCAATGTATGATCTTAGTTTTATCGTCTGTAGATGGAAGTTTTTTTATTGTTATCATTTTAATTGCTCCTTTTGTAAGTATGTTAGTTTTTTTATTGTTATCATTTTAATTGCTCCTTTTGTAAGTATGTTAGTTTTTTTATTGTTATCATTTTAATTGCTCCTTTTGTAAGTATGTTAGTTTTTTTATTGTTATCATTTTAATTGCTCCTTTTGTAAGTATGTTAGTTTTTTTATTGTTATTATCATTTTAATTGCTCTTTTTGTAAGTATGTTAGTTTTTTTATGTCTTCTAATTGGCTCTAATCTTCATGGAGGAGTGGCTGGTTGTTGGCCAATATTCAATCTGGGTAACAACACAGCCATATAACATAAAGGTTTTCTCAGTCACAACACAATGTTCCTAGCAGACAGTCACTCGGTCAGATACTTGAAGTGAGATCGATTTGATGATCTTGAAAATTTGCAAAGATATTTCCCTCGAATGTTTTATTCAAAGAAATGGAATAAATTCCATTGACAGTACTAGTATTTTCTTTGCCTTCTCGATATGCTCCAAAGTTACTGTAGCATTACTTATCTTCCCATACATATACCAGAGGGCGCTCAAACCTAATTATCATCTTTTTCGCTACACAAGGGGCTGCTGAGATCTGTACTATAAAAAAAACGAAACACAAAGAGATTTTCTCTCTTTCTTCCTTGCTTGCCCAGCTGGAAAGACGTGCGTATAACACACGCACAAAATCCAAGGTATGTGAGACACATTCTCTCAGCTTCTTCACACATACCAGCACACATTCTATTCAGACTTTCTTGCACCTATATACGCATTTTTATACACACAATCCAACTGGGAGCGAACCTTTCTGAGTTTCACAGTAAATAAATGATATTTCAAACACATTGCTTTCATTCTGTTTTCTTATTTCATGTATTTGCTTGTACCATTGAGCATATATGGAGGGACGCTGCCCAAGTGTCTACAAACTCCACATCACTGTTTCACTGTCAGAGATTATCCTCATAAGTTTCAGTCTAACACCATAACCACTGATCCACATAACGGCTTCAGATTAATTTTTATGAATTTGTTCAAATTCTTCTCTTTGAATATAAACTAATAACCTTCGACATAACCATATTTTTCTTTCTTTCGTTCTTAAAACTGTCATAGAAGTTCCAACATACTAAATTCATCCTCTTCAACATTTCTTTCCTTGCCATTTATGATCCACGCATAAAAAAGCACAAACTTTTCTTTCTTACATGCAAATGCAGAGATACAATCTTTTTCGTAATTCTTTTCATCATAAACTTTTTTTAAAATCCTATCTTTATTCAGAAGTGGATTTTTTTCAAAGATGACTTTAATATCTGGTAATGTTTAGGCATCACTTAACTGAACCATGAATAAAAGAACCATTATTAGAAATGTTATTGTCGATGTTCCTACAAAGAGGGTTTGGAAAATCGATGGCATAACTTTGGGATTACGTTCTATACGCGTACATAGGTCCTAAAACGTGTGGTTTCCGAGTTATAGGCCATTGAAACAAATATTGATCAACATGCGTTATTGTAAATATCTAACACTTACAATGCGTTTGATAGTGCAGTTATTTCTACATCGGGGATGGATAAACACTATCTCTGTGACAGGATCACAGCTAAGGTAAGCTTGGAGCTGGTGTTGCCACATACACTAACAAAACCATGAAAAAATGAAACCAAACAAATATAAAAGCCGTGGGGCTCAGAAGAAAGATCTGAGCATCATGATCAGCAGGGGTTCTTTGGATAGCCCAATTGCGGACCCGGACGGTGTCCTGCAAATGTTGGTCAGTCTTTTTTTAGTTAACAGAATACAACAAACCAAATGCAGGTAAATAAATATGATCAGCACAAAGCAAGGACCACGCAGAGGAAGAAATGGATGACACAGAGGAAATTAAATTAGTAATGAAGCCCTATTACAAAAGCAACTCACAGTAAGAGGCTCATTTACACATATGGAACATAATCCCAAAGTTATGCATCGATTTTCCAAATATCCTGTATAGAAAACATATGTATTAGAAAATCGATAATTTGTCTTTAGATAATTTGTTTTACCGTTTTATATTCGCTTTCTCTTCAAGAATGAAATCAGGTTTATTCTTAGTCAATAAATGACATTTTTATCAAGAATTTTACTTGTAGACATTTGCAATCAATAATTCATACTATTTACAAACATGTTGCATAGTCTTCTTAAAGACTCAAAAAATATATTTTGCTACCATCTGTTGGAAGCAAAAGTTCACTTTTTGTGGTTCACGTGAGACGTAAATGCGTGGCAACATAACAATATGCGAGACATAAAGTGTATAAGCATGACAATATACAAGACGTACATGCAAGACAATTCTAACTTGTTTATAGATTCAACAATATTTATATTTCATAGAATGTATGCAGAGCTCCGTCTGTACTATCTCTTGAATTTCTTGTATTTTTAGTGGTAGTAAAAATAATTTTAGTAATATAGAAATAGAGATTAATTTTCTAGTTAATAAAATGTCTTTTTTTCAGAACCACTATGAAAATATTAAGAATTCTCATCAGACGTCCTGCTAACCTGGAAGGTCGAGAGCAGACTGAAGGCGTTTTTACGAAATAGTGGCGATGGAGAGGTGCTCGTAAAACCAAGTCAATTCACGATAGCCCCTGGTGTGGTGCGTAATTAACAGACCAAAGCTGTTGAGGAAGCCGCGTGTGACGGAGCTTATTGCTCTACTTGTCTCCATGGCGATCGGTTAGAACACAAATCTGTCGAGAAGACCGGCATATTTTGATTGCTTGCGGTTCTCTGCTGACGTTGCTGCATGTCCAGGGTTTGTTGCCGATTCTGTTACTGACGAGGGTGAAAAATTATCGACACAAGTCACATCTCATATAAGTGACTTGCTGTTTGTAAAGGGAAACACTGTCAGGCCATCAGGCCGTTTGCCATCCCTTCTGTCGAGGCCAACTGGTTCGAGGATTATTATTTGTACTCACACAGGTCATCATCAGTGGTCGCTCACTGATAATAACCGGTTGTATTCCCTGGAGTCTGAGTGACAGATTTACAGTACTCTCCACCTCTTCCGATAACCTTTGCAAATCACTTTGCGCTATCGCAACAGCCGCTTACTATTGATTTCTCGCTGGCAACAGCCATTGGTCTTCACTAATATTAAGGTGTCAATAAGCTTTCAAGGTTCCAGTACTCTCCGTACTCTTTCAGTGAAGGTCTGGTTAGTGCTCTGCCTCTTCATTCCTTCCATCCTCCTTAACCCTTCACGACTTTTTTGCGTGGTATCAGTTTTGCAGTTTCAGTTCCCTTGGTTTTATGTGGTGTTTCTTCCATCTTTTTTTGTGTTACTTCTGTTGCAATTTCCATGTGACTGGTTAGTGTTTGTAGTTTATGTGGGTTGGTTTCCGCATTTGAGGATTTTCCTTCAGATTTCAGCTGTTTTCATCATTACCGTAGGTTGCATATTACTACTTGTCATTTGGATTTATTGTTTTCACGGGTTATTTACTGTGCTGGTATCTCTAATAAATGATCCGCCTCGTGTCGTTTTATTGCCTATGACCATGCTTCTTTTTGTTGCTAAAGAGTCACCACTTATCAAGGCTAAAAGCCACTCAAGGATAAGGATTAACGAGATGGATGGATTGCCAGTTGAATGATGAAGAATATTATAAGAGGATTGAAAATGATGAATGGAATCGACAAAATTTGATTACTTATGAGAACAGTCTATGACAAGTATTTATTCATATTAGATTTCAAGATGACCATGTTGTAACATGCAGGGAAGCAATCCCATGGTGCGTGTTTCACAGATGGGAAGTTCTTGGAAAGAAACTGTTCATGGTAATTCCATTTGATTTTAGGCACATGGAAGAAGAAAGGAACATTCTTTTGAAATGCGTTAGGAAGACGAGTTCTTGCTGTGAATGTCTTACAAGAAAGAAGAAGGAACCAGAGATTGGTGCTCAGTCGAGCACTTTCAACGGAAATAAGATAGAGTAGAGAAAGACTAGCAACACGTCTTCCGTGAGAAAGAGGCTGTAATAAACAGAAGAGATCATCCTCCACTAGATTGCAAAGTCGATTTTATACGCTGCCAAGGCAAGAAAGAGTGCTGTGGGTGGCACCTCCCCAGATGTGGTAGCAGTACTCTTTGCTTTCTGGTTTGTGTCTAATAATGACTGTTCTACTTTGCTATTGCATTTAACTTTATTCCAATGTTTGTTTGATGAAGCTTTAAGCTGAAACCCCATTAGTAAAAACTGTTTTGTTTGTTTGTAATTCTATTTATTGTTCTTTTCGAGTTTCGCTGAGAAACTCATTACCTGCGTCTTGATTGCAATTATCCTTATTTATACCTTTCTGTTTTTCTGCTACGTTTCTGCCTATTTGCTGTGACATAATACAATCCTATTCAACCTTGAGAATGATTGCAGTGGTGTCACCAACACGATGATGCATTCTTCGAGCGTTACACCTCTTCTTGCTGCTATCATAATTACTTTGGACTGCACAAATGCGTAACACAAAAAACGCGACAAAAAGATGGAACATCAAACAAACTTTTGAAATCATTATCTTTACCACCACACAAAAGGAAAAGATAACATAGAAAAATTGCTTTTATACGTGAAGGTTCGTAAAGTACGAGGTGTTTGAGACAAATTTGACACTCTTTTGAAAGAAAAGAAAAAATGTAATATCTTGGCCAATAATTGATGTATTCTCAAAATGCACTCCACACATGGGGTTGCAATCAGGCAAGTTGGGTGGTTATATGTTGGGGACTAATGAAGTCATGGAACTTCTCAGACAGCCACTGAGTCCTGCTGACACACGTATGGCTTCCCCACATCCACACTCTCCATCCAGTACTGAAGAACAGTCTGAGTCAGAATTACGACACTCCATTATACAGGGTGTTTAAGATGAACTTGGCACTTTTTGGAAAGGAAAGAAAAAAAAGTCATATCTTGGTCAATAATTGATGTATTCTCAAAATTCAAAGATTATTTTTTTTCTGAATACAGTTCTCTTGAAGAAGCCGCCATTAGTCTCCATCATGGCATCCAGCCTTTGAGAGATTCTTGAACACCAGTTTGATCTTGGCAATCAGCTTGTGCTTACTTTCTCAACTCCACACATAATAGTCCATCAGGTTGCAATCAGATGAGTTGCGAAGGGGCTAGATGTTGGGACTGGTGAAATTTGTGGCAGTTCTCAAACAGCCATTTCTTTTCATCCTTTTTATTTCTATTTTTTATTTTACTTCTATTCACCCAAAACAAGGGGGAACATTGGTACTAAGACATAAGGGGCTACTGTGAATTAGGGACCATGCCTACAGGGACACTCTAAGTAGGGAGTTGAGCAGCGAAATGTCTGTTCACATTACATTTAAATTTCTGCATGTTAGTACAGTCAGGGAAGCAGGGAACAGGAAGCAGGGAGAGAATTCCAAAGGCTAGCAGTTCGAGGAATGAAATTATTAGAGTAGAAAGCTTTCCTGCATCTGGGGACCTCTACAGTGAAGGGATGGGATTTTGCTGCTTGTCGGGTTGGTCAGAGGTATTTATGTCAAAGAGGCTCCAGTGTCGCAACTTCATCGGAGCACAATCTATTGAAGTACTTGTAAAACAAGACTATAGATGCAACATTGTGGCGATGGGACAGGGGTTCAAGTTTGGTTGACAGTGTGGGATCTATTAGATGTGAGACTCTTTTTTGGACCTCGTCTAATAGGGAGAGACGAGTGGTTGATGCTTTCTTAAATTTTGTACAATATTCATAGTTTTATTATTTTCAAGATATAGAGAACGTTTTGCCTAAATTTGATACCTGTCCAACATTTATCTATTACATAAAGGGAAGTGTCTGTGTGTATATGTCCAGCTAAAAGTAAAAAACTACCCAAAGAAACATCCACAAAATGGTATATTCTTGATAGGCGTTGCCATGAATGAATAATATCTCAAATTTAGAAAAGAAATACCCATTCTTTGACCCTCAACTGCCGCTGATTTCGTCAGGGTGGGGGTGTTGATTTTTTTAAATTTTTATTATTAACTAAAGGGAAGTAACTCTGATTTTTTAAAAAAAGTTATTTCCCTTATGCCGACTCGAGTAATCTATAAAAAGTGTATGCCAGAGAGAGGAATGGACTGGACGGAGAAGGGGGCAAACTGGGGGAGAGAGAGAGATAGAAGTTTTAATAGAAATATGTTACACCTTTGCCCCTGGCAACACCGAGTAGCCTAGCTAATATATTGTTAATAAACTAATGCTACCTTAATGTATAGGTGACTAGTAGAGTATACAATGAAGAACATGTTCAGCAGCAGTTTCTGCAGAAAAAGCTTTCTGACGATTACTCCATAACAGATACTCCTTCGTTTTTCTATAAGATAAGGATAGATTAGATATAATAATATCAGTCGGTCAGTCATGTTTAATTTTGAACTAACATTTTCATTACTAAAGGCGCATATTGGATGGAAGCATCTTAAGATTGGAATTATTTTTTTAATGATGTCCAGTCATGTTTAAGGATTTTTTATGAATTCAGAGAATAGAGAGGTGACAAAAAAAACAAAAAGTGAAAACTCAATTCTTAGGCAACTTTTATAAATACAAACTTAAGTTTATTTTTTTAATGATGTCCAGTCATGTTTAAGGATTTTTTATCAATTCAGAGAATAGAGAGGTGACAAAAAAAACAAAAGTGAAAACTCAATTCTTAGGCAACTTTTATAAATACAAACTTAAGTTTATTTTTTTAATGATGTCCAGTCATGTTTAAGGATTTTTTATGAATTCAGAGAATAGAGAGGTGACAAAAAAACAAAAGTGAAAACTCAATTCTTAGGCAACTTTTATAAATACAAACTTAAGTTTATTTTTTTAATGATGTCCAGTCATGTTTAAGGATTTTTTATGAATTCAGAGAATAGAGAGGTGACAAAAAAACAAAAGTGAAAACTCAACTCTTAGGCAACTTTTATAAATACAAACTTAAGTTTTTTTTTTTTTAAAACATGACTAATGTATGAACTTATGGTGACATTTGATTTTGAACTGGTGCTTCATGTTGTAAATAATAATAATAATAATAATAATAATTAAACTCCTTAATTTAATATTTGTTCAAATACAAAAAAGAAACAAATCTTAACGGGTGCGGGACTTACCTATACATGACAGCTATACAAAACATTTTGTTGATTCGTGTGCATGAGGGTGGTTAACTTGGAGGGATGTTTTAACTTAAAAACATGGAGGTAATAAAAGCAAAAATGGAGCGTTTGAGGGGTACAAATTGTTTTTGGCGTTTTTTTTCTGCTAAAAACTATGGAAGTGATTCTGCTGTAAAAAAAAAAAAAAAATAGGTGACAGGTAACACAAAACGTACTTTTTATTTACCCAAACCCTAACCCAAACCCTAACCCTAAATAGATGATGTCACATATTTATATTTGTGCACTCATGTTTATCGTGAGATTATTTAAGTTCTTGAACATACATACCATCTACAAGGTGTCCATAAAGTCTGGATACATAGGTAAAAACAAAAATTTCTATCTTCAATATGATTTCCATCATTTGCAGTGCAAATATTGATGCGTTTCGCAAACCTTTTGTGAATTCAATGCAATAAAGCCACATTGCCTTCAATTGTGGCACCTTCACTCGTTATTCGTTGAATCACGTTTATTGAATCTGATTTTGGCTGAGTACACATTCTACTTTAGAATAATTCAAAAAAAAAAAAGAAAGAAACCAAGAGGACTAAGGTCTGTTGAATGATTAAAAATACAAACTTCTACATACAAATTAAATTTGTTCCAGAACCAAAGCGGAACTGAACTCTCCATCCCGTCGTTAGTGCTGCCGCATAGCGGACTAACCACGAAACTTGGACGTCGTATGTTGGATTTTCCGTCGGGTGCAGAGTCGATAATTTAATCGAATTTCACGTCGTATGTTGGAAAAGGTTTGACTGTACAACTTTTTATTTAAATAACATCTTTAATATGATTTCTCATCATTTACGATGCAAATATTGATGCGTTTCACAAAACTTTTGTGGACTCGATGCAATAAATTCACATTGCCTTCAATTGTGGCGCCTTCACTCATTATTCGTTGAGTCAAGTGTATTGGTTCACTTTCTCCTTTAGCAACCCCTAAAAAAAGAAATCAAGAGAACTAAGGTCTGGTGAACGAGGAGACCACTTCACATGACCACATCTTCCAATCTAATTAGGAAACCTGTTATTTAACCAATCTCTCATCTTCGTAATCAGTTAAAAATATCGAATTTTGTATTTCATTAGATTAAACGAAAAATATCCAATTATCCTAGGGGGTTCAGACTTTATGGGCACCTTGAATTTATACTGTTTGTCTTCGGACAATTGTCCACATCAACAGGTGAACCGCTCTTTAGCCTTTTTAGGCAATCAACTATCTCAATAAAAGCACTGGTCCCAATTAACCTAACTGGATTGCCGTCAGGAAGGGCATCCGGTCATCTAAGTAGCCATTTCTCTTCTACAGCCATCGTTCCTCTATCGTAATTATTATAAAGTGGGATGTCGGCATGGCGAATTATGGGAAGGGAAATTCTGTTTTAATTGATTTCTCTTTGTTTACATTTACATATTAAGGGCAGGTGAAGTGCTATTTAGCTTTGGCAGGCAATCATTTAGTGACAGTGTCTCGCTAAAAGCACTGGTCCCTATCATCACACTGAGTTGGTGTCAGGAAGGGCATTCGACCTATAAAAAGTATTTCAAAGAAAATCTGTCACATGTAGTTTAAATAAAGACCTGGACAGAGATAAGTTAGTTTGGAAGTCAATTTCTAAAAGCCGTCCAACACATGCCAGTATGTAAAACGGGCATTAAACCAGGTTTTTTCTGTATTTAAATACATTGCAGTTGTTGATGTTTTGTAGAGACTGATCAGATTTAAGCAGACGACAAACAATGAAATGCATAAACCGTTTCTAGTAATTTTTCTTTTTCTCAGTCACTTCTCGGTGACTTCAAATTTAAAAGATAATTTCGTGGCATGTCGGCGGCGGCCCTCAACACATGTCCAAACCATCTGAGCTACCATTCCCTCATCTTGCACTCGATCGGCGCGACGCCGTAGCACCTTCGGATATTGTCATTACAGACGTGGCTGAACAGTGTAATTCCTGAAATCTAGCAGAGCATTTTATTTTCAATCACGGCAAATCTTCGCTTCGTCTCCTTCTGAGCTGTACAAAGCGACAGGTCTCACAATAGTCTGGTAGATCTTCAATTTTAGACGGTCGATAAAGAAGGTCAGGTTAGGGGACAATAAAGAAAGTCAGGTCAGGGGACAATAAAGAAAGTCAGGTCAGGGGACAATAAAGAAGGTCAGGTCAGGGGACAATAAAGAAAGTCAGGGGACAATAAAGAAAGTCAGGGGACAATAAAGAAAGTCAGGTCAGGGGACAATAAAGAAGGTCAGGTCAGGGGACAATAAAGAAAGTCAGGTCAGGGGACAATAAAGAAGGTCAGGTCAGGAGACAATAAAGAAGGTCAGGTCAGGGGACAATAAAGAAAGTCAGGTCAGGGGACAATAAAGAAGGTCAGGTCAGGTCAGGGGACAATAAAGAAGGTCAGGTCAGGGGACAATAAAGAACTTCAGGTCAGGGGACAATAAAGAAGGTCAGGTCAGGGGACAATAAAGAAGGTCAGGTCAGGGGACAATAAAGAAGGTCAGGTCAGGGGACAATAAAGAAAGTCAGGTCAGGGGACAATAAAGAAGGTCAGGTCAGGGAACAATAAAGAAAGTCAGGTCAGGGGACAATAAAGAAGGTCAGGTCAGGGGACAATAAAGAAGGTCAGGTCAGGGGACAATAAAGAAGGTCAGGTCAGGTGACAATAAAGAAAGTCAGGTCAGGGGACAATAAAGAAAGTCAGGTCAGGGGACAATAAAGAAGGTCAGGTCAGGGGACAATAAAGAAGGTCAGGTCAGGGGACAATAAAGAACTTCAGGTCAGGGGACAATAAAGAAGGTCAGGTCAGGGGACAATAAAGAAGGTCAGGTCAGGGGACAATAAAGAAGGTCAGGTCAGGGGACAATAAAGAAAGTCAGGTCAGGGGACAATAAAGAAGGTCAGGTCAGGGAACAATAAAGAAGGTCAGGTCAGGGAACAATAAAGAAGGTCAGGTCAGGGGACAATAAAGAAAGTCAGGGGACAGTAAAGAAGGTCAAGTCAGGGGACAATAAAGAAGGTCAGGGGACAATAAAGAAAGTCAAGTCAGGGGACAATAAAATAAATGCTATATTTACATATCCTATCATATACTGTAAGAAATATTACTTGAACACAATTTACGTTTTATCTTTACATGCGTGTAGACATGCAGATGCACATAGGCAGATGCACACGTATAAAGATGCGCATATATATTTGTATATTTTTTATTCCTTTTTACTTTTGTTCAACCCAAATAAGGCATACTGCTACTGAAGTGTAAGGGGCTACTATGATGGGGGCCAGATGGAGGCAACCTAGATGGAGAGTTTGTCAGCAAGATGCTTGTTCACATTACATTTAAATTTTTGCATGTTGGTATGGTCGGGGGGAAAAAAGGGAGCAGGCAGGGATTTCCAAATGATCGAGTAATTGATTTATCGTGTAAAGAACATATCTTTTTAAATGTTTAGTAATGGTTTGCGTGGGAACCCTATGATTGTTAGGGGACAATAAAGAAAGTCAAGTCAGAGGACAATAAAGAAGGTCAGGTCAGAGGACAATGAAATTAGTACGGTCTAAAGACAAGAAAGATAGTGAAGTTAGGAGGAAATTAAGGATCGGCCAACATTGAGCGAAAATGACATCAGTAAGATTGGCGAATAAGGAAACAATCTGACCAAATCTCCAATAAGAGAGAAGGGGGGGGGATGTGAATTAAGCTCCATGTCTTAATACCAATTTGACATGTTTATTAATTTTCACATTGAAACGACGCCACTAAGTTGATAGCCAAACATAGTGTCACTTTAAGAAGCTGAAAAACAAGTTTAATCTTCAAAGGTTAAAAAAAAATGTAATCTTAATTAAATTTTAAACAAGATCCCGGGTGTCTATTTATGTTGCGCTGCCCTACCCTTGGCGCTGGTGTTTGTTGAACAATTATTAACTCAAGAAAGGAGGCTGAAAAAGAACAACAATATGACACGTGGGGTCACGGGCTAATCCCATCAACAAACATACCTTTAAAGTTCTTTCAATCATAAATTTTTTTTCCATTCTATAATATTTCAAATCATGTGGAACAGGAACGGTACTGAAAAAGAAAGAAATCTTTTATTAATCTAACATACAGAATAATGCCGTCCAAAGTGTGCATCTGCACATCCATCATAGACATGTTTATCGAGGCTGTTTTGTTATTACAACTTGCTGCACTTTTGAGCTTGTTCTTATCTCAACAATAATCTATTTGGAATATCATATAATGCCAAAAATATTCACATTTACTGCTTCTTCTAAGTCACAACTATTTTTTCTTACTGATAGAAAGAGAAAGTGGGAGGAACTAGCAAGCAACGCAAACACTACTCCTACCACATCCCTCAGAGAATACATTCGTGTCTGGAATATTTTGCAATTAGACATCATTAGCGCTACTATTTTCTAAACATGTGCAATGCCGCGTAGCTCTGCTAGTCTTCTAAGTTAACCAATAGCTGCGACCAACAAGCAGGGAGGACTTCATGCAGATCAGACAATCCTGAAGCACGATCTTTGTGAGCCCTATTCAGAAGTCCGACTCACCTAACAACAATGAGTGAATAAAACTCATGAGTTAAGGACATTAAAGTACTTTGCCTGAACATTGAATTCTAATAAAATTTGATTCGCACCTTATTTTATTCTTTCACTTTATCTAGTGCTATATATATATATATATATATATAATTATTATCTTTTTTTTTAATTTATTTATTTTTTTTTTTAATTAATTTATTTTTTAAATTCATTTATTTTTTAAATTCATTTATTTTTTTTTTTAATTAATTTATTTTTTAAATTCATTTATTTTTTAAATTCATTTATTTTTTAAATTTATTTCATTTATTTTTTTAATTAATTAATTATTTTTTTTTTTTCGTAAATGTTTCTTTATGTATGTGTGATAGTGCACTTTGAACCTCATGAAAATGAGAGAAACACTATCCCTGTGACAGGATCACAGGTAAACTAAACCTGGGCCTGGTGTTGCCACAAACACCAAACCATGATAAATGTCTATAAATACAAATAAACGCTGTGGGACTCAGAAGAAAGATTGAGTGTCATGATGGGCAGGTGCTCGCTCGATGGCCAACATGGGGGACCCAGTCCACATCCTGCGAATGTTGGCTCCTTTAATTTCAGGAACAAGACCACGGACAAAAAACAGGTAGGTAACCCATCAAATTCCAAATATGATAAGGACACTGACCAAACACAAGAATGAAAATAACAGACCAAAAAGCCATAGAAAGAAATGGACCATAAAAGAGAACAGACTGGTAATGGAATGCTACTACAAAAGCCGCTACCCCACAGAAAGAGGATATCGGAAACGAATGAAAGATCTATGGGACATTTCTACTGACTACCATACAATGGCACAAAGGATAGCAGATCAAGCAAGACAGATATTCAAGAGAGGTTCTCGGAGATGGAATTAACAGAAATTAAACAAAAGATAAATGGATGACAGATCAAGACACACCACTTGACAAAAACCCCCGGGAAGAAGACGGAAAAACATAAACACAGAAACTGAAGGCGAAGACGACGAAACTATAGAACTATCTGGGGAAGAAGCAAGAGAAGTAAAAAACATCAAACGATTAATGTCCGAGAACAAAACAAAACTTCCATCCCTAAGGAACGAAGACTGGAAGAAGTTCAAAGTTGAAACAGAGAAAGTAAACAGAGTACTCACGTACATCCCAACAGACTCTATCACAGATCTAAACAACTTGATATATGCGGGGGGCAAAATCAATAAGTATGAAACTAAAAAGGGAAAAGAAGACTGACCAAAAGAATGGACAGACGAAATCTGGATGGGAGATCAGACTGGAAACCCAGATCACCAAACTTCAAAAGGAAGCTAAAACCGTGAATAGGATGAACGAGAACAGTAAACGATGGAAGAGCAGAAATCCGAATCGCAAGGAAAGACTAAATAAGAAACATGAAGAACTAAAACAAAAGATAGCAGCAAAAGAAGGAAGATTGAGATGATACAGATACAAATCGGAACAGTACAAAAAGAACAGGACCTTTGAAAACAATGAAAGCCAGTTTTACAAAAACGTAAATGGAGAAAGAACAACAACAGAACAACCGGACCCGACAGAAACAAAACATTTCTGGAGAAAGATATGGGAAAAGGCTGAAGATCACAACAAAAATGCTAAATGGCTGAAAGACATGAAAGATAAACTTCTAGAAATTGAACAAGGAACGGAAACAGAAATTAATGAAGAAACTTAATAGACAACACTAAAGAAAATGGCAAACTGGAAAGCACCAGGTCACGATGGAATACATGCGTACTGGTTCAAAAAATTCACGACCCTACATGAAAGGCTAGCACAGAAACTGAGAGGATGTATTCATAAAACAGACGTACCAGAGTGGATGACCAAAGGAAGGACAACGCTCATACAAGAAGACGCCAAGAAGGGAACAACCCCAAGCAATTACAGACACATAACCTGTTTACCGACAATGTGGAAAATCCTAACGGCACAACTGAGAGAGCAAATTTACCATTCCCTGAACAGTCATGGACTACTTCCCGAGAAACAAAACGGATACCAGAAAAGGAAAAGAGGGACGCATTATCTGTTATACATAGATCAAAAGATCCTGAAAGAAGTTAAAAGCAAGAAAAAGAACATATCTATGGCATGGATTGACTACAAGAAAGTGTACGACAGAATCCCTCAAGCATGGATAATTGAATGTTTAAAAATGTACAAGATACCCGACAGGATTATTAATCTCATCAAGAAAGCAATGGAAAAATGGAGATTAGAACTGACAACTGGAGGACAATACTTGACGGAGATAAAAATACAGAGAGGCATTTTCCAAGGAGACTTCCTATTACCGCTACTGTTTATCATAGCCATAATGCCACTCAACTACATACTCAGGAAATGTGATGCCGGATACAAGTTCACAGGCAGAGAACAACGAATAAACCATCTCATGTACATGGATGACCTGAAGCTATTTGCAAAAAGCAAAAAGGAACTAGAAAAGCTGATAAATACGACCAGAATCTTCAGTCAGGACATTCAAATGGAATTCGGAATAGAAAAGTGTGCATTGCTAGAGATTAAAAAAGGAAAGCTGGAGACGACTGAAGGTATGGAACTACCCAACCAAGAGCACTAGATGAACAAGAGAGCTATAAATATTTGGGAGTTTTGGAAGCAGACACAATCAAATCAACAGAAATGAAAGAGAAGATTGGAAAAGAATACCTGAGAAGAACAAGAAAGCTCTTAGAAACAAAATTATATAGCAGAAACCTAATCAAAGGAATAAATATCTGGGCAGTATCACTAATAAGATATTCTGGACCATTCATAAACTGGACTAAAGAAGAACTCAGGCACCTTGATCAGAGGACTAGAAAATTAATGACTATGCACAATGCACTACATCCAAAAGACGATACAGACAGACTCTACATGAAGAGAAACGAAGGGGGAAGAGGACTGGTAAGTATAGAAGACTGTGTGGACGACACTAAAAAAGAGCTGGAGAAATACATAAACCAGAACACAGAAAGACTGATCACCGCAGCAAGAGATACCGTCCCAACAAACAACGCAGGAAGCATCGAAACTGGACACAAACAGATAAGAAAAGAAAAATGGGAAGAAAAACAACTACATGGACGCTTCATAAGACTCACAAGAGAAGAAACCAATGCAAATAGCTGGACATGGCTAAAAAAAGGAAACTTGAACAGAGAAACGGAATCTTTACTGATGGGCTGCACAGAACAATGCGATTAGGACAAACTACATTAAAGCTAAAATAGATAAAACCCAGGAAAACAATAAATGCAGACTGTGTGGACAAAGAGACGAAACAATAAATCATATAATAAGTGAATGTAGCAAATTTGCCCAAAAAGAATACAAGAACAGACATGACTGTGTTGGGAAAGTAATACACAGGGAACTGTGCAAACAATTGAATCTCGAATATGCAGACAAATGGTACAAACATAAACCAGAAACAGTACTGGAAAACGAAAAACACAAAATCCTCTGGGATATGGATATACAAACAGATAAACACATACAAGCAAGGAGACCTGATGTTATTATAATAGACGAAAAGGAAAAATCTTGTAAAATCGTAGACTTCGCCGTTCCAGCAAACCACAGAGTTAAGATCAAAGACACAGAAAAACGAAGTAAATACACAGAACTAGCCAGAGAACTGAAAGGAATATGGAGCATGAAGAAAGTTAGTATAATACCAATAATCGTAGGAGCACTAGGAACAATCCCTAAAAACATGGAGAAAAGATTTGGAGAAATTGGAATCAAAGGGACTATCGAAACCATACAAAGGACGGCAATGATCAAAACAGCTGCAATCTTAAGGAAAATCCTCGAATGCGGAAACCAACATGCATAAGCTACAAAGGCTAACCAGTCACAAGGAATTTACAACAGGAAGAAAACAAAACCACACGAAGAACACCACAACAAGAACCAAGGAACAGAAACTGCAAGAAACAGCACTTCATAATCCCCCCCCCCATAAATTACACCGGCCTGAGCTATCACTACACAAAAATGAACCAAAGAAACAGAAATTACAAGAAACACTATAAGCTCCTCCCTTTCTCCCCCTCCCTCCAAAAAAAATTTTTTTTTTAAATTAAAAAGAATTAAAAATTATTATTTTTAAAATAAGGAAAGAGAAAAGGAAAAAAAATTAAGGAATTGAAAGGAAAAAAAATTTAAAAATTAAAAAAAAAATTAGTTTTTTTTTTCTTTTAAATGAAATAAAATAATATTTTTTTTTAATTATTTTTTTTTTTTAAATGGTGCCGGCCTAGGCTGACACCAGACAAAATATTTGTAAAGGGTCGAGGAGGATGAGAAGACCGAGGAGGGACAGCACAAACCAGACCTCCACTGGAAAAGTGCAGAGAATGCTGGGACCTTGGGGAGGCTTATTGCCACCCAAATCCCAGAGAAGACCAATTGTCCTTACCAGCGAGAAATCAATGGTAAGAGGCTGTTGCGATACCGCATCGTTATCGAAAAGAGATGAAGAATACTGGAAATCTGAGGAGGCTTGTTGTCACTCAGACTCCAGGAAATACCACTGGTTGTTGTCGGTGAGCAATCACTGACGATGATCTGTGAGAACTCCTAGTGAGTACAAATAATAATAATACTAACAATAGAAACTGCAGGAAATCTCATAAACTGCCCCCCCCCCCCCTCCCCATAAAAGTGATGGCACCAGCCTCGGCTGATACTACACAAAATAGTCGTGAAGGATCAAGGAGGATGGGAAGACCGAGGTGGGAAAGCACTAACCAGACTTCCACTGGAAGAGTGTAGAGAGTACTGGAACCTTGGGGAGGCTTATTGCTACCCAAATCCCAAAGGGGACTCACGGTTGTTACCAGCGAGCAATCAATGGTAGGTGGCTGTTGTGATACTGCAAGGTCATTTGCGGTGGTTATCAAAAAGAGGTGGAAAGTACTGGAAATCTGTTTGTCAGTTTGCGTGTTGATGTATCCACATTTTTTCCTGTATACATGCACACACACACTATATATATATATATATATATATTACGGCACAATCACGTTGACACACCGGTTCCCGTTAGATCACCGAAGTTAAGCGGCGTTGAACCTGGCTAGTACTAAATGGGTGACCATTTGGGAATACCAGGTGCTGTATGTGCTCTCTGCTTATCTCGGCATTGTTTCCAGTCGTCTTGTACTATACTTGCCATTGGAATCAAGCAATGCCGACTCAGGAGAGCGGTTGTTAGGGATTGCGCAACCCTTGCAATTTCAAATTCATGCGTGGGCAGCCCCTGGTGGGGCACTCATACGTCGAAATATCGACGGGCGAGTCCATCATATATATTACAGAAGATCAGAACAACATTGGTACCATCGGTTTCAAAGCCAAACAAAGGGCACCTATAATTGGTCTTCTTTACTAGACTCTCTTCAGCCTCTGTTTATGTCTGCCTCTGCAGCTATTGGAAAATGACAATATTTCAAGCCTCTGCTTTATTTTTCATTTTCCGGGAAGATAGACATAAACAGAAGCGGAAGAGAGTCCAGTACAGAAGACCAATTAAAGGTTCTCTTTGTTTGGATTTGAAACCGACGGTACCAATGTTGTTCTGATCTTCTGTAATACATATATAAATAAATATTATGCTTTTAATTTTGATTTTCCTTAATAATTGAGTACTTTTCTGGGGTTCTCTCTACCTAACCTTTATATATATATATATATATATATATATATATAGTCTAAAGAAGCTTTGAGTTATTTTAAAAGAAAGAAAATGCAGTTTAAATTCCCAGGGATACTAACTAAATCCAAGATATCGCAGACTTAGCACTTGCATAAGCCGACCCACCGTTGGAAAATTCATAAATAAAAAAGGAGATTTAAGTATCTAACAGTGAAACAAAAACAGGGAACCTTAACTTGAGCGTGAAATATAAAAACGGGGGATCATCAGCTGTTTACCATGTATATATATATATATATAAATTATAGTTAATTGAATTTATTATAAGTTAAATTCAAGAGAAAGTTCTTAGGAATCTACTATATACATACATACATATATATATATATATATATATTTATTTATATATATTAAAAAAAAGGGGGGGGAGGGGTCAAAATTCCTCAAAGAGATTCAAATTTTCAAATGGTTTTTGGAATCGTCTCTATGAAAGACCTTAAAACACTATTTTATAGCTACTGGCACAGCATAGATTTTCAACGAAATACTGGCCAATAGCAGAGTCCAAAGTCGCAGAAGAAGGGTGACACAGGAATCCCACCCTTCTCTGTTAAATTTTGGATGGAACATGCTGGTTTATGCGGGTCTGCAAATGTAAGGAAGTACGCCCTATATAGCCAGCATCACACTGGCATTTAAATTGGTAAACAACATTACTATAATTGGTATAGGGCACACTATCCTTGCAAAAGGAAAGAAAACCAGGTCTTGTAGAATACACTAAATGTAAGGAAACAGAGTAGAAGCAATTAATAATGCTTCCAACAATTGCTTGCTCAGTTTTTTTGTTTTTTTTAACTATTTCCTCCCTATCAAAGGTAGTTTCAAATAAATGGGGCATTTTCAAGGGCCAAATATTTGGGTGGATTTGAAAGCCATAACCCTTTTTTAAATGCAATCATTAATAAAGTCTTCAGGGTAACCATTATTCATGAATATTTCCCTAATCCTATTCAGTTCAAAATCCAATCTACTAGGGGAACAGATCATAATGGCTTTGTGTACCAAAGTGTAGATTAAGCCTACCTTTCTAGATTTCGGTACAAAAGAAGACTAGTTTACATACAGACAAGTAAAAGTAGGCTTCCTGTAGATGGTAGTGAGAAAGCTGCCTTTTGAATGTTCAACAAGGACATCCAAGAAGGGGAAAACAATTATCTTTCTCACTTTCCATAGTAAACTTTAGAGCCCCATGGATGAAATTTAACTTATTAAAGAATGCTAACGCTTCACTTTGCGATGAACACATGACAAAAGTGTTGTCAACATATTTAACATAAGTCGTGGGTATGGTTACAGAACTAAATGATACAGATTCTGTAATAACCGAAGAAGATATAGCTAAAGTTGGGGCCAATAGACTCCCCATTGAAACCCAATCGACCTGACTATACATAATATTGTTGAAGGTTAACTCTACTGATTTTGTACACAGAAGTACTAATTCTGTGAAGATCGCCTTTGAAACACATGGAGAAATCAGGTTAGCTTCATAGAGCACGTCAGCACAAATACATATAATCTCATCCAAAGGTACATTGGTAAAGGGACTAGAAACATCAAACGAGCACATAAAGGAGGGCTCAGAACCCAAATCAAACCCACGTAGGCCTTCCACAAACCGATAGGAGTCAGGGATGCAGTGCGTAGTGTATAACTCACGCACAGGTTGCAAGATTTCTAGGAGCCACTGAGCCAAAGAATGTTGGGCAGACCATATCATAGATAATATAGGTCTCAATGGAACACCCTCCTTGTATATTTTAGGAAGACTATATAATCTAGGTTGTAATGACCCAAAGTGTCTGATCCTATCATAGACCTCCTTCGAAAATAACTTATTTTTAAATAAAGAAAGTAAACGCTTCTGCATCTTGATTTCGTTCCTACAAGTATTATCTGCTGACTCGACCGGGCCAAGTTTACAGAATTTAGTTGTATCGTTGAGAATAGATAACATTTTCTCAACGTAATCAATACAATTAAACCCACGGACACCGAACAATATCTCCATTTTAGAAGCCATCACCCCAAAAGCTGCCTGAAATGTATACCCTATTCCCTAGCATGCAGAATCTGCACTATAGTCAGTGACAAACACCTCTGAATTGTCCGACTGAAGGAACTACGAAAAACCTTAATACACAAACGTATAGAACTAGCAGAAAACATACCATTAGAACTACGAAACCCCCGAAAACAAAACAAACAACATATATTAGCATATGTCTCAACACACAACAAAAACAATCCAGAACTATTCACAGAGATAACAAGAAACCTAACCTTACTTAACCAAAACAATAAATTTAGCAACATACTAAAAACAACCAAAATAATAAAAAGCAAATGTCAACCAAAAAACCTCAAACACATTTTAACCTCATCCAAACTCATCCAAACATAACACAAGGAGTCACAAAATGCAACAAAGAAAGATGTGGAGTTTGTGATATAATAATAGAGGGGAACTCATACACATTCAAAAACCCAACAGAAACATTCAAAATAAAAGACTTAAACTGCACTTCCAAAAATGCAATCTATAAAGTAGAATGCACAACATGCAACAAATCTTATATAGGCACCACCAAAACACTGAACAATAGAGTTGCTTTACATAAAAGTAACATAAACCTCCCAGAAAACTATTTGTTCCACAACATATACACTCATTCAGTGGAAGTAAATTCAAGGTAATGCCTATCTTTCAAACTAAAGATTATTCATACCTCCTCACACAAGAAAAAAAAACTTTATACATAAAGTCACCCCAGCATTAAACAGATCATAACACAATTCACAAAACATACAATTCACACACATCTACATACATATAAAAACGAGTGGGTGTGTGTATAGACAAGAACGCACACACAAACACACGCATTTGCATACATAGAACAGATACATAGCACACATATATATATATATATATATATATATATATATATATATATATATATGTGTGTGTGTGTGTGTGTGTGTGTGTATATATAAAAATGGATGTGGGTGCGCATGTGTATAAACAAAAACACATATATATGCATGCACGCACCTACGTATGTAAACCAAAACCAACGCATTTACCTAAACACACACAATAAAATAGAAAACACTCATAAACTTCAAGGGCGCCCCTACCCTTCATTGGAGAAATTGACTAAAATGAACTAAAAAAAAAAACACACATGAAGCTGACCCACAGAGATAAAGGTCAGAAACATGCACACATGCTTAAAAACATTCATAGCTTTGATCCAGAGAACTAATTGATATGAAAACACACACACACGCATGTGCAGAAACGGCAAACTGTTAAAAACAACCCATTTTTTTAAAACAAAAAGAATGTCTGAAGAGAGCCAAGATGCTTGAAATGCATTATAAAATTATAAAATAATAAAATGATAAACAATTTTTTAAAAAGTTTTTAAAATTTATAAATGTTGGTAGGCCTACTTCTTTAGAAATATACACTTTCCTCTTGTTGGAACCGCACTACCTTCTACTCATACATACATATATATATATATATGAGTAGAACGTAGTGCGGTTCCAACAAGAACAAGTTTTACATCGGTAACACAACAAGACCACTACACCTGCGCATCAAAGAGCACATGAACGCCCCTATATCCTCTTTCCACAAGCACACAGAGATATGCTCGAATATTCAACGTGATATTCAGGTCTCCATCTTAGCGTCTGTCAGAAACATTCGGGAACTTAGAATCACAGAATCAATCCTTATTCCAGATTAAACCCCTCACTCAATCAGCGTCACGAACTCCACTCACCGTTCATTCTATAATATCTACCATCTCACCCACTGACCAACCCGCATATCTAACACTCATTATATTCCATTTCCACCACTTCATGCATTACTTACCTCCTATATTAAGTAATCAAACAATCAAATAGGATATGAACATCCATCCCAACACTCATTCAGCCACAAACCAAAAACCATATCAATCAACCTACTCCACTAACCCACCAAAATAAGTCACCTCATAACCTGGCATTATTAATTAACTAATCTAAACACATATAAAATGTATACAAATAATATACAAATAAAAAAAAAATTTTAATTAAAAAATAATAATATAATAATAAAGAATATATAAATAAATATAGACATAAATTAAATAATAAAAAAAAGAAAAAAAAGAAAATTAATATAAAAAAAAAGAAAAAAACACTAAATAAAAAAATATAAAATAAGATGAAAAATAAATATATAAATAAATAAATAAACAAACAATAATACATATATATACATGTATATGTATATATATATATACATATGTATATGTATATATATATATATATATGTATATGTATATATATATATATATATATATATATATATATATATATATAACTAATAACTTAATACACAGACTTCTACCGACCGAATCTATGAATTAATTTATATTAATGACCCGAGTAACAAACAGTTATTTCCCCTACATAATTCTCACAACCGAATTTAATCCTCTAGTAAATAACATATTACATTAATTCGATAAACTAATGAAATGAGATTAAACTCACAATTAATAATACTTCTTGAATATATTATAATCAATGAATTTAATAAAATCTAGAATATTTAAAATGAGAGATTAATTACTTTACTTTATATTAAAATTCTTAAAATACGGAGAAAAAAAAAAAATAAAAATAAAACACACCGATAAAATAAAAAGTAAATAATTAAAATATAAATAAAAAATTAAAAAATAAAACGAACAGTTAATCGATCACCATACATTTACCCAATATTACACACATATTTTTGAACACCACATTTATATACATAACATAGCTTTAAAACTTATTCATTTCTATTCTCTGCGGGACTGGTTTGCTGCTACGCTGTCTCTGTCTTCTGGCATCCATTTTGGAAGATTCTCTGCATGGGCGGAATTTTCCTCTGATGTTTATTATTTTCGACAAAGGGAAGTTTCTTTTCCCGAAATATTAAATAAATGATTTTTATAATCATCCGGACATCACACAAACAGCTAACACAACACTTGCTGTTATGTAAGATTTTAAGAAAAAATAAATAGTAAGTCACATTTTGCATTCGATTTATTATTTTTGTTCCTTCCAACTTACATCTTACCCGGAATTTGCATTTTAAAAACATACTACTACTACTATTCCCAGCAATGCTTCAAGCAAACTACCATTCTCTCTCCCTCTCTCTCTCTCTATATATATATATAAGACAAACTCTCGTCTATAAAATACATCTCTAACAGCATCTGACAACTAAATCCAGTTTCTAGCCTACTCGTGTTTTACTTTGATATACGCCTGGTGGAACTGCTACGACTGATGAAGCTCATCAAGACAACTCATCTAAGAGAAGGAAAACTGATCTCAAAACTCTGCTCCCTTACAGCCATACCCACTCATAGAGAAAGGCTCTGAGAGTCAATTCTAAGGATAATCTGGAGCCAATATTCCAAGAGCAGTTCGAGGCTGTATACAGCAAAGTTCTGGCAACTCTTGGAAATATGTGTATCAATGCTTACTTTTCCAATGGATCATTCCAGCGACATACAGTTTGGTTGTTTTGTTTATGGCATATCAACCTTTTTCGGGTTATTTAGAAGAGATTTTGTTGTGAATGTTTTACAGGGGTAACCATAGATTGGAGCTCAGTCGAGCACCAACCATGGAAATAGCGATAGAGTAGAGAAAGAGTAATAACCTCTCCTGTGAGAAAGAGGCTGTAGGAGTGAGAAGTGGACATCCTCTACTAAATTTGGAAGTCGATTTTGTACTCGGTCAAGGAAGGAAGAAGTGATCGTGTTCTCATCTTAGTTGTTATAATCATTGTTGTATTATTTCGAGTTCATACCAATTTGATATGATGTTTCGGAGGTTACATCGCAACCATTGGAGCACAGGGTGGAGCAGGTGCTAGTGTGATTGCAAGAGTTAGGAGTGGATAGAATAAGTTCAGGGAACTTCTGCCATTACTAACCAGCAGAGTGTTACCACTGCCGACCAAAGGAAGAGTCCATCAGGCATGTGATGATGTATGGAAGTGAAACCTGGCCAGTGAGGATTGAGGACATGCGTTGCATGGAGAGAAATGATATGAGAATGATATGATGGATGTGTAATGTGAGTCTTAAAGACAGGGTTAGTTTTGATGACTTCTGAGGAAAATTAAATCTGGACAGTATAGAGAGATGTGTGCAGAACAGGAGACTTTGGTGGTTTGGTCACGTTGAAAGATTGGATGAGAGTTCTTGGGTTAATAGATGTAGAACAGTTGAGGTAGCAGGTTCAGTTCACAGGGAAAGGTCAAGGAAAACCTGAGAGGAAGTGATAAATATGGACTTTAGAAAAAGAGGGATAAATAAAGACCTGGTAGAGATAGGTGAGTTCTTAAAGCCGTCCAACACATGCCAGCTTGTAAAACAGATGTCAAACCGATGATGATGATGATGATAACATTATTTTCTACCTGCGAAGATTGCACTAAGTGATGCTCTCTTCTCGTTTAATTGATGCGACCAAATAATTTTCATAAACTGTTGAGACATTTTTGTTGTTGCAAAATTGAACGCACTCACCTGGCATTGGTCCCTTTTGACAACTTTATTTCGGAGATTATTTCTTTCAATTCTAAGATCACTCTCTGCAGTTCTCGTTCCACAGATCGTGAATTCTCAGAATGCGACGAACCAAACATCTCTATGAAATCCATTTTGCACGACTAGAAAAAAATAAATAAAATTTAATTTTTTAAATTTTGTTATGAATTTTTATATTTTAGAATATTACTAAAAATCACATTAAATGACTAAATACAAAATATATTGCATAGAGAAGGATGAGGTTCGAAACGTATCAGAGGCTCCTATTAGATGAGAAAGATAAAACAGTATTTAAATTAATAGTATTTTTTATAATTTAATATAAGACCTCAATAAGCTAACATATAAAGTTATCTTGTCAGATTTTCAAAGTCAGACCCAAATAGTATCTATGCTGATAAATACAAACTTTGCTTCTGATTACACAATTTTCATTTGTTATTGTTGTACTATGTTATTGGCAATATAAAAACGTACTTCCCCATAATTTTTTTGAAAATTTACTTAATCCAGCCCAGATGACTGCTATCGCAATGTTGCATTCCTCTGCTTGTTTTACAAGTACTTCAATAGAATGTGCTCCGATGAACTTGCTGTTCTGGTGTCCCCTCGACGTAAATACACTGTCACTGTAGACATAAGGGGCTACCGAGAATTAGGGTGAATTTAGTTTCTGAAGCAGAAATCAGTTTTGAATTTAGTAGTCATTATTGGAATGAGGAAATTTGCTTTGTTTTTTCGAAATATGGGACAACTGCTGAACATTTTGGTGCCAATTTCATCTGAGAGGCACCCAGCTTCAGTTTCAGCCATCTTTGTGTCAGAATAGTCTAGGTTTTGGGGCTTCAATGTCATTTGGAGGCTGTCATAATTATTTGGTTAAAACTTAAATTCATTTGAAGGATCAATGTTAGTATTTAGAATTCTTTAAAGAATTCAATGTTATTTAAGAGGTTAGTAAGTGAAACAAAAACGGTCTTTTTTGCGGTACTATATTTATCAAGGATATGTTGATTACTTTTTTTCACGAAGAAAATTTTTTTTAAATCGAGAATGTACTTTTAAATTAATTTCCCTTGAAAAAGATGAACAAAAATGAGAACACAAAGATGTTCTTTTTTTCTTTTCTTTTCTTTCTTTATTTATTTTTTAACTAATGAGTCACCACTTATCAAGGCTAAAAGCCACTTGAAGATAGAGGTTAATGAGATAGGTCGATTGTCAGGTGAATGATGAAGAACATGACAAGAGGACTGAAAATGATGAATGGAATGAGTGAATTTTGTCAAGCCAGCATTTCCCTATTTACAGTCGTTTGAGAAAAATATAAAAGATGTTCGAAGTTTCCATACTAATTGAAAAGATTTTCACTCCGGAGGAGAAAAGGAAAAAAATGACTTTGTGAGAAAAACTAAAAACAAAAAAGAGATAAGGAAAGAAGGACCTTGCGAAAAGGAAGAAAAAAAAGTAAACATTGCCTTAAAGAAGGACTTTGTTATGCCCATTTGTCGACATACGAAAACTTAGATTGTAAACCATGAATAAATAAAGTCTTGTAGTGAATTATAAAAATAATCTATTTATAATGGAAGTGCTGGTTTCGTTTCAGTTTAACTACGCTCCATTTTTACATAGGCAGTACTTCCGGTCTGTTCGACTATTTTGTAGCCGTTCAGACTCCATTCTTGTAGCATATTTAGTAAGAAAAACACGTTTGAAATGTGTAAATATTATTTACACATTTCAAACGTGTTTTTCTTCCGATTACATGCGTAATAATAAATAGATTTTTACTACAAATGGGTTCCTCATTAAATATCATTTAAAAAAACAACAACAACAACATAAAACCATTTTTTATCGCATTATGTTGGAGGACGTCGATCTATATGCCTGTCGAAAAAAGTGTTAAAATGTGTTGGGTTTTTTCGCTATTACTAACTTAGTAAATTACTAAGTTAATTAAGTATTACTAAGTAATACTTAATTAATTTTAACTGCAAAACGTTCATCAGGTTATAATCTATCTTTTACAATAATCCGCAGAGTCACCAACGGGGTCCAAAAAACGAACGAGAACGGGGTAAAAAAAATAAATATGCAACAAGTGACGGTGACCTACGTCGAGAATAGATATTTTCCTACTTACCTATGAAATTTGTTTGTATTTTTACGTACTATAAATGGGTTTTTATTAGATGTAAAAAAAGATTTCTTGTTTTTTTTTTGGCACGTATTTTTATAAAACAAAATGGCCTTACCTCGTTACGATACCCCCCCCATCGCTTGTCCAATGTTCGTGACAAAAATATTGATTTCTAATAAATAGCAGTTGAAACGGCTTAAAAATACAAACAAATGTCACAGATAAGTTGGAAAATAACTTTTATCGGCTACAGTTACTTTTATTTGTTGTATATTTGTTTGGCACTTCTGTAGTATATATGAAACAGCTGCCGATTAAGAAATCGAAATTGAAGAGTTCCGTTTTTTTTTCTCCAAGTACCATTCATTCAGAATTCACCGGAATTTGAATTTAGTATTTAGAAAATGGAGTTAAATGAGATTAATCTTCGAGACATTGGTAATTTAATGAACCAGCCGCAAAAAACAATAGATTTTTTACAGGCACACCGCCTGATTTCTTAATGTTAGGGTTAGGGTTAGGGGTTAGGGTTTTTTATTTACATTTTTTTTACTTCATATAATAAAAAAAAGAAATTGTTAATTGTTACCCAAAAACAAATCAGTCTTGCATTTTTTTTATGGTGTAAAAAAATCACTTCCGGTTGAATTACCTCCCTTTATTTTCAGTAGAAGGACAGAAAATCTGCTGCTTCATATATACTACAGAAGTGCCATTTGTTTTTATAGCGTTTTCACTCTGCGGATGTAAAAGATACCCAAAACAATTATCGCCTACACATTATTTTTACTCGAATTTTCGAAGAAACTGTTTAGGACGGCGATCTCATCATTTACTTTTTTCCGTCTTCTAAATCGATTTTAATTCCAAAACGTTCATCATGTCATAATCTTTAAAAAAAAAAAAAAAAAAAAAAAAAAACACATTCTGTAGGACGCGAATCTCAACGTTTGGCAAAAAAAAAGAGCAAACGGCAAAATAATACGATGTATTAGTTTTGCCCTTACACTAATTGCAATCTGAAACAAAACTAATCGTAAACAGTTACAGAGCTGAAAAGTTCAAGATAACCATTTCTGCTGTAACATAAGAAACATTTGTTGATAAAAAAAAATAATCAACAAATTTCTAAAGTAAGACGTCTTTTTTTTAAGCTAATAAACAAATACACATTAGTCTGGATAAAATTTATAAAAAAAACTCATATTTTTTTCGATTCCTCCTCTACAATTATGAATTTTAATTTGTTTAATTTAACACTTACAGACTATTTATTTGTCTCCCGTTGAGCTTCGATGGACAATATTTGTAAATAGCTTGCGTTTGACCGTTACACTGCCTCACCACGAGGGTTGGGTATAGTGCACAGAGAAAGAAATCTATATATTTAGTAGAAAATAGATGACGTCACATAAGGCGAATAGCGCGATTGAAGGTCGAATAATAAGAAGTAGTGGGAGGAGGAAAATAACGTAAAAAAGACAGAGGGGGAAGAGAGAAAGAGAGAGAGGGGGATAAGAAAAAGGAGGGGGAGAAGTGACAGAATGAGGGGAATTTTTTTTTTCTTTTCGAGTTATTTCAGTAAGTTTTCGATATTCATGTACTTTTTTCATTTACTTGATATAGAAATAAGACAATTTCTTCGACAACATTTTGAGGTGGATACGTCATTATTATGATGTTTAATTTGTTAGTACAATTGAATGTACGTTGTTAGATTGGGACCCGCGCTAAAAGTCCCTCGGCGTCGGTGCTTTCCGGCGTTTTACGTAAAACCCCGAAGCGGTTAGTCAATGAAAATGAATAACTGATTGAAATGAATAAACAGACGACATCTAAACTTGATAATTGAATTTTTGACGTCTCTAAACGAGTCTGCACAAACCCTAACTCTTATTCCTAAACCCGCCCAAACCCTAACGAAAGCAACAATAATAATCAGTTGTTAATAATTTTCGTAAATTTCTTTTTAAAAAACACTTGATTAACTTTTTTATTTAAACACTTATTTGAATCGCTGTTATTTCTTCGTTAAAAAAATAAATATGTTTTGCTGTAATTTTTTGCTTGTAAATCCTGCCTCGTTTATGCTTTTTTGGACGCAAGTAAGTCAACGGATTTTTCATTCGGCACTGTCCGGCGTTTTACGTAAACATCCGGAAAGTACCGACGTCTAGGCACTTTTAGTGCGGGCCCTAATGTAAAAGAGCACCCAATTGAATTTAAACAGTCTGAAGTCTTAAAAATGTTGCTATCTACTAAAAAAGAAATGCTGCCAAATGTTAATTTTATGAATAAAAACTAGTTTAATTTTGGTTAAAGTCCAAAATCGTTAACACTCGAGAACTCGTAAAAAAACAAACAAACAAACAAACAAACAAACAAATAAAACGGTCGTTAGGTTAGGGTCAAAGTTAGCTCGGATCTTAATCTGAAGAAGTACCAAAAAGACAGATAATTTATGTAAAACTGCAGAAAATGACGTGAACTGGGTTTCGGCAGTATTCTTAAAGAACTTAGTGGTACTTAAAAAAAAAACATGTTTTAGCGAAAAAAATAAAAAATAAAAACAGTCATTTATAGCTAGTTATTTACTAGATACGTTAAATTACCGTTTACTTGTAGAATAATGGCGTCCATGTCAAAGTTGTAGTTTCAGTTGTCGGGAATGTTATTCAGTTACCTCCCTTTAGTTATTTTTTTGGCGGAAAATCAAAGTACAAATGTTGGGGATTGAATATTTCCGGTAACAAAGTTTCTGAAACTACAACTTTGACATGGACGACATTTTCTTTCAAGTAAACGATAATTTAACGTATCTCGGAGATACTTGTCAAGTAATACTTGATCAATCAGCTGCAGACTCAAGTTCAGTTAGTCCCTATTTATTTTGTCCAGCTGCCCTAAAAGTCGCATCTCAGTCTAAAATTATCTATCCTCCTATGACCGAGGGCAGAACAGAAACTCGATGCTGAATAATAGCTTTTAAGTTAGTCTGTACAAAATAAAAATGGTACTGGTACACTGAATTTAGGAAAACTCGTCACAGGAAAATTCGGCACTTTTGGCCAAGTAGGAAAATTCGGCAATTATCGAATAAATATCGATTGAAAATAGATTTTAGAACCGTTTTTACAGGAGATATACTTGTACATACGAGGCTACCCACCTCCCCAGTGGAGAACATTTTTTCATATTATTTTTTTGGTACTTGTGCAGTTTACGAACCGGGCTATTTTTTAGATAAGATTTTCAAGTTACATTAAATTTTTACTTCAAAATCACTGTGAGAAAAAGTGGTTAATCCATCGTTTCACAACTAAAATGGCAGACAATGAATTGGCTGTATTTTTCTGATTTTTTTGTTCCGACCATACAACGATTTATTTGAAAGAAGAATTTCTTTTTTTAAGTATTAAATAAAGTTGTTAGTTGTGGTGTTTGGTAATAAACAACAGTCAATTGTGGTGGTTGTAAACATATCTTTATTTAACAAGGGTTATAACAACATGTGTGTATCAACGGCCGTAATCTCTCTATATATGTCCCTAGCTATGTCGCTGCTGCTGCTGCTTCCTGCTCTCGTACCGATCACGTTGGTACGTGATCTTCGACACTACATCTTCCCTCTTTTTTTTATAAATTTATGTCACTATAAAGTCTTCTTGCCACACTGGGGTGGATCTTACTCTAGGTGTTCTGATTGAACCACTAGGGGCAGTTAGGGCCGGTGTTAGGGGTTCTTGAGCAGTTTCCTTAGGGTCTGGACTGGAGATGGGAAGTGCATCGATTGGGTTGAGGTGTGTGTCTTCGATATCTGTTGTAGAAGTAGGGGGCCAGTGGGTTGTATCAGGGGGAGAGTAAACTGCTTTAGGGACGTCGGTGTAGTCAGGACTATGCTGCATGTCGCCGGGTACCTTTTTTACATGGGCAGCGTTTCTCATTCTCACTTGGCCTTGGGGTTGTTGTATTAGAACAGCATTTCCCTTCTTTTCCACAACTTGATAGGGCTGAGACTCGAACCGAGCGTCCAGCTTGTTTGTTCTGTGTAAATTTTTACACAATACTGTGTCCCCTCTCTGGATCTGTTGGTCTCTGGCTCCTCTTCTCTGGTCAGCAGCTATGTTGCGTTTTAGTTTGTGTAGAGCATCCTTATCATGTACGTCACTAAAATCAGTGGACGCTCCTACAATACTTGGCAGCTTACCTCGGAGTTCGCGGTTCATTAGTAACTTCGCTGGGGATACTCCGGTTACTGTGTGAGGGGTGGTTCGGTATTGGAACAGAAAATTCCTTAGTTCAGTCCTCCAGTCTTTCCCTTCGACTTTGGCGATCTTAATTGCCTTTAGGATTGTTCTGTTGAACCGTTCCACTTCGCCGTTGGACTGTGGCCAATACGGGATCCCTCTCACCTGGGTGATGCCGTGAGTATTCATATACTCATTGAATTCTCTTGATGAGAATGGCTGTCCGTTGTCACTCCTCAGATAGTTGGGATATCCATGATGATTGAACATCATTTCTAGTGCACCCGTTACATTTTTGGCATTTGCTATTTTCATATGCGCAACTTCTGGCCATCTTGAGTAGTAGTCGACAACGGCCAGCAGGTAGTTCCCTTCGGAGACACTCAGTAGGTCAACAGCTACATAGGTCCAGGGTTGGTCAGGCAGCGGTGTACTCTCTAGTTCTTCTGGAGGGGCATTTTTGCCAACCACTTGACATGGGTAACACGCTTTTACTCGCTTTTCTGCCATTCTATCCATCTCTGGCCACCAAACTTTGGACCGTAGGCGATTTTTGGTTCGCACAATCCCTTGGTGTCCTTCATGAGCCAGTACAACTACCCGCCCCTGAAGTGCCTCAGGGATTATGATCCTGCGTCCTCGGATGACCATCTGTCCTGCTATCCAGAGTTCATCTTTGATTGCATGAAATGCAGTACCTTTGAAATGGGTCCAGTCATTTTCGGATATAGCTTGCCGAAGTTTGGAGATCGTAGCATCATCCTTTGAAGCTTTTTCCACTTCACAGGGAGTCAGTGCCTGAGGTACAGTATCTTTAATGATACTGTAGATGTAGTCCATTGTTTCCTTTTCCTCAGTTTTGTCTGGGTTTTCAACGGGCTGTCGACTCAGCAGGTCCGCCTTATTGGTTCGGCCAGGAATGTGGATGACTTTGTAGGTGAACTGTTGTAGAAACAACAGCCATCTCTCCACTCTTGCTGAAGGGGGCTTCGAGGAAGGTGATAGTACCTTTACCAGCGCTTTGTGATCAGTCAGGATCTGAAAGTCACATCCAATGAGGTACAGACTGAACTTTTTGCATGCCCAGAATACTCCCAGTGCTTCTCTTTCAAATTGAGAATATCGGGACTCTGTTGGTGTGAGCTTCCTACTGGCATAGTATACTGGTTTCCAGTATCCGTTTAGCTGCTGTTGTTCAATGATTGCACCCACGCCAACGGGAGAAGCATCAGTTGTGATTCTAGTTGGCAACTCAACACTGTAGTATGCCATGACTGGCGCTTCAATTAACCCTTTCTTTAGTTTGTTAAAGGAATATTGTTCCTCTTCTTCCCATTTCCAATCAGAATCTAGTCTTGTAAGATCCCAAAGTGGTGCAGTTACACTAGCAAAATGGGGCACAAACTTAGCACAGAATTGGGCCAGTCCCAAGAAACTCCTCATCTGTGATGCATCTTTTGGTGGAGGAGCATCAACTACAGCCTTCACCTTTGCGTCCGAGACCTTCAAGCCGTCTTGTGTCAGAATGTGGCCCATGTATCTTATAGATGTCATTTTAATCTGGCACTTCTTTCCATTGACGGTCAGTCCTTGTTCGGCTAGGTGTTGGAAAACTTTGGCGAGTCTAGTGTCGTGCTCACTTTCTGTTTTCCCGACTACTATGATGTCATCTGACATGTTGTATGCTCCTGGGCAGCCAGCTATAACCTGACTTATGATTTTCTGAAATTTTTCTGAGGCCATGTTTACCCCAAACATAAGTCTTTTATACCGGTATAGCCCATCAGGTGCAGCAAATGTTGTGATTTCTCTGGAGTCTGGATGCAACTCTATTTGATGGTAGGCCATATTTAAATCTACTTTTGAGAAATATTTGCCTCCAGCCATTTCTTGTATAGTTTCCTCAATCGTGGGCACTGGATGACGTTCTCGAACGATAGCTTCGTTTGCTCTACGCATGTCGATACATATCCTCACATTGCTTTTTCCATTGTCCTCGGGCCTTTTTTCCACTGTCACTAAAGGATTCACCCATTGAGAAGGTTCCCTGACCCTCTCAATTACATCCAGATCAACCAGTTCTTGCAATTTGTTTAGGACACATTGCCGCCGCTTGAATGGTATCCGACGTACTGGCTGAGTGACAGGTATAATTTCTGGATTTATTTTGAATTTTAATTGGTAGTTTTTCAGTTTTCCCAATCCACTGAAAACCTTTGGAAATTCTTTTAGTATTCTTGTCCATATATCCAGTTCCGAGCAGTTCAAGATGTTGGCGTTAACGCCCACACTTAAAAGTCCTAGTCTTTTACTAGTTCTACCACTTAAAAGTGACGCTTGGGCCTGTGGTATGACAAAAAATGGAACTGTTATGTAGCGATTTGTGCTAGGAACTTCAACCTTCAATATGCACTTTCCTAGAAGGGGAAGTGGTTTTTCACTAGCATAGGGGTATAGTTTAGTAGAATCTGGCTGGAGCTTAATTTTGGGTCCTTCTTTTTCTATTTTCTTGAAGTCCTCTACAGATAATGTATTATGCTGTGCTCCTGAGTCTATCACTAAAGGGATGGTGGTGTTTCTGACTTTGAGGTTTATTACATTTTCACTCATTGATATTTTGAATAAATTAAACCCATTAGCGCCACCAGTTTTGTTATCTTCCCTTTCCCCTACACTCTGTTGAATTCCTTTGTTATGATAATGCTTTCGTCCACCACGACTGTATTTTGGGGCTCTGTCATGTTCGTTTCTATTCTGCGTTTTTGTTTGTTTGTTTTTGTAGAAACAACAGACTTCAAAATGTCCCTTTTTCCCACAGATTCCACACTTGTGATGCTTGCTTCTAACACAATCTCTTGCAAAATGTCCATTCCCCCCACACTTATAACATGCAGATGACACATTGTGGCTTGGTTTAGGTTTTTGTCTGTCGCTTAATCTATTTATATCAGACGTACAAGTAGATCCTAAAATTAGGGCCTCTTTGTGGTGGTACGTCCCAATAATTTGAATGAGACGATCCAACGTCAAGTTGCTTTCACCATATAATTTGGCTTTTAGTTCCGCGTCCTTTATGTGAAGAAGGATCTTGTCTCTGACGAATTCGTTCGGTTCTGGAGTGAAACCGCACACCTTCGCCAAACTCTTTAAGCGAGTGATATAATTATTCACGGTTTCTCCCGTGTTTGGTTCAGACTCCCAAAATCTTGAACGCGCTTTAGGGATATTTTCCTTTAGAGCGAAAGTTTTGTCAAACAGTTCTATAGCTGTTCGGAATACATCGACTCTTTCTTTATTAGCCTCGTGTCCGGCTTTTTGTTCGTCCGTGAAATTCGTCCAAATTTCACGCAGACCCTCGCCTCCTGTTAACAAAAGGATAGCTCTTTTTTGCTCAGAATTTATGACACCTGAAGCTAGTATGAAAATTTCCAGATCGGTTTTCCAATTTACTCATCTTTTATGTAAAGACTCTGGATCTCCGATCGTATCTAACGCACGTGGAGGGCTTAGCCCCCCCAATGTGACGAATTTTGCCATATTGTTGTTTAAAAGGACAATAAGATGTGAATAACAAAAGGATTGTTATTTAAAGACAATAAATGTGATAACAAACGAATTACTTATCTCTCGTTTTTTTTTCTGTACTTTTCCTTTGGAAGAAAAAAAGTATATTTTTCTTTCTCTCTTGTAGCACGTGTGACCTCTTTTTTCGTGTTTTTTTTTTCGTAGAAAAGTTCGTTGTTTGCACTTTTTTTTTTTGTAGATGTCTTTCTTTGCTTTTTTTTTTTGTGTAGAATTTCATCTCATCGTCGTCGCCAGTTTGTGGTGTTTGGTAATAAACAACAGTCAATTGTGGTGGTTGTAAACATATCTTTATTTAACAAGGGTTATAACAACATGTGTGTATCAACGGTCGTAATCTCTCTATCTATGTCCCTAGCTATGTCGCTGCTGCTGCTGCTTCCTGCTCTCGTGCCGATCACGTTGGTACGTGATCTTCGACACTACATTAGTTAAAACAAGTTTTAGGCAAGATGAAATAAAAACACTGAATTAGTTAGAAAACAATTTTGCTTTTTTAAATACATGGAAATTTTCTAAGAATTTAAAGCCAGTTACTCGATAGTTTATACATTCCTTTCAAGTTTTGCACACACACGAAGTAATTGATGTTTTGTCAATTAAAATGGCTGACTTGTTTACGAATAAATCAAAATGAATTATGATGGATTTAATCTCGTAACTTAATTACGAACCAGGCTTGAAATAATAACATTATTTAGACAACGATTTTTTACATAAGGAGAAGGGGGGGGGGGTGCTTTGTTAACTATTCTGTACTTTCACATAACGATTTAATAAACGGAAGATATCGTAAAAATTGAATTTAACTTGAAAATTTTATGTAAAAAATAACCCGATCCAAACCTTTAATTTCGTAACGTAATTACGAACTGGGTTGAAATAACATTATTTAGAAAGCCATTCTTAACATGGAGTGAGTGAGGGGGTGTTAACTATTCTGTACTTTTACCTAACAATTTAATAAACAAAAGATATCGTAAAAATTTAATTTAACTTGAAAATCTTATCTAAAAAATAGCCCGGTTCGTAAACTGCACAAGTACCAAAAAAATAATATGAAAAAATGTTCTCCACTGGGGAGGTGGGTAGCCTCGTATGTACAAGTATATTTCCTGTAAAAACGGTTCTAAAATCTATTTTCAATCGATATTTATTCGATAATTGCCGAATTTTCCTACTTGGCCAAAAGTGACGAATTTTCCGTTTACGAATTTTCCTAGGACGAGTTTTCCGGGCACCGGTACACTGTATCAGGCACCGCTTTTGAATCAAACCAAACCGACTTTTGCCGACGCAGAATTACATAAACAGCCGGGTGGAACGCCGAATGAAAACGAACCGGCGTCAAAATCAAAACGAGGCGCCGTTCCAACGGAAACAAAATAATGAAGCAACATTTAAATCAGGAAAAACACTCACCGTATGTTTATTTTTATGAAAGATTATTTGGTGCTTATCAAGAATTACCGAGACATGGGGGAGGGGATACGACAACCTGAGAAATATCTGTATGACCCGTGACGGAATGAATATATCGTATGTATACCAAAAATGATGTACATTAATCACGTAGTTTTTATTTTATAAAAGAAAATCAAATTTTATCGATAAACGGGTAATGTTGATATATCAGCGGCATTATTGGTCATATCCAAGGGAGCTAAGGAAGATAACACCCAAAATTCCCGACTTTATTTCTCTATTTCGCAAAAGTTTGTATTATCTCCCTTGAATGTGACCAATATGGCGCCGATATTTCAACCTTATTCGTTTATCGATAAAATTTGATTTTCTTTTATAAAATAAAAACTACTTGATTAATTTACGTGATTTTTTGTATACGATATATTTATTCCGTCACGGGTACGTACATCATAAAAATATTTCTCAGTTTGTCTTATTTTCCCTCTAGGTCTCGGTAATTCTAGATAAGCACCAATTATTTATATTTTGACGAAAAAAAAATGAATGAAACACACACATATATATATTATTATTATTATTTTTTTTTTTTTTTCAAGAGAAACTTTTTTTTACGTTACTATCCCAGTTTTTGAACTAGACAAAAACTGAACCGTTTTTTTTTTACCCTAACCCAAAACTAACCCCAATCGACTTTTATTGCATTTGGTAACAGTTATTTGTTCATTATTTGTTCGTTTTTTACCCCTTTTTTTCTCTGTTTGAAATTCCTGACAATCGCCAATTTACGATTTAATCAATTTACAATTTAACTGATCATCTGCTTTTCCCACTTCTGATTGGATAAGCACTTCGGCATCTTCCGACTGTTTACGTAAACAGTTGGAAAAAAACGAACGAAAAGTCACTTTTGAGTAGTTCAAAAGTTGGATCAATACCCCCCTCCCCCCCCCCCCAAATGATTTGTATTATTCGGATTACTATTCTGATCTTAGTTGTTATATTCACAGCATTTCGGCCGATGTAACCTCCGACCTTCTTCAAGGGCAACTTTATGTCGAACTTGTTTGTTGTTCCCGACTTCGACATATTGATTTCCAAAGTTCGACTAAAAGGCCCTCAAGTTCGAAAAGATGCACATAGAGAGGTTGGAAGTTACATCGGCCGAAACGTTGTGAGAATAACATCCAAGAACACTTCCGAATAATTCAAATTATCCAAGTTATCAATCCTCATCTAAAAAGTTATGAAACATAAATCTAAAATAATTGTTGTTTTTTTTTGTTATGTTTTTCTTCTGTCTTCCAAGTTTTTCAGAGTGTTCACACGTAATCGCCTAAAAAAGTAGAATCTTTTTTGGAGGAGGGGAGGGGTTAAGCTACAAAATTTACCTTTAGACATTGAGATTTGAATAATTTCAAAAGAAATTTAAGAGATGTAAGATTAAATATAAAAATTTAAACGAACCAGTAATTTTAGTGACTTGAATAAACTCCAGTTTCTCGTGGAAGTTTTGTTTGTTGTTCAATGTAAACTCAAGTAAACCAATATATTTAAAACAACAACATAACTTTGAAATTGTGTTCTTAGAAAATATAAAAGTCTCGCTTTCTTTCCGTCTTCGGCAATTATAGCATTGTGGGGGTATTGTTGTTGTTAATAATATTTAGGCACCGTGCAATGAACATTTGCTCCGGCCCGCGGGTGAGGTTTGAGGGATATTGCTAACCAAGAAAGCTTAACGCGCGCAAGTCCTCACATGCGAAGGGACGTAAGCTTCATGCCGGTTGCTAGCGCTTTTTTTTTCTTCTTTTTATTCAGAGTCGCCTTTCTTTTCCTTTCCTATTCTCTTAAGAAAAATAAACCAACAACCTCTGATACAAGAAGGGACGAACGTTGCTGGGTATTATTTAAAACAAAAATTTAAAAAAGAAAGAAAGAACATGGAGATTAAAGAAAGCTCTTTGACTTTTTTCTTGGGGGGGGGGGGGACTCTCAATTTTCTCTTTTTGTCAATGATTGATTGGTTTGGTAGATATGGCCAAAATATCGCGCGTTTTTTGTAATCCTCTTAACAAAAAAAATAAAGTTAAAAACTAGTAAAATGATTCATGGGTAAAGTACAGAATAGTTAACAGTCGAGAACTCGTGAACAAAAAAATGCAAACAAATAATTTATAGCAAACGCAGTAGAATTAAATTTACTACCGACCAGTATACTTTTAACGTGTGGAAACTGTTTTTAAGATTTTTTTATTTCGAAGAAAGGTGTCTTATTGACATAGGAAAAAAACAAAAAACTATGGCCTCCGAGATGTAGCTTACCTTTCCTACGAGGGGGTTTGCTTGGGGGGGGGGGGGGGGGGTTACTCGGAATTAGGATTAGTGATAGGATAAGCATTTTAATTTTTTATTTTTACTATTTACATGAAGTTAACCGAAATTAAGTATCACCTCAAAAATGTGTGTAGAAGTTTTCTACAAGCCGCCATATTGTTTAAATATCAATGACTTCTTAGCTGCCCGCTGATTGGTTCAAGCAATCTACTCCCCCCTTGGCTTGACCAATCAGTGGCCTTCTCTTAGACGAATCTCGGGGGGGGGGGGGGGCTAGCATAACTATATAAACACTTGAGCGCCATCCGCCCTCCTCTTTTTCTTCTGCCGCACAAGACTCCTCTTCTCTCTCTTTCCTTCTTTGGCACTGTCAAACACACATCCTCCTCTCTGGGGACGCAACGGATATTTTCCCGGGCCTTTGACCCTGGGATCGTCAAGAAGACAAGAAGCCAAAATGGCTACTGCCTCATACATGTGGACTTGATATAACACAATCGCACATAACTGTTTACATGTGAACTGACTTTCACACCGGTGTACAGACACACATACTTACATATACACATGAACATGTCCTGACACCGTAGCCGGTGTACAAACATTCTATATTATGAACTATTCTCTCTTCCCTACTCATGGGGAGTTCTAGGAGGTCCACCCTCCCAGGCTTCGCCTCCCCTCTTTGGGGAGGAGTAAGTTTATTGCTTGCTGCCTGAGGTGCCCCTACCGGGGAATGCCGACGGGGCTGCCCAGGCAATTTTTAAACCCCACTTTCCCGACCCGACCTTGAGTCACATCTTACTTGTGGGAGTAAGATAAAACCTGGCCTTGTGCCTAACTCCTGGAGAGGAGTAAATCAATACTCATGGGGAATTATAGTAATGGACTTCCTTTACTTTTGTCTTCATCCATACTTATGGACATACTCACCTCCTTTCCTTTTTGTTTCACGTACTAACGAGGAAGACTCAATAAAGTTGTTTTATGTATTAGAAATGGACTTTGTCTCATTTTTCTAAATGTGTACCAATAAGGCATCTTGCATTGAAATCAAATTTTGAAATTTAAAAATTCTTACAGTTTCCACATGTTAAAAGTATGCAGGTCGGTAGATAATTCAATTCTACTGCGTTTGCTATAAATTATTTTATTATCTTATTTTTTTTGTCTTTTTTTTCACTATTTCTTGACTGTTACCTAATTCAATGTACTTTTGCTGTGTAACAAGAAGTGCTGGAGCTAATCTTCCCATAAACTGTAAGACCATCTCCAATAATAATCTCTAACAAAAGGGTCGTCAAATGAAAGGAAAACAAGGCCCTGTTATAAACAACTAATGATATGTATTTATTGATGTGACCTACACCGGTGGGTGTAGGTTGCCTGAAGTGAAAACAGTGAAGAAAGGAATAGTAATAATAAAGGTCAGCTGCCGAAAGTTTTTTCTCAGGGCAGTATACCTTCAAGTGAAGATAGCCTTGCTCGGTGTCAAGTTGACAGGGGCAGGAGAGAGGATGTCTTTCTTCGTGGGTGCCTGGAAACTCTCCGCCTGCTCTGCTCTGCAATTCTCTAAAGGTCTGAATGTAGTCCTTCAAAGGTCCGGTCGAAATTAATACGCCACAGAGTCTGACCAAACAACCCCATTAGAGCTCTCCGCACGAGGTAAAAAAATGCCAATGTGTTATTATCACGCGTTATTATGTAACAGTTGTGACTGATCATCACTTAGTAGTTTTCTCCGTTACACCACAGGTCCATGCAGACAGCTACCCTCATGGATTAAATAAAGGGTTTAGTTTGAGATTTCGTACAAATTCCCGAGTTTGACATAGAGATTCCCGAGTTTGACAAGGTACACCTGAAGAAGGTCGGAGGTTACACCGGCCGAAACGTTGTGAGAATAACATCCCAGATGAGAATAGTCGTGCGAATAATCGAAATTATACAAAACTGCTACGACTAAGATTAATTAAGTTAATCGATGATAGTGAGAAATTGGAGGTCAGTCCATCCTGACAAACTTGACATACTTTTCGATAATCACAGTGCAATTAATTTACCTTAATGATCTTAAACTAATTCGCTAAATGCATATATGTCTGCTGTGAACAGTGAACGTAAGAAAACACCCGTAGAAGTAATAGGAGCTAATTTTCACATAAACTGTAAGACCATCTCCTATAATTATCTCTAACAAAAGGGACGCAACCCCCCCCCCCCCCCCCGAAAAACAAGGCTCTTCTATAAATAAACACATGATATATATTTATTTAATTAACTGCACGGAATTTCGAACGGAACCCCTTATTTAATCCACGGGGGTAGCATGCTCTCGTTCCATCAACCATGACTGAGTAGAAGTCTTCAGTAATTCACAATTCCTAGTATCGCCCACACTGAGGATTGAACCTTCAACCTTCAGAAGACTGCACCTAGACCTGAATTAGTACTTTATCCGTTACGCCCCTCCTAAAAAAGAGTATACCTTCCACATAACCTTTTCATAGGAAGGTGAATGAGTTTCCCCCTTGCCATGCCTCAATTTTGGACTCCGAGTTGGATAAGGAACGTGATTGCTCGACCAAATCAAAAATTAGTCATGGCCCATAAACAACCCGTTAAGAGACCTCATATCAACTCGGATTCAGAGTCTGAAAGAGATAAATCGCCCTTTCTCATCGTCGTCTGCTACACTTCTATACGCTGCTGGTAGGATTCACCTAAGATGCCTCTCAACTCTATCATTATCTTACATTCCTGCTTACCTTTGTACTGTGTGTACCCAGGTTTCCCCCGGCCAGTGATCGATAACACGTAGACGCCAGACTTAAGTGTTTATTTAAAACGAGACACCGAGAGAAGGTGGCGATAGTTTGTATGAGAGAGAGAGAAAATAAATGAATTACTTGGAGAGAGATTTACCATAGTGTCAGTCAGGCTATTTTGGGCTACATTGCGCCCCACTTTCGGTCCCTGCCGGCTGTAGAGACCCCAGATTCGCACGTTTAGTTTGGTTGCTGGTCAGGCTCAAGAAACAGAATCAGCCCCAGAAGTGACGTCATTTCCGACTTCCGGTTTTAATCCCCTTACCTTTTAGGGCAGGGGCAGGCAACCGGCCCGCAAAGGCTTAGCGTCCGGCCCGCCACCCTGTTATGCTTTATTATGGCAATCCGGCCCGCGGACATCCCAGTAAAACTCATATCGCTTTGTGATATAGACGTAAAAGTAGATTTCGATTAAGATTTACAGTGAGATAAAAATGTATGAATATCAGCGAGCGATGATGCATGTATATTTCATTTTTCTTTAACTATTAATTTCCAATCCTTGGCCTGAGATAAAAATAGAAAAAGAGAAAGAGAGAGGCAAAAAGGAAACGAGAGACGAGGAAAGGGCATGAAACATAGAACTTATGTAAGGTGTGTCAAAACGAATGCTGGATCAACTTGCTACTTCCCCCGTTTCTTTTTTTTTATGATTCCAAAATGGCTCTTCGTCGGCGCCTTTTATAAAATCACATACAGAAGTCTCTTGAGAAAAAATATCAGATTTGTAGAGTGTTCAATGCAATTTTTGTGCAATTTATTCATGTAAACAAAATATAGTAATTCTGAGATTTCGTTTTTCACTCCGGCCCGCGATCTCCTTCCAAAAGTCTCATCCGGCCCTCACTCTGAAAAGGTTGCCCGCCCCTGTTTTAGAGCATCCTCCCTCCAGCACCCTTCACTATCTAACAATTACAGCCTTCTTCATGGCCTCAACATTTTCAAACTGGGTCATCCATGATGATCAGCTTGAGTTTGGAAGAAAAGAATAAAATGTCACACGGAGCAAGATCAAGTGAATAGAAAGGTTGTTTCAGTATGGTGCTGTTCCTCTTGCAGATACTATATTTGTAGTGAAGCAGCCATGATTTGTTCTGCTCAAACTCTAATCTCTTTGCAATGGTTACAGTTTTTGTTGTTGTTTTCCTTCCTTTGAAAGCTGTCGTCCCAATTCGACTTGTACACTTATCTATGAGTACGGACCCTTTTTTACGGTTTTCACAACTTTCTTTCAAAGATGAAAATCCCCACAATTGTCAATTAGGTAAAAGTACAGAATAGTTAACACTCAATACAAACGCATTAGAATGAAATTCTCTATCAAACTAGCCAAGTTTTAACGTTTATAACACTTTTTCTTCTATAAAATTTGTCGTTTTGACACTCAACATTTAATGGTGGCCAAAACCTGTTGTAGCAGCCATGTCAAGCATCGAGAAGATATATTTTATAGAAGAAAAAGTGTTATAAATGGCAAGTTAGGGAGAGAATTTAATTCTAATGCATTTGATATAAATTATATCTTATTTTTTGTGATGTTAACTATTCTGCATTTTTACTGTCAGCTGTAATGAATGTGCAAATTGTACTTGGTATTCCTCTTCGTATTTTAGTATTTCTAATATTTCTGTTTAGGAGTATAGCACTGTTCGCTAAATACCTTACCCAACAGTATAGAAGGGGAAAATTCTCCCTGAAAAATGTGTGCATTTTTACGGAGAAAATGTAATATTTACCTGCCTCCAACTGCAGCAAAGTTAGACATGGCATCAGCTTTTTTGTTTGTTTTGTTTTTTAATGGAAATCTCTCCAGACAAGGCATGAAGCCACTTATTGTAAGGAGCTAACAAGAACGATAGACAGGAGATGCTTATTGGCTTTAGTCTTGAAAAGACCAAGGCTATAGGTAGGAGGAAAACAGTCAGCAGGAAGAGAGTTCCATAAGCCTGCAGTTCTTGAAAAGAAGCTACTGGAATAGGAAGATGTATTACATAACATAACATATATTTGGGGAAAAGGCTTGCGCCTGTAACTCCCGTTCCTTTCCTTCTTGTCAACTATACCAGTTCGTGCGCAGGTCTGACCGAATATTTTCTGTGAAGCCAATGTCTGTCCAACTTGCACTTGAAGTCGTTTATGTCTGTTGCATCGATGACCCAGTCTGGCAGAGAATTCCAATTGTTCACAACCCGTATCCCAAAGGAATACTTTCTGATGTTTAGCCTACTATGCTTCTTTTCCAGTTTCAGGTTGTGACCTCTTGTTCCGGTGATCTTGCACCTCATTTCAAAACAGCGAATTGATGGAGACCACTAGACCAACGAGTCAAACGAGCTGGAACAAAAGAAGCAGGGAATAGATAACACACTTCTGAAGAACACATGCCATAATAGTCATGGACGGCGGCACCGGGGGGGGAGGCAGGGGGGGGCAGGGGGGGCCAAGCCCCCCACTTTTTTACTTGCCCCCCCCCACTTTACGGTCATCAATAATGAAGTTATATATGCATGTGTTTAACCGCCCCCCCCCCACTTTTTAGGAGAGCCCCCCACACTTTTATAACTGTGCCGCCGGTCCTGATCGTATTTATAGAAAATACTGAGACTAGCAATATCATGTCTGTGAGAGAGAGGGTGGAGAGAAGAAGAAATTACAGATACGATTCTGCAGCCTACCAAGAACCCTCAAATGGGACAGAGATTCACCAGCCCAAATATGATAACAGTACTCCATACATAGTCTGATAGTGGATTTGTAGAGATAGAGAATAGCCTCAGGCATGAGAAAGTGTTTGTAGCGATAGAGAGAACCGACTTTACGAGAAGCAGAAAGAACAATGAATCTAATGTATGAACTCCAAGAAAGATTTGATGAGAAAGAAAGACCAAGAAGTTTCAGAGTCGATTTCTCTGAAAGGGCAGAACCATCCATGTGAATCTCAGGAAGAAAAGGGACATGCCTACGATTTATAGTAGGGAATCTAGCTCCCCTAAATAGGGAACACTCTGGATGGATGCAAAATTTGATGTGATCGAGTCCGTCTGCATTCTACCGGCATAGGTGTGCCTTAAGCAACCGATGATAAACCAATCCTTCCTCCATAAGGAGGAGTTAATGCCTGGGAGGATGGCCTCCTAATACTGAACAGAACCATATTTTACTCCAATTTAAGTGCACAAGGGCCACATGTAGGTTGGGGTTATTTATTTTCTACCCACTTGCGAAAAATATGACACAAAGCAGGAAGATGGGGGAAAAAAGCAGATCCTCTAATGGGGTTCACTAGTCGGAGCACTTCAAGCAACCGTCGATAAAAAAAAAAAATCTCTCCTCACGAGTGATGAGGCAATGCCTGGGAGGGTGTACCTCCTATTACTGAGCTGAGCCGTACCTCATTCAAGCATAAAGCTCAGGCACGTGAGTAAGCAAGAACTAAGTGCCAGGGTTTTACCCGTCTGCCAGGTTGGTATTTACCTCGCTCTCACTGCGACAAGATGTGACACAAGGTGGAGATTGAAAAGCCAGCGCACAAGAGGCGTGTGCACTCTAGCCGTCAAAAAATGCCTGAACAGCCCCGTCGACATTCCTCTGTAAAAGTGCTTGAACCAAACTAAACACTTCTCAAAAGGAGAAGATAAAGCTTGGAAGGGTGGACCTCAGCTGCAAGGTGATCATCTACTCAGAAATGACTCAGACTCTGCCGGACTGAGTGTTAAGGGCGTACCCTTGACTTGGTATGAATAAAACCTACTCAGACTGTGCCAGGTTTCGTCTCGTATTTATTTGCCGTAAATTTTGAAATATAAGAAATTAGGCACAAAGGGATTCATGCTGGTCCGTGATATACTCTTAAACTAGACAATTGCACCATAATACCACATTTACTCGATGGGTTTAACTATTTAAAACATCCCAATATTTTTATAAATTTTGTGCCAGGTATAGTCTTTTACTTAAAAAAAACAACAATTTTGTTTAGTTAAAGATTGAAAGAAGAAGGTAAGCAAACTACCCCCCCCCCCCCAAAAAAAAAGAAAAAAACTAGTGGGGGGGGGGGGAACCTTTCGTTTTTAAGGTTGGTTTTCTTTCTTATATAAGTAAGAAATTACTACATGACACTTTAGTATATTTCGCTCCGTAATTCTAAGTTTGAAATTTTTATTTTATGCTTTTTGAGTTTATTTTGGTTTTCGTTGTTTTTTTTTTTTGTTTGTTTGTTTGTTTGTTTTTTTTTGGGGGGGGGGAGGAGAAATTGATAGATGACGCGTTTTCGTCTCCATGGAAACGAGGTCATCAGTTTAAAGTTTTTTTGTTGTTTTTTTTTTTAAATAATATATATATAGATATAATTGTTTACTGTTGCCCGTAGAAACGGACAGGGGTTCCTGATATCTAAGCTTTCGCTAATATTCAAAGACTGATCAACTGGAGATTTTTTCTTTCGGGTTTTGTTTTTACACGTGAAAAGAAAGAAAACAAAAGAAAAAGAAAAAAAACTTTTTCGTTCGACGGTCAGAAACGCCAATGCTGGTTTTTACAAATTTTTAAATTAAAATTGATTTAACGTCTATGTTTTTTTTTCTTTTGTACTTAAAAACAAAAAAACAAAAGGAAAGGGGGGACAGGTCAATTTATAAATTACTTATTTCGGACTTAAACAAAAGAAAATAGAAACAAAAGTCAACGCCTAAAAATTAAAAATGCCTTCAAAACTCATGTCCGGTCGGGATCCTTTCCCTTTCCCTAGGCCTGAAAACGACGACGATTTTTCAAAGCCCAAGAAACAGGTGAGATATAAACATGCGTTATTTCATTTTATTTATTGTTAACTAGATCTACCTACCCGGTGTTACTCGGGGTCTTTTATTTTCATTTTTGTTTCGTTTTAATTTTGGTTAATGATGAGTTTGAAGGTGTAAACCTTTTTTTAAATTTTTTAATTCTAATAAAATTAGTGTATAGGCGATAATATATATATATATATATATATATATATATATATATATATATATATATATGATTATGACATTAAGAACGTTTTAGAGTGAAAATCAATCTAGTATTACGTAGTAATAGGAGAGGGGGAAGACGTTTGAGCGATACAAAAAAAAAACATGGCGCCATTAAGTAAATGCACTACTTCCGGTTCCTTTTTGTTAAAATCTCGATTTTTCTTCCGATTACATGCGTAATCCTAAATAGATTTTAACTCAAAAAGGTTCCTCATTTAAAAAAAATAGAATAAACATAAAATCAAGTTTTTTTTTCGCATTCTGTTTACACCTTCGAACTCATCATTTGCCTGATTTTTTTATTTATTGATTTTTAAATATGTCGTTTTCTTTGTTGTTTTTTTTTGCAAATTATTATTATGTTTTTAAATAGGATTTTGGGTGCTTATTTAGAACAGGGTCCCTGGAAAAAATTATTTTCATGTAAAATCAGTATTTTGTACTTACTCGGGCATAGTTTCTCACTCATGGTACGCAAAAGAATTTAAAAATATCAAGTAGAACTTTAATTAGAACGATTTTTCCATTTCCATAAGGGCGATGTACAACGTCTATTCGCCGACATTTTGGGTGTGAGCGATCGATGGAATAGCCAAGGGCAATAAGCACCTACATTTTATTAATCTATAAAATTATATCGTGGAAAGTACCCCGGTGAAGAAATCAAAAATAATTATTTAATTTTCATTTTTTTTATTTAATAAATATATATTTTATTATTATTGCATATGTGTTTCTTTCTTTTTTAAATTATAACAATAACAACGGAGTTATTGCCCTTGGCTATTCCATCGATCGCTCACACCCAAAATGTCGGCGAATAGACGTTGTACATCGCCCTTATAAAAATGGAAAAATCGTTCTAATTAAAGTTCTACTTGATATTTTTAAATTCTTTTGCGTACCGTGAGTGAGAAACTATGCCTGAGTAAGTACAAAATACTGATTTTACATGAAAATAATTTTGTTCCAGGGACCCTGTTCTAAATAAGCACCGGATTTTGAAAATTAAATTGAATTATTATTAGTCAGCAAATAATTAATTAAACCATTTTTTTTTAAAATTGTAACTAATTGTTGTAAAGGTAATATTTTAATATCTATTTATAAAATGATGGATGTAGCTTCAAAAACTTTCAATTTCAATTAAATTAAGATTTGCAAAGGAGGTAATGGTCTAGTTTGGAGTTTTGTAATTTTAAAAAATGTATAGGTGATGAAAATGGTTTTATCTCGTTCTTTTAAAAATGATATTAAATGAGGAACCATTGCGAGTAAAAATCTACTTATTTTTACCCATATAATTGGAAGAAAAACACGTTTGTAAATGTGTAAATATGCTACAAAATAGCATCAGAAATGCTACAAAATGAACGTGATCAGACCGGAAGTACGGCCTACCGAAAAACGGAATGGAAGTATGAAACGAAACCAGCACTTATTTTTATAATTCACTTTACGATGAAAAAAAAAAAAAGTGAAAAAACATTAATTTTTGTGATTTTATTGAGATATCACAAGTTGTGAAATCAAGAAACTTCTTAGAAAAATTATTTTTATAATTCACTACAAGAGTTTGTTTCAGTACTCCATGCTTCACAATCCACGTTTTCGATAGTGTGTGTTTTGGACGAAAAATCTATTAAAACGTCTTAAAACGGGTAATAATAAGTAGATGTTGGTACTGTTATAGATGACGCGCCTGATTTCCGTGACTTCGCGTCGACAATGATCGGGCAGGTCGTGGAAGCGTCGGAGCGCTGACGGAATCATATCATCTTTTCTTCCTTTATCTTATAAAAACATTGACAAACTTTTACCCCCCCCCCCAAAAAAAACCCTGATTTTAATCTGTTTTTTTTCTTTGAATTCATTCGTCTTATATTAGCGTCTGCAAGTCTTCCAGTTAGACTTGGCAGTTTGAATGCAGGGCTTGGCTATCGCTAAGAACGGGAGCCCTAACCCTAACCCATATTTTTTTCTTTGTTTTCATGTTAGCAAGAAGAAAAAAAGAAAAATAGCGAAACAAATGAAAAAGAAAACATTGACAAAATCTCCCCCACCCCTAAAACTTTTTTTTATTTTCTACACATTTGATTGAAAATGATTCATTTGACCCCCACCCTACAGTTTGTTTTTTAAAAATCTTTTTATCTATGTATTTTTTCTTTGAATTTATTCGTCTTATATTATCGCCTGCAAGTCTTCATTAACGCTTGGCATTTTCGTCTCGGCAACTCTCGGGCGCTTCCGCGATCTGTCCGATCGTTACCGACGTGAAGTCACGTAAATCAGCACCTAAATTTTTACTCGAAATGGTTCATTTAATATTATTTAAAACAACAACATAAAACCATTTTAATCGTCTATACTAAGTAGTAAGTACGCACAAAAATGACCGTGCCTTGTACACACCATGATTATTTAAAATGTATATTTACGTGTGAAAAAAAAAAAAATAATAATGAAAAATGTTATTCTGACAGCTAAAAAAAACAAAAATTCAGTGAATTTTGAACTTGGAAGAAATTACTTATATAACTCCCTTGAAAAATAAATATAAATTTTCTGGAATTATTTCAAAGATAATTATTAAATTAAAATCATAAAATACTAAATTAAAACAAAAATTTCCTACGTTTTACTAAACATTAGCAAAATTATCTCCCCAAAAGTCATAGTTTAGTAAAATCCGGCATTCAGTCAATCGATAAACGATATCGTAATTTCGCGGTTGTAAGCAAAATCCGAATTAGGTGGTAACAAAAGGGTTTAATAACATAGCTTAAAAGAAAACATGACAATGGGAAAAGAAGAAAAAAAAGAGGTTCGATTGAGTTAAAATAGAGTTTTATTAACATTAAAATGAGGCTGGCTGCTTTTAATTCCCAAAGCTGGGTTAATAACATCAACCCTCAGTAACCAAAATAAAATTAAAAAAACTTAAGAGATGAAAAAACACATAGGGGTAAGTTCGTTGGCACAACGAACTGGAAACAAATTAATTCCTTTTTTTTGTTCATATAATAAAGACCAAAGAAGTCTTCTTTCTTTTTTTGTTCATATAGTAACATATAATAAAGACTAAAGAAGTCATTCCTATCAATTTAACAAAAGGGTCTCAAAAGGCAAAAAACAATAAAACAATAAAATAAAACTCAAAATATACAGGACCGTAGCCGTTGGTTGTCGAAACGTCTCGGGCATAGTTTGGATTAGTTCTTTCTCTTTCTACTGAAATGTCCGTTTCAAATGTTCCTCTTTATTTTTTCTTTCGACACTTTTCATTCCAAGGATCTCCTAATTCTTGAAATTACTTCTCAAATGAAATTCTCCAGAAACGTCCTTCGTTAATCCCTTCTAGGAAAAATATGTTTCTTTTTCTCAAATATCCTGAATTTCAAATATAGCGTTCTTACTCTAAGAACGAGGAGAAATCATCCAAATATTTTACGTCCATTTTCACTAACAGATGGAGCTCGCAGAAAAGTGAACTTCTCTCTTCAAAATTCAAACTGGAACTGATTTTTAAAAAACCCCGCAAAAACACTGGTGTGACACCGGTATGACGTCACCTGTAGACTTCATTACATCGATGATGATGCTGAAAGGAAAGAAAAGGCGGCAAAATGAAACACAGCCAGACAGATAACCACCTTGACATACATTCGTACAGTGGCAATATGTTGACCGCCTCACCACTCATGCCCAAAATAGAAATAAATTTCCGAAAACGACTTTGTTTACCGAATGACTATCGCTATGCAGAATATATGGAAGACAAAAATGTAATAATTTATGAATTTTAACTTTATATATAAAAATGGTTTTGTAATAGTTTATAGAAATTGAAAAATTATTATCCATTAATTTTTTAATTATCTTTAAGGTTTTAAAGAAATTTAATTAATTAAGTACCCTTACTTTGTTGAAATAAAAAAAGAAATGCTTATTTAATTAAAATATTTGTGAATGTACGCAATTTAGTTTTTATTTATTTTTATCTAAAAAGATTCATATTTAACTTGGTATTAGTTTCTAATTCAGTAATACTCTGAAATTATTGATGAGGTCTGTTTACCAATATTTTTCGTTAGAATTTGAAATAAAACTTTTAAAAAATGTTGTTAAAAATTATTTTTACATTATGAACTGCGTCAATTTTATCACCTTTTTTACACAATGATTAAAAACTTTAGTTACTCGATTCATTCTTAACGTGTCGTAACGATAAATGATATTAATTCTTTTTAAAATATAGCTAAAAGTGAATTTTATTTTAAGTGTGAAAAAGTAAATTAAAGTCAACTGAAAATTTATTCATTGAAAAAAAAAAGTTAAAACAATTATTTATTAATAAATAAATAGAATTTAATTTTGAAAGAAAATGTCATATTTGAATTCTATTTATTCATTAATAAATAATTGTTTTTAAATATTTATTAATGAAAAACTGACAAAACAAATACAAACTTACGTTTTATCTTTCAGAATAATTGACGATGAATTGTGAAATTAACGAAATTGTTGAATCTCTAAAAATAAAAATTTGAGGGCGGTGTGGTGGTTGGAGGGCAAATCCCACATGTTTATTACAGAACAGGGCCACCATACCTATCCAAGTCAATCGTTAGTAGAAATTATCCAAGTTTTTTAATTCTTTTTTTTTTTCGTAATGATCCTGATCCTCATTTTTTTTCTTTCATTTTTTTGTTTATTTTCAAGATTATAAAAAGAATTTCTTACGCTGATGACACGTTCATGTGCGAAAGAGAAATATAATTATATCGCATTTTTAATTTCCCAGACACTCTAATCATTAAAATCACATAAAATATTTTTTGCAATTATATTATTTTTTTGGTGAAAATATTGATTAAACAATACTTTATTCAATGATAACATCGCTAATTCAAGAATTTTTTTTTTTTTTCGAATTATATTGATTTTATGACACGGAAGTTAGGGGCCTTTTTCGTACTATATATGAAATATTTTTTTAAAGTTTAATTGTTAATTTTCATTAAAAAATAAAAAATAAATTCATGCGTTTTTTTAATTAATACTTAAAAATAGACTATATAAAAATATAAGGTGTATTTTGTTTTCAACAAATAATACATAATGCGCCCAATTCATTATTGGTGGAAAATATCGTGTAAAAATGGCCAAAATGACACAACTTATTTTGTATTTTAGTTTTTTCATTTATTATAAAAAAAGTATTTCACAAGATTTTTTTGTATTTTAGTTCATTTATAAAAAAAAGTATTTCACAAGATTTTTTTGTATTTTAGTTTTTCATTTATTATAAAAAAAGTATTTCACAAGATTTTTTTGTATTTTAGTTTTTTCATTTATTATAAAAAAAGTATTTCATAAGATTTTTTTGTATTTTAGTTCATTTATAAAAAAAAGTATTTCACAAGATTTTTTTGTATTTTAGTTTTTCATTTATTATAAAAAAAGTATTTCACAAGATTTTTTTGCATTTTAGTTTTTTCATTTATTATAAAAAAAGTATTTCACAAGATTTTTTTGTATTTTAGTTCATTTATAAAAAAAAGTATTTCACAAGATTTTTTTGTATTTTAGTTTTTCATTTATTATAAAAGAAGTATTTCACAAGATTTTTTTGTATTTTAGTTTTTCATTTATTATAAAAAAAGTATTTCACAAGATTTTTTTGTATTTTAGTTTTTTCATTTATTATAAAAAAAAGTATTTCACAAGATTTTTTTGTATTTTAGTTCATTTATAAAAAAAAGTATTTCACAAGATTTTTTTGTATTTTAGTTTTTCATTTATTATAAAAAAGTATTTCACAAGATTTTTTTGTATTTTAGTTTTTCATTTATTATAAAAAAAAGTATTTCACAAGATTTTTTTGTATTTTAGTTTTTTCATTTATTATAAAAAAAAGTATTTCACAAGATTTTTTTGTATTTTAGTTCATTTATAAAAAAAAGTATTTCACAAGATTTTTTTGTATTTTAGTTTATCATTTATTATAAAAAAAGTATTTCACAAGATTTTTTTGCATTTTAGTTTTTTCATTTATTATAAAAAAAGTATTTCACAAGATTTTTTTGTATTTTAGTTTTTTCATTTATTATAAAAAAAGTATTTCACAAGATTTTTTTGCATTTTAGTTTTTTCATTTATTATAAAAAAAGTATTTCACAAGATTTTTTTGCATTTTAGTTTTTTCATTTATTATAAAAAAAGTATTTCACAAGATTTTTTTGTATTTTAGTTTTTTCATTTATTATAAAAAAAGTATTTCACAAGATTTTTTTGCATTTTAGTTTTTTCATTTATTATAAAAAAAAGTATTTCACAAGATTTTTTTGCATTTTAGTTTTTTCATTTATTATAAAAAAAGTATTTCACAAGATTTTTTTGCATTTTAGTTTTTTCATTTATTATAAAAAAAGTATTTCACAAGATTTTTTTGTATTTTAGTTTTTCATTTATTATAAAAAAAGTATTTCACAAGATTTTTTGTATTTTAGTTTTTTCATTTATTATAAAAAAAAGTATTTCACAAGATTTTTTTGTATTTTAGTTTTTCATTTATTATAAAAAAGTATTTCACAAGATTTTTTTGTATTTTAGTTCATTTATAAAAAAAAGTATTTCACAAGATTTTTTTGTATTTTAGTTTTTCATTTATTATAAAAGAAGTATTTCACAAGATTTTTTTGTATTTTAGTTTTTCATTTATTATAAAAAAAGTATTTCACAAGATTTTTTTGTATTTTAGTTTTTCATTTATTATAAAAAAAGTATTTCACAAGATTTTTTTGCATTTTAGTTTTTTCATTTATTATAAAAAAAAGTATCTCACAAGATTTTTTTGCATTTTAGTTTTTTCATTTATTATAAAAAAAGTATTTCACAAGATTTTTTTGTATTTTAGTTTTTCATTTATTATAAAAAAAGTATTTCACAAGATTTTTTTGTATTTTAGTTTTTTCATTTATTATAAAAAAAAGTATTTCACAAGATTTTTTTGTATTTTAGTTTTTCATTTATTATAAAAAAGTATTTCACAAGATTGTTTTGTATTTTAGTTCATTTATAAAAAAAAGTATTTCACAAGATTTTTTTGTATTTTAGTTTTTTCATTTATTATAAAAAAAGTATTTCACAAGATTTTTTTGTATTTTAGTTCATTTATAAAAAAAAGTATTTCACAAGATTTTTTTGTATTTTAGTTTTTCATTTATTATAAAAAAAGTATTTCACAAGATTTTTTTGTATTATAGTTTTTTCATTCATTATAAAAAAAGTATTTCACAAGATTTTTTTGTATTTTAGTTCATTTATAAAAAAAAGTATTTCACAAGATTTTTTTGTATTTTAGTTTTTCATTTATTATAAAAAAGTATTTCACAAGATTGTTTTGTATTTTAGTTCATTTATAAAAAAAAGTATTTCACAAGATTTTTTTGTATTTTAGTTTTTTCATTTATTATAAAAAAAGTATTTCACAAGATTTTTTTGTATTTTAGTTCATTTATAAAAAAAAGTATTTCACAAGATTTTTTTGTATTTTAGTTTTTCATTTATTATAAAAAAAGTATTTCACAAGATTTTTTTGTATTATAGTTTTTTCATTCATTATAAAAAAAGTATTTCACAAGATTTTTTTGTATTTTAGTTCATTTATAAAAAAAAGTATTTCACAAGATTTTTTTGTATTTTAGTTTTTCATTTATTATAAAAAAAGTATTTCACAAGATTTTTTTGTATTTTAGTTTTTTCATTTATTATAAAAAAAGTATTTCACAAGATTTTTTTGTATTTTAGTTTTTTAATTTATTATAAAAAAAGTATTTCACAAGATTTTTTTGTATTTTAGTTCATTTATAAAAAAAAGTATTTCACAAGATTTTTTTGTATTTTAGTTTTTCATTTATTATAAAAAAAGTATTTCACAAGATATTTTTGTATTTTAGTTTTTCATTTATTATAAAAAAAGTATTTCACAAGATTTTTTTGTATTTTAGTTTTTCATTTATTATAAAAAAAGTATTTCACAAGATTTTTTTGTATTTTAGTTTTTTAATTTATTATAAAAAAAGTATTTCACAAGATTCTTTTGTATTTTAGTTCATTTATAAAAAAAAGTATTTCACAAGATTTTTTTGTATTTTAGTTTTTAATTTATTATAAAAAAAGTATTTCACAAGATTTTTTTGTATTTTAGTTTTTCATTTATTATAAAAAAAGTATTTCACAAGATTTTTTTGTATTTTAGTTTTTTCATTTATTATAAAAAAAGTATTTCACAAGATTTTTTTGTATTTTAGTTTTTTCATTTATTATAAAAAAGTATTTCACAAGATTTTTTTGTATTTTAGTTTTTCATTTATTATAAAAAAAGTATTTCACAAGATTTTTTTGTATTTTAGTTTTTTCATTTATTATAAAAAAAGTATTTCACAAGATTTTTTTGTATTTTAGTTTTTTCATTTATTATAAAAAAAGTATTTTACAAGATTTTTTTGTATTTTATTGTTTACATTTATAATAATAAAAAAAAGTATTTCACAAGATTTTTTTTCCAAGAATAGGACTTAAGTAAACTGAAATTAGTAATTCTCCAAGAATAATATTCTAATAATGGTTACTACTCCTAGAATGCGATGAACATGTATCGTAAATGAAGTATATGACAATGATTTCATACGAACTGAAGACATATCATTACTCCAACTTGACAGAAACCTGGCTGACAAATTGGAAACGATTGAATGGATTGCAAAGCGTCGTTTGTTAACAAATGTGTGTAGTTGTGCAATCTGCCATGTAAGTTGCTCCTTGACACGGTATTTGAGATCCAGTGATGGCTGGAGATTGGGGTTGTCCAAAAGACAATTTTCGACTTTCAATACGGAAAAACTTTTTTTCTTTTTTTTTTCTTTATTTTTAGAAGAGCTACCTCCCGTTAAGAACAATTATTTTAGTGATTTATTTGTGGAATTAATATTTTCCGCAACTATCATCGATTGGTGCAATTTTTTGAGGGAGGCATGCGCGCAATTTTTTGAGGGAGGCATGCGCGCAATTTTTTGAGGGAGGCATGCGCGCAATTTTTTGAGGGGGGCATGCACGCAATTTTTTGAGGGGGGCATGCACGCAATTTTTTGAGGGGGGCATGCACGCAATTTCTGATGTAAGGAGCTAACAAGAACGAAAGATGATTATTGGCCTTAGTCTTGAAAAGACTAAAATCATAAGTAGATCACACAATTCTGAAGAACACATGTCATAATAGTATTTATAGAAAAGACTGAGACTAGCAACATCACGTCTGTGAGAGAGAGAGGGTGCAGAGAAGAAGGGAGGGTGGGGCTAATCAAATTACAGGCACATTTCTGCACCTTATCAAGAACCCTCAAATGGGACAGATATTCACCAACCCAGATATGACAACAGACTCCATACATTGTCTGATTGTGGATTTGTAGAGATAGAGAATAGCCTCAGGTGTGAATAAGTGTTTGGAGCAATAGAGAGAACCAACTTTACGAGAAGCAGAAAGAGCAATGGATCTAATGTATGAACTCCAAGGTTTCAGAGTCGATTTCTCCTCAAGAACAAAGCCATCCATGAGAATCTCAGAAAGAAAAGGGACACACCTATGATTGAAAGACACGAGTTGAGTCGTGTTACCAAATAAAAGTAGGTTAGGTTAAGGTTATTTATGGTTAGGGTAAAAAGAAAAAACGGTTCGGTTTTTGTCTGATGCAAAAGCTGGACCAGTATAAAAAAAAAATTTAATTTAACTTTCTCGTTAAAAAAGAACATTATAAAATTGGTTTCATTCATTTTTTTTCTAAATAAGTAAATATTTTTCCATAATATTATACATACGGTGAGTGTTTTTCTTTATAAGAACGGTTTATGAAAAGTATTTGACATTGGATTTGAAGCTGACCATGCTGCAATCACCAATTATTGTTTCCGCTCGATACAAACGATTTTATTTTCATAACTAAAAGTTCATATGAATGACTCAAGTTTGAATTGCCATGTTTCAATTACGATTTGAAATGTCAGATTGATTTAACATAATTGCTTCGGTGCTTGCAACTTAAAAAGCTCACGGGGGTGCACCTGTGATACTTGAAGCCGAGTTTCTACACTTTTGTGGCGTTAATTGTACAAGACTTTCTCCCTTTTTGACAAAAGAAGTTCTCGTTTTGAGCACCCATTTTAGCTTGCTCTCCTGCTGTGACGTCACTATGGACTGATGTTGGACAGAAACTTGAAGCTTGTTAGATATAAGATGAACTCAGCCGTTGCCTTCTTAAAGTAAATTCATTTTTAATTAATTTCCGTTTGGTTTGCTATTGAATAAAGTTTAATTTCGGTATACATCCGATTTGTGTTCTTTTCTAAATGCAATTTTTAAAGTTTTCTAATATTTTTTAAAAAGCTATCATTTATTATCAACGGCCTGACTTTTCGGTATGTTTCGCTTGCCTCAAGGTGTATGATGTCACATTCAATCACACAGGCCTTACTTTACAAAGGCCACGATTTAGCCAGTTTAAGAAATGTCCAAACCATTAGCGATCTACTTCTGATCATTCTGTACACTTATGATGATTTGTAAATTATTTGCGATAAAAAAACAAACTATTTTACTTTCAGAAAACTGTCGATGCTGCACCAATACATTTCTCCAAGCAGGCTAATCCTTGGAACCGACTGAACGCCACTCCCACACTGCAAAGTTCGCGTCGTGAGGTCTACAATCATGATCCATTGGCTCCCAATGACAACCTTGATTTCGTACTTAAAGCTGTTTACGACCATTCAATTGACTACATGAAAGGAAACCCAGAAGTTATGATACAGAAAGAAACGTTAGGAGAAGATCTTGGGTGAGTATCAATTTAGGATCACGTTTCGTTTATCTGTCTTTTGATAGGATAGTACTTTGGCCAGCTTCGGGGGTACAATCAGTTAGCAAAGTGTTGGGTCACTTGTATAGAAACGAGAAAGCAACTAGCAGCATGCAAATCTATCTATCTATCTATCTATCTATCTATCTATCTATCTACTAAAATTTTGTGGATTTTGTTATCTTGTTTGCCCTCGTGCACATTGGATGACATCCTCAAAATGATGATCTCATAAAAATGATGACGTCACTAAAGGATGACGTCATCCATTAAAACAAAGGAGATAATTCGCGGACAGTGGCTAACATCACAAAATAATGTCATCCATCAAATCAGAGAGAGAGGGAAGAAAAAGATGTTTCATCGAGACGACCCATGACCCGAAGCAACATGAGTCATCTACGAGACGAACGTTTATACCGTCGGAGGTCTAGTATGCTACTAAAACTATGTAGGTCTTGCTACTTTGTTATCTTGTTTGTTTCTGTGCACACTGGATTATGTCATCATTTTGTGAGGTCATCCATTAAAACAGAAGTGAGGCTAACCATGCACAATCGATGACATCAGTAAAGGATGACGTCGTCCATTAAAACAGATGGTAATAAATGTGTTCAGTGGATGACGTCACAAATTGATGACGTCATCCACCAAAGCAGAGAGAGAGAGAGGGGGGAGGATAGAGAATCTTTGAGGTTTTAGCTAGACGACCTGTCATGATCCTTGGAGGTTTAATATAATACTAAAACTGATAATCCTGCTTGCTTGTTTGCACATGGAATGTTTTAGAAAGCAAATGAGAAAAGGTGGGGGAGGGGGTATACTGCTAAAGGAGAAGTAGTAGTAGTAACACCAGCATAAGAGAAGGAGAGTAAGAGAATGATATAAATAAAGAAGAAAAGGAGTAAAAGGAAAGAAAGAGTAAAAAGAGAAGAAAAATGTACAATGTACCAACGTTGACCCAACGGGTCATGGGTTGTCTAGTTAATTAAAGCACCATATTTTATTATATTCACTGTTTAGTATATTTTAAGATTTAACTCTTTTTGCGCCAAAGGTGATAAGCCAATAGCCTGCAAGAGTTGACAAAAATCACCAAAATACTGTGGACTGTTTATTCATTAGGTATCATACTGTGATACTATAGACTGCACCCCCACAGCTAGGACCACCGGGAGAGATTAGCTAAGAAATGAATAGCATTAAAACCGACTGGATGGGGGTGGCACAGTGGCTTAGTTGGTATCGATGCGGACTGAGAACCTGGGTGTGCCAGGTTCAAATCCAAGTCATTCCACTGAAAACGCTTCCATAAAACCCACATGACACTTGTGTCTAATCTCCTGGAAGGGAATAAATAGAAATCACATTAACACTTGTCCATGGGTGGCCTTGATAAAGTGGTGGTCTCTGTTTTATTTAAAAAAAAAACAACAAAAAAACGACTGATCCATTGAACTTCAGACAAAACGACGTTATTGATAGTTACCTGTTAACATTCGGAGGGTTAAGATGGAGAGTTTGGAAGAATGAGAAGGAGAGCGGACATCTCTGGTTTATGGAGAAGGTAGTCTTAGAAAAAGAAGAGAACTCTTTCAGTTCCGGTGAGGGGAGAAGAGATAGGAGTCAAAGAAAATGAGAAACCGAAAAAGGAAGGAGAAGAAAGAATTAGGGAGGGACGGGGAAAACGAAGTAAAGTAAAAGGATGCAGTTGGACCGAGATGGGGAGAATGGCGACAGAACCCGACAGAGAACGATCACGGCAAAAATGAGTGTGGCGAGAGACATCAGAGTCAGTCTTAGCTGAGATTCAGAGGTTGAGAGATGGGATGTTTACCTCAGATGTAGAGACACTAGTGATGGGTTCCCAACGACACACACACACACACACCCATGTCCAACAAATCGTTTGTATACAATGTTTGTATCTTTGCGTTGTTTTGATTAAGTATGTAAATTGTGGACTATGGTGTTGCACCCTGCCCACAAACTAAACTAGAATCTCACCACAGCTCAGAAGATAAAGATGAAGAAAACGAAGAACCATGACGCATGCACTTGGTGTAAAGCAGTAAGTCGGAGGTGCGGGCATAGTTCTACGATACATGGTTAACTGGTGTTCATTTTATGGATGTTTGTGTAAAGAGAGGTAAAAAAAAAAGGCAGATTTTGTCAAATCTGAGTGCAGCATAGCTGTAATACATTTTGCACTGAAAAAGATAAGTTTCAGGTTTTATACTTTAATTTTCTTGCAAATAAATTTGATTTCATTCAAATATCAATTTCAGCAGAAGTCCACAAGCAATCGAAATTTGTATTCCAACTGATCGTCGGTGGATTGATTAGTTCCACCACACGGGATTCCTCAACTGCCTTGGTCTATCAATGACATTCCATACCAGAGAGAGACTATCGTAAATTAACTTTGATCGATGAGCGTCTCTTCATTGCCATTATTTGAGGGAAAGCTTCGAGTCTGTTCTCATCCTGCCTAAATAGCATGACATCCGATCAAACTTCTTGATGTTCCGAATATATCTACAAAGGCATTTTTTAATTTTGGGTGTTGAAAAGTATATTTAAAATAGGGCAGCGACAAAGTAAATGTTCACATGAACTTTAAAATTCAAATCTGATAATCATATTTTGTCAAATAATAATAATAATGATGATAATAGTAATAATAATAAAGTATTTTGCTTGAAAAAAATCTAATGCTTACTGTTGTGAAGTTGTCCCACAGTAAATAATAAATAAAGGAAGTCAAGTCGAGGGTTGGTTTAACAAGTGTATTAACAAAGTAAGAAAGTGACTAGCTGTTGGCTAGACAGTTACAAGACTGCTTTGTCTTCTGGTGACTCGCACTATTTATAGTGACAACCGGTGTAGTTTCTCCTGTGTAAGAACGGCCGGTGTAACACTTACAAAGTAAAAAAACATTCATTTAACCATACAAAAATTTGCAGATCTGTTTTTGTTCTTGTGGCAAAAGTTGACTGGTAATCACAAAAGAGACCCAGAGTTGTACGTTTGTTGAAAACAGAAGGATTGAGTAAATGAAATGTGTCCGGAGAACAAACCTTTCACATACAAGTTTTTTGCCAGTTAGTTATATTATCTCTGAGAGAAAGTTGTGGCACATGCTTTCAAATATGAGTTTTCTGACAGCTCCTCCAGACACAAATCCGTGACACCTAATTTTCGAGTTCTTCTTCCTATCATCTTTGATCTATAAAAGTGACAATGAAATCAGTAGTCGGTTTGTCTGTTTTTTTAGACCTGCTTAAATTTGTTAGTTCTTGGGAGGCCATGTTTTATTTTAAGATGTTCTTGTCGGAGATTGTTTTGGGGGACTGAAGTTATGGCCACCGTGAAGTGATTTTGAAATTATTACCCTTTTGAAACAGTTGCTAGTGCGATTGCAAGAATGAGGAGTAAATGAAGTTCAGAGAACTTCTGCCATTACTGCCAGTCAGTCAACCAAGGGAAGAGTCTATTAGGCATATGTATGCAGTGTGACGATGTATGGAAGTGAAACTTGGCCAGTAAGAGCTGAGGACATGCGTTGCATGAAGAGAAATGATATGAGAGTATTATAGATGTGTAATATGACGGGCATAGTTTTGATGACCTCAGAGGAAGATTAAATTTGGAAGGTATAGGGCGATGGGTACAGAATAGTAGACTTCGATGGTATGGCCATATTAAAAAAAATGGATGACAGTTCTTGGGTTAGGGTAGATGTAGAACAGTTGAGGTAGCAAGGTCAGTTGGCAGGGGAAGGCCAAGGAAAACATGGGAGGAAGTGATAAGGATGGATTTGTGAGAAAGAGGGATAAATAAAGACTTGCCAGAGATAGGTTAGTTTGGAAGTCAATTTCTACAAACCGTCGAACACATGCCAACATGTAAAACGGATGTTAAAATGATTATCATTATCTCTACTCACTAAGTGTTATCACACAAGTCATCGTCAGTGATTGCTCACTGACAACAACCGGTGGTGTTCCCTGGAGTCTGAGTGACAACAAGCCTTGCCAGATTTCCAGTACTCTCCATTTTTCGATCACTACTGCAAATGACTTTGTGGTATCGCAACAGCCGCCTACCATTGATTTCTCACTGGCAACGACTATTGGTCTCCCCTGGGATTTGGGTGGCAATAAGCCTCCCCAAGGTCCTAACACTCTGCGCACGCTTCTAGAGGAGGTCTGCTTAGTGCTCTGCCTCCCCGTTCTTCCCATCCTCCTTGCCCCTCTACGACTATTTTGTGTGGTGTCAACCGAGGTCAGTGCCATATTTTTTATTGGGAGGGCAGCTTATATTTCTTGCAGTTTCTGTTCCTTGGTTCATGTGGTGGTGTTCTTCCTGTGGTTTTGTTTTCTTACTATTGTAACTTCCATGTGACTGGTTACCGTTTGTTGTTTATGCGGGTTGGTTTCCGCATACAAGGATTTTCCTTAAGATTGCAGCTGTTTTGATCATTGCCGTTCTTTGTATGGTCTCAGTGATCCTTTTGATTCCAATTTCTCCCAGTCTTTTCTCCCAGTTTTTTGGGACTGTTCTTAGTGCTCCTACGATTATCGGTTTTATATTGACTTTCTTCATACTCAGTTCTCTGGCAAGTTCCGTGTATTGTTATTATTATTATTTTTTCTTTTTATGTTTTACACCAAATTACATCATTCATATTTTTCTTTCTCCTCTGCCGATTCCCCAATAAAAAAAACTTGTCATCTGGCGATGTTGTCCAACCTTAAATATCGTTTTGTTTTCCCTCATTTAAAAAAAAAATCGGCAAGTTCTGCTGTAACTAAACAAAGATGTTTCATTGGAGAGTTCCACACTTATGATAGGCGTCTAATTAGCGCCATTGACGATTCTGAAAAATAAATTTTAAAGATATGTAACAGAATAGAGCCTAAAAACATAATGTCCAATTAACAATTTGCACGACTGTGGGATAGAATCATGGCTAATGCACTGACTGGTTCGGATTCATCGCCGCAACACGAGTCGCAGTCATCTTATTTTTGGCATTATCATTGATAGGTTATAATCATGTAATCATTTATTTTCATATATGTGAAAAATCCATGAAAAATGTAATTGAAGACCCACCACAAATTAAAAGGTTTGGAAAAGCTAGTCATTCACTACCCTAACTCGACTTATTTCTTCTTCTTCATCTTCTTCATCATCTTCTTCATCTTCTTTCTCTTGATCGGTAGTCTGACGTTTTCCGACAGCCTTCAATCTCAGTCTCTAAGCTTGCTGGTCTTGAGGATTAATTCCGTTCAAATTCCATTGTCTAAGATCCTTGTTGATAGTTTGCACCAAGTTTTTTTCAGTCGTCCAACTTTCCTCCGGGCTTCCACTTCAAGGTCTCTGCATTTTCTTATCCAAGAGTCACTTCTCTCAATGTTTCCTAACCAACGTAACCGACTGATTGTCAATATACATTCAGCCTCGCCAACAGGGTATCGGAGCTGATATGCCGTGTCTGATCTGACCTGACAGTGCATATCGATCTGTTCATTGTTCTGACATTACGCTGAAGACGGGCGAGTGAGGACTGAGTTGGGGTGCAAGCATTCACCTTCATACAGCATCACACTCCTAACACAGCTGTATATACCCTCCCCCCTGCTAGTGAGAAAGATAGCTAATGATGTCAGGATTTGCAACAGTTTGTAAAACGTATCCCATCCCGATTTTATTATAATGGTAAAGCTAAACTCGCAACCACCTCCAGCACTCAACATATCCCCAAGATAACAAAAGGAGTCCATCACTTTGAGATAATCATCGTCCAACTTCACCTCAGTGCAAAGACGGCAGTTAAATGGACATGACTGCCCCAGAGACTTTCTACATTTATAGTTGGGGTCTGGTGTCAACTTTTCCGACTGGCCATTACACTTTCTGTGGATCTACAATGCACATAGGCTGCTTTATACGGCATTGGATCCCACTCTTTTCCTGCGCACAACACATGCATATTGACCGGAGTCTTTCAGCTGTTGTAGTTCTCAGCCACCGATCATCATTTTTCTCTTTGACAGATTCATCGTCTTATTAGGTTTAGATCAGATCAAGGCTTGGTTTACCGAAAGTCATGGTCACGTGGCCTGATTGTGTCATAGTTATTTATAAAAGAATAATACAAAACAAGAATTTCAACAGATGGAAATATTGTAATGAACTCCGTAACAACGAAAGCATTATCATTGGAGAAGAAGTATTAGTTAGGAGAGAGAGAGAGAGAGGAAAAAAAAAAAAAAAAAAAAAAAAAACGAACGAACTATATATATGTGAATGACTAAAATATGTCCCCCTTCTTGGGTTGAGCTCTCTGGTAAGTGAAATCGCCAACTGCCACTAACTTACAAACAAAACGTAACTTTGACATTGTTTATCATTGCGATTTCACTTACTCTCAACAGCTGCCAGATGATAGACGGTCAAGTTTCAATCCCGGCTTGAGGCACACTGAAGAGCTGTCATACAGCGAAACCGTCTGTCTGTGGCTAACTATATATATATATATATATACATATATATATGATGCTTGAATATTGATTAAAATAAGAGATGCCCAAGGCGGCATAACAAAGAAAAAAATAAATTCATCTTTGGTTAGTGGAATTATTCTCGTGTAACCTGGCAACTATGAATTTTTTGTTCTACAGTGTGAAAAAAAAAAATGAAAAAAAAAAAAAAAAAGAATGAAAAAAAAAAAAGATTTGAAGAATTATCTAAAATATGTATGTGCATCTCATTAAAAACTTTGGATCGATTTTCACCCCCTTCTCTCCGCGACAACTGCTGAACAGCCTCGGTTGTCTTATCAAAATTAATATCGATGATTATTGATTTTTCCTTTTGTCTTCAGGCTTTTGTGTTTATCAGAATTATACATCACACAGAAATTGTGAATGGGTAATGTGAAATGTTGGTTTGGTTCGTGGAGGCAAGCATACCCGACAAAGGGGACAGGCCTGGGAGATCACAAGATTATAATAAAGTCGTGCGTGTGACTCGGAATTTCATGGCATGACCGTTTTTTTTTTTTTATTCACTTTTTTTTTTTTTTCACTTTTTTTTTATTCACTTTTTTTCTCTTATTCACCCAAAGCAAGACATGTTGCCACTGAGACGTAAGGGGCTACTGTGATTAGGGACCATATTTATAGGAGGAATCCTAAGTGGGGAGTTGTGCAGCAAGATGTTTATTCACATTACATTTAAATTTCGGCATGTTCAGTATTTGTTATAAATATTATTTAATATATAATTCTTAACTTTGACATTAGTTGATAATCATATTTTTACTATAAATTATTTGCATGAAAATGGATGACGTCATAAAGAATTTCGGTAACTTTTGAAATCTTCTTTTTCTTCTTTTTCTTCTTTTTCTTCTTTTTTCTTTTTTTCTTTTTCTTTTTTCTTTTTTTCTTTTTCTTTTCTTTTTCTTCTTTTTCTTTTTCTTTTTCTTCTTTTTCTTCTATTATATAATATAAAGGGTGTGTGCGTGCGTGTGTGTGTGTGTGTGTGCGTGCACAGCTAAAAGTAAAAAACTACAAACCAAACAACCACAAAGTTGGTATACTCTTGATCAGCATTGCCCTGGGTGAATAATATCTAAAATTAAGAAATAATTATTCATTCTCTGAGGGTCAACTGGGACATGTTTCGTCACGGGGGGGGGGGGGGGGTCAGTGTCATTATGTACTAATTTGGAAAGAAAATGTCGACTCATTCCTCTGCCAAACTCCATCAAAGAAATACGTAAAATATGCCAAGAATGACCAAAGTGCGCTAGTTTGAAGCCTAGATTCCATTCTCTAGATTTGACCATTTAAAGGATCTCTACCTGTGGAGCAACTTAACATAGACTTTAAAGGACCATTTCTTTCCACATTAAAGAACTGTTATCTATCGATTGCATAGTTATATTTCTCTAATGGTGCAGATCAAGCGATAAAAGATGACACCGGCATAAGGTGGTCCCTCTTCTGGAGGCACAGGTTCAAATCCTGTACGAATCTCATTTTTCACTTTATCGTTTTCTTTGTTTATTCTCAGCCCTGTGGACTAAATTACTCATTTATTTAATGGTATTACCTATGCAAAAAGATTGCATGATACATAATATACCATCGGAGATTAAATTCCAATGTTAACTATACAACAAGTTCACTGATAGCTGTATTTGATAACTTTTATTGTTTACTTCAATAAATGGTTTACACATTAAAATTTAAATTACTTACATGTGATGAATGCCTAAGTAGCCCTATGTAGAAGCAATTAAAAATATTCCTTGTGAAGTGTGTCTTTTATGCGTGTTTATTTGGCATAATGGTTAGTGTTCGTTAATGGTCCGGAAGATCAGGGTTCAATCCTCGGTCAAGTCATACCAAAGACTCAAAATATATTCCTTCAGAATGCTTTTCATTTTTTTGTAAACAAGTCAACCATTTTAATCTTTTGGTATGGTTAAAGAAAAAAAAAAAGAAAAAAGCGAAACAAAAGTGAAAAAAGTGGGAAAAAAGAAGGAATTACTTTGTAACTGTTCGAAATTTGAATAAATAGTCATTTAAACTAGTTTTAACATTCTTAGTAAATCCTCATGTATTAAAAGATTGAAAGCTTTGGAAGCTACTTACATCCAATCATTTTATAAATAGAGATTAAAACATTACCTTAAGAATAATTAGTTTTAGTTTGGTTCAATTAATAATTTCATGACCAAACTATGCCATAATAATTAAATGTAACTTTCAAAACCCTATTTAACATTTTTTATAAAATAATTTGGTAAACAAAAACGGCATAGTTAAATAAAATAAAAATTTAAAGAAAGAAAAAAAAAATGAAAGTAAAAACATTACCGGGCAACACCAGGTAGGAACAGCTAGTATGAGATAAAATGACAAAAATCGACAAGTATGATCAGAATCCAAATCTTCCTTTTGTGAAGAATAAAACTTGATTATTGATTTTCCCCCAAAGACATTTACAAAGATGCGAATGGATTTTGATATTTACTGTCTTCAAATTCTTCTTTTTTTTTCTTCGTTTGCTTCAGTAAAGACGTCTGCACGATTATGTCAATCAGGATTCAATGATTTATCTGTGAAAATCTACAAAATGCAACGATATTCGTCGTCTGTTACAAAATCTCCATCGTGTTTCATCAGGGCCAGACTTTCACCTGATAAGACGCTAAGCTATATGAAATTTCAATAAAAAAAAAAAAATCTTAGATAATTATACATGAGTATCCATATACAGAATGACCTCCCCCTCCCCCCCCCCAAAAAAAAATTGTCATCCATGGAACCGTTAATAAAATTCACAATTATTTCTCCAAACCAACCATATTTTGGTACAAATACACTTCGGTCTATGTCTGACTTGTCCACCAAGTTTCAGTCGTGAATGTCCAGCAGTCTTTGTTTTATCACTGGTCAATGATATCCTCCAGATATTCACCTCTGCGTTACAAGCACGCCTGGAGAAGCTGTGCAGAATTGTTAATAACTTTCACACACTCCTCTCTTCTTACCACTGCCCTGAATTTTGGCTGTGATGGCCTCCGTCATTTCAAGAATGGTCTAGAGATTGTCTTTGAGATAATACCAGAGATAAAAATCGGGGGGGGGGGTCATGGTTCGCTGAGTATGAACCCTATTCAGAATCACACCTCCTACTGATGAGATGATTACGAAAATGTCAGAGCAGACATTCTAATGAGTCATTTGAAATGTTAGGAGTTATCTCATCTGTAACAGTCATAAATACTGACCCTTATTTCCTTGTGGAGAGCAGCCCTTGCAAGGTGATTTGGTTACATGAGGACCAATCAGCCTCCAGCCTATATTAATTTCAACCGGAACTTTGACTGACTACTTCCAGCCTTTTTGGGAATAGGTAGATAGCAGTACGAGCTTCCAGACACCAATGACGAAAGACGTCTTCTCTCTCGCTCTGGTCAATTTGACTCTGGGCAAGGCTATTCTCAACTGGAAGAATATACTACTCGAAGAACTTCGGTGGCTAACCCTTTTTTATTTTGTTACTTCCTTCATTGGGACACTGCTTTAACTTTCAGCAACCTACCCCGAATGGTGTAAGTCACTCAAATAAATATATAATTTGTTCTATCTATAGAAGAGCTTTGTTTTTCTTTCTTTGACGACCGTTCTTTTTACAAAATATTATAGGAGTTTGTTTTATAGTTATTGCAAAGATAGGCTCTTATACATTTTTTTTTTTTTTTTTTTTAACATGATTCTCCCCAAACAAGGCAGGCCGCCACTGTAAACGTAAGGGGCTACTGAGAAAAAGGTGAAAGGGGAGAAGGATTGGTGGTTCAGCTTAAATTGGGATCTGAGCAGCGAGATGTCTGTTTACATTAGTTTTAAATTTCTGCATGTCAGTACTGTCGGGGAAACAGGGGGCAGGGAGGGAGTTCCAGAGACCAGCAGCACGAGGAAAGAAGCTATTTACATTTTCTTGAAACAACTGTTTATCCCTCATAGCACCACTAGGGACCTCTGCAGTATTGATCATGATTGACCATTTATCCTCATCTTCAAACCAGAAAAGACAAATTTTCCCATGTTTTGATATTGTAACCCATGCAATCAACTTGACGAAAGGCAGTGGCCTTTGTAGGCAATCTTCTGCTGTTAGGGTTGCCCCTCCTCCGATGTGATTCTTTGAGTTCTCATGCCCAGACAACAGAAGATGAGTTTCATCGGGTTAGGGTTAGCATTTGAAGCATATCATTGAATGGCAATAAAATAAAGACTGTTGGGTATTCATGACTGAAACTTGGTGGACAAGACAGGCATAGACTGAATTTTATTTGTAGCAAATATGGTTGGATTGCAAAAAGAATTGGGAATTTTATTAATGATTCCATTGGTGGCATTGAGGGGAGAGGATTACTTTGTATGAATATTAGGAGAGTAGAAAGTAAACTTTCAGTTTACTTTCCGCAGCCTCGTAACTCTCGCTTTCTTGATTTTTGTCTTTTAGTCCTCACATTCCATGAGCGATGTTTCTGATAAAGGGGGAAGAATTGCTGTTTTCTGACCCAGAAAACAGCAATTCTTATCATTGGCTAGTTTTTGACCTTGAAGTAGTATTTTTTTTTTTTTTTTTAGTTCCTTACATCAAGTGGCTTCATGCCTTGTCTGGAGCGATTTCCATAAAAAAAAAACTACAGGATGTTTCATAACCATAAAAAGATATTGCTGTAACATTTTATCATGCCATGGTAGGAGGGGGAGAGAGGAAGAGGATACAAAGATGAAAAAAAAGGAATAAGAAAGATGAAGGACACTATTCCACATAAGAAATGATTAAATTCCGCTGCAAAGCACAAGCTCATGTTAACAATTTCAAACCAAACAAATATTTCCCTTCGTTGAAATCATTAAAACATGCACCGTCATCGCATCAATAATTTTCTAAATTCTATTAAAGACTTTTTAAAATGTTATCTAATAATTCATAGCTGACATTTATTTTACGAAACAGAGATTAACAGTTACGTTGTGTTAGGTTATGTGCATGCTCCAAAGAGATTCACCATATGCTTGAGAACAATATTCTATAACCCATCGATGTCTTGGGACTCGTGGTCGATTGTTTTGTGGTGTCCTCACGTCTGCAGATTAGCAGATTATACTGAAGTACTTGCTAAAGGCATCTCCAGGGTTGGATAAGTATATTGCTCGGCTTGGCACAACCTGTACACTTTTGTGGTTCTAATAAAAAATGCCCTGATTGGTCACTGACAAAAGCCAAGTGCTAAACCATCCAATCAGAGACGGTCTTGCTGAGACCATTATCAAGAGGAGGCCACAGTGGGAGGTTATGTATTATTGTTTTTATGAAAGTTCTTGCAGTTTTGAGAAGTCCGCTGCATTTCAGCTGGTTTCTGCAGCCACTGATTTTACATTTCTCTCAAACGTCCGGGAACCTAGGAGTTTACTGTTTTAAGCTTCAATTGAGATCTTTTACAGCGGTAGAGATGTTTTTGTATAATTGATCTGTTGATCAAAAATTGGTTTTACTGAAGTAAATTCTTTATGACGATGTTTTAAGGTATGTGCATACTCTGGAAGGCTTCACCACATGCTTGAAAACAAAAAAATTCGCCACTGATCATGCTCTTGGTAATATAATTAACAATTAACGGACGGTCATTCCCGATGGAGAGGCTGTACTTTGCGTATTACATTGTGCTGGAAAGAATGAAAACCAGTTGAGGATGCCACGAATATGCCATCTCGGACAGGATTCAATTCTGGTCATCCGTCGGGTTATTAGCAAACACTATTATGAAAAAACAGGCTGCAAGGACAAAAAAAAAATGATTCGACCGTATTTAAAGGCTCTCGAGATGTAGGGGAGGGCGCTACTCCTTTCTCTGGATAACTCTTCTTACCCTTGATCTTCACCATATAATGCTGAGTGTTTAGTAAGGAGACATTTTTTTTTTTTAGGCTTTGGTATGACAAAATAAAAATAAAAATCTTTAAACAAAGAACCTCCGACCCCTAGAGTGTACAGCTCCAGGCTATAGATTATTTAACGTATAGGCGAATCAGGTGCTGTATTTCATCCATTTCGTTCTCACCTTCTTGTTGCAGTCGTAAATTAAAGAACCGAGAGAAAGTCGTGCCAGTTGTGACGACTCAACAGGAACATCCACTTAAAGTAGTCGAGATGAGCAAGATGGAGGACTTCAACAGCATAAAACTCTCAATAGGTCTGTAGAAAATTATTTATTCTCTCTTTTATAGATTTGTAAGTATTATTATTTACTTGTGCTTGTGACGGAATTCACCCCACTCGGATTGAGCTGACTGCCTCCCTGACATGCACCACATCTTGAGCCATTGATGTAGTATTTGCCATGAAAAAAGGTTTATTCAGGATTTGTTTAAGGCAAGGAACCCTAACCCATAGATGTGGCCTTGGCAGGTACTACTGCAGAGAAAATCTGAAAATCTTAAATAAAACACAAAACTACTTGTTTTTTTGTTTTTTGTCACTCAAAATTCTGATTGACTTTTGTAGCAAGTTCCAAGGCGGGTATAAAAATAATGTTAAAAGTGGTATTTTTCCACATAAGGCTGGAGTAAGAATAAAATTAGAAAAGTGGAAACTTCCATAAGAAGTTAACAGACTAGAGTTATGACTATGTTGCAGGATATGACGTCATGGGAGGGAGTATGTAGCAAAGAAGCAAGATTAATTCTCCTTTTTGGGTGTACAGCGTCAGTGTCCGGCCATCTTATTTTAGTTCCACCATGCCTTACTTATGGGAATTGCAGCCCATCTGGATAAAAATTAAACTCCAGAAGAAAATCATGGTGCTAATTGCTGTTCTTTTTAATTGCCTCTGTTATTTTAGCTACAAAATGAAGGAAAAAGAAAAGATCAACATATCTGCGACTGTCACATCACCAACTACTTGAGAGAGACAAACAGCTGTTTTATGTCAACAACACAACATCGGCTAGTTGTTCACAGTGGGATCGAAGAACACCACACAATATACCACATTCATGGGTGGTACAGCAATTGTGAGCGAAGGTTTTTTTTTTTTTTTTTTACATCGCTGAATGATGTCTTTCATTCACACTGGGTGACTCACACTTGTCGTGTTTGGTTTATCTGTTTTACGACATGTTCTTGTATTTCTGCTGTGCTTAAAAGAATGACAATAAACACTGATGTATAAGAAATATAATGATATATCTTTATTGTTCGGTTGCGGCAAACGAGTGGGGTGAGAGAGAGGCCATTTGAAAATAATTCTGATCTGGACAAAGTATTTTCTGGATAAGTTAGGCTGACGTGTACCGGTAGTTGCATTATTAGCAGAGAAGCGAGATCGATTCTGTCTTCTGCTAGGCGTAAAAGGGCAGTATGTGGGCTATATTTACTTTAATTTAGTTTTATGCAAAGGAGGTAAAAAAAAGGGTGGAAGCCTTTTGTGAAAATTCAGATACCTCTGATTTTTATGAAATTTTAGCAATAGGTATTGGACATCAATTAATAAATATTCCTCAAATTTAAATTTCTTTGGATATTTGAAAGTTCAGATATTTCAGATTTGCATTAAATTTTATCCATATTAGACACCAATTAAGGAAAATTACATGAATTTTAATCTTTTCTTAAGCATAAGCCTTAAATTTTCAAAATTTTCTCGAATGAAAATCATATAATGGATTTTGATCAAAATATATATTTTAACTTTAAAGAGGTTAAAATATATATTTTTGACTATTGACTATTATGTTTTAACCTCTTTAATTGATTAGTTTTATTCTGTTTATTTCTTTCATTTTATTTTTATTATTGGATGTTAATTGTGTTAAATGACAATAAAACTAACTCGATTTGATCATCAAAAGAAAAAACAAACAAAATTATTCTTATAAAGAATACATGACCAGTGATTATAACACTTAACGGTCCAAGTGGAACAATCTTTTTTCAATTATATGCTCTTCTATACGAAAGGAAATAAAATACATCACTTTTTGTAATTTAATGATTTTAGAAATGAAAGATCTTTGGGATTTAATTAATTTTTTTTATGAAATCAGTTTTCTGGATATTTTCTTCAACAATTTTGTTAATAGAACCGCTAAAATAATATGCTGCAAATGATTTTAACAAAACGGGGAAAATAAAATTTTCAAACCTTCAAAATTTATGTTAGGGTTGATCTTTTGGCACCTGAAATAAAAATTTTAAAAAAGAAGAAAAACTTGAAATTTCATAAACAAACAAAAAAATACATAATCTATCTAAAGCCCATTAGAGTCAAATTCTCTACCGAACTCGCCTAGATGTAACGTGTGGAAATGATTAGTAAGATATTTTTACCGTTAAAAAAAAATCTTACACGTCATTTTCACACTAATTCATTTTAGTACGTGTGTTGCGACATCAGAGTTCAATGGTTGATATAAGAGCCGAACTAATAGCAAATTTGGAAGCAGCACCTTCGATCCTATATCTTTATTCTCAGAAGTTCTTAAACATTTAAAAAAATCATTATTTAAAATTAAGAGCCGAACTAATAGCAAATTTGGAAGCAGCACCTTCGATCCTATATCTTTATTATCAGAAGTTCTTAAACATTTAAAACAATCATTATTTAAAATATGTAAAAATAACATTAGAAACCCATGTTCTGACATTTTTAGCATTCCCTTTACACCAACCGAACAACTACGTTCAACATCAAATCAATGTACGTATTTGGCGTATTGTTTACTTTGAAGAAAAAACATTAGTCCCTTTTTTAAATTAATAATAGATGAAAAAAAATAGTTGATAAATTTTCACTAATATAGTTTTACCTTAATGAAAATATTTTAATATTATATTTGTTTCTTTATTTATTTTAGAGTCAAACTATTTTAGACATATGTGGAGAGGTAAAAAAATCCCCACGCCGAACTCACTTAAATAGGTTGAAACACAAAATATTTTCGTTATATCGGTAGCATTGTGGATAAAGCGATCGTCTTCAGTTTCAATATTTTATGCCATCATGGGTTCAAATCTCACACTTGACAATCTTTTTTTGTTTTTTATTTTTAGTGTTCTATAGTGTTCTATAGCGTTCCAGTTATTTCTTAGCCGATATCGATCATCATAAACCTGAATAATTTTTTTTTTATGAAAAATAGATGAAAAATATTTAATAGATGTTGATAGATTTCTGCAAGCAGACTAACGCTGTTCCCAATCCTAACTTAAGTTATACATTAAAGTATCTTATTTAGTCATGCGTTTAATATTTAACTAATTGGGAATTCTTTAAAGTCCTTATACATTAAACTCTGAAATACTAGTTTTTGTCCAAATTATCACATATTAAACAGGTAAATTCCAGATTTCCATTCATCTGAACCCTAATTTCCCAATTGGAACCCTTTTAAATTTTCTGAATTATATATAAGTTTGTATAAAAGTCAGTTTTAATTACGCCCCCCCCCCTCTTTCAGAATTATTTACTTACTGACCCGAATTCACTTCTGTTTTTAGCTTATGATAACCCCACCCCAACTCGCACCTGGTTTATTGCTTACATGAACAGTAACCAAACAAATCCTCCCCTTCTCCTGTCCCAGTATCAGTCATAGTTGATTAAACTAACCCTATCACCCACCTTCCTTATCTTTTATCTTTATCCCTTCCCCCACTCCTTCACTTGGCTTTGTTTCCAACTAGAGCTGCCACTTTTTTCTTAGACTCGATTGAAGTGACTACTTAAATTCCCGACTGACTGCCTGCGTTTAATATACGCAGCTCATTTTCAACCTCTGAAAAACTACTTTCATTCTCGGTCCACGGAAGTATTTCAAAATGGCCCTAATTCTCAAAATTACATCCGAATAAGTGTGTTCCATTTACGATTGAACTAAACATCTTTCTATTGGATTTACTTCATTTTTGAACATTTTCAACGCTGCCTTCACGAAACCATTTTTTCCATCTTTAAATCACCTTTCATCGGACACTTTATCTACGGACATTCACTAACTGGACAGACTCCATATTTTTACACGCATACTCTCACTCTCCATTACTTTATATTTTTTCAAATTTTGAATTTTGGCTTTTCCACTGCCAACTTATCTAATTCCTCTGACGATAAGATTTTAATCTTTGAAAAGTCTTGGCTTAAGGAAAGAAAAATAAACATGTTTTTACCGAGTACACCTTGTATTGAACAATCGAAGTAGAAATAGATTTGTAATTCAGACATATTTATCTCTCTCCTTTCATTTATCCTTATATTATATATATATATATATAGTTATATATATATATATATATATATATATGATATTATATATTATTATATATTATATATATATATTTATATTTCATATATATTTTATATATATATTATATATATTTTATATATATATATATATATTATATTATATATTATTATATATATATATATATATTATATTATATATTTATATTTCATATATATTTTATATATATATTATATATATTTTATATATATATATATATTATATTATATATTATTATATATTATATATATATATTTCATATATATTTTATATATATATATATATATTATATTATATATTATTATATATTATATATATATATTTATATTTCATATATATTTTATATATATATTATATATATTTTATATATATATATATATATATATATTTTATATATATATTATATATATTTTATATATATATATATATATATATATATTATATTATATATTATTATATATTATATATATATATTTATATTTCATATATATATTATATATATTTTATATATATATATATATATTATATTATATATTATTATATATTATATATATATATTTATATTTCATATATATATTATATATATTTTATATATATATATATATATATATTATATTATATATTATTATATATTATATATATATATTTATATTTCATATATATTTTATATATATATATTATATTATATATTATTATATATTATATATATATATATATTTATATTTCATATATATTTTATATATATATTATATATATATATATTTATTTTTCATATATATTTTATATATATTTTATATATATATATATATATATATTATATTATATATTATTATATATTATATATATATATTTATATTTCATATATATTTTATATATATATTATATATATTTTATATATATATATATAGTATATATAATATATATATATATTATCATTATTATATTATATATATATAAATACACACACACACACACACACTAAATTGTGTGCATCGTAATATTTTTCTATTTTAAGCCAGACTAAAAGTTACTAAAAAAAAAATAGTGGAAATTCATTGGATTCACGTTATGATTTAATAAAACTAATATACTATCAGAAGTAATTAAAAAAAATATTTATCAAATGCCGAATTATATGATATCAAACAATCCTGTCTGATAATTGTCCATAAGTAGGTATCATAATAACTATGTTGACTAGCTTGGTAATATAGTTTAATTTCTTTCGAATATCGTGCATAACAGCAGATTTAGGCATTTGGATAATACTAAGAAAGGATAATTGGCACTGTACGGGTAATATGACCAGATGAGCGTTATTTGGTTAGTTAAATATTCTAATATGTTAACTTGTCGCAGGGCAGTTACCTACTGATTTCTACAGTTTGTCTAAATGGTTAACTAAAATCATTGATTCAAAGAACGAAATGTGGTGGGTGAAATGAGTTGTAATTTATAAAAAGTACATATTCAAAAAAAAAAATTTTTTTTTTAACATGAGTCACCCCAAACAAGGCAGGACGCCACTGTAAACGTAAGGGGCTACTGAGAAAAAGGTGAAAGGGGAGAAGGATTGGTGGTTCAGCTTAAATTGGGATCTGAGCAGCGAGATGTCTGTTTACATTAGTTTTAAATTTCTGCATGTCAGTACTGTCGGGGAAACAGGAGGCAGGGAGGGAGTTCCAGAGGCCAGCAGCACGAGGAAAGAAGCTATTTGAGTAGAATGCTCTCCGGCATCTGGGGACCTCCACAGTGAATGAATGAGATTTAGTAGAATGTCGAGTTAGTCTAGTGAATTTATGTCGAGGGGGCACCAGAGTAGCCAACTCATCGGAGCATAATGCATTGAAGTATTTGTAAAACAAACACAAGGATGTCACATTGCGGCGATGGGACAGGGACTGGAGCTTAGCTGACAGTGAGGGACCTATTAGGTTGACTACCCTTTTCTGGACTTTGTCAAGGAGGGAGAGACTAGTAGATGATGCACCAGCCCAGATATGGCAACAATACTCCATGCATGGGCGAATGGTGGCTTTGTAGAGATACAGGATAATGTCAGGTGTAAGGAGTCCACTAGCACGGTAGAGGGAGCCAACCTTCTTTGCGGCAGCCTTGGCAATGTCTTCAATGTATGTGTTCCAATTCATATTACCTGTGAAGGTTAGGCCAAGGAGTTTGAATGATGAACTCTCAGGTAGGGTGTTATTTGCCATGACAATCGGTGGTTGGAGAGGCTTCTTGTAGTTGTTGAAGGAAAGGAGCTTAGTCTTTGCTGCATTAAAAGTCACCAACCATTTATATCAATTAAATGTAAAAATGTAGTTATATAAGTCTTCTCAAATCGGAACTAGCAGTAATATAGAATAGGATTTCTATAGAAATAATCTGGGAACGGCGAAAACATAACTATGCAATGATATGTTATAATGGAAAGATTAATTTAGTACCCGAACCAATATTCTCTCAAGGAGAAAAATGCTTATCCTTTAGCTTAAATAATTTAATAATTAAACTACGATTCTGGATAGGAATTTGTTAGGAAGCCAGTATATATCTGGCAAATTAGCATCACATATTCTGTAGACAACGGTATATTAATCCATTTTATTTTTAATAAATTCAGGGGAGTGTTTTTTATGCATTATTTGAAAACTAGGAGAACTTTGCGATTGTTATTCCTGGAGATCGTCGGATTTTAGATTTTTGAAGACCGTATTCCTGGGAGCAGACAAGTGAAATAACTGTCTTAGCCTTATTAATATTGAGTTGCTTCCCTTGGACCATTTCGCCTGTAATGTCGTCTACCTAATCTGATTTAATTAATAGTAATTGATTTTAATTTATTTTAATTAATTTAAAATTAAGCTAAACTATAAATTCTCATGACTTTAGATTATTCTATTAGAGTTAGTATAAATTGAAAAATAATTATAAGCAGTGAAATTTACCGATATGGAAACTTAGATAAAAAAACAGCAACCTTACTTATATAAGACGAATGTTGAATTCACTACCATAAACCGTATTTTCGGATTTTATCTTCTGCAATGATCTTACTTATAATAATAATAATTATTCACCTTAATTTCAAACTTTAATTAACTGCTTTCTATTTCAACTTTTGTTTTTTTTTTGTCTTAAGACGTAGCTCTGTACGATAGATTCAGAATGGCGGCTTGATTGGAATTCTATCATCCTATTATCGGGGGCGGGGGAAGGGGGGATCACGCGTGAGTGTTTCCTGCTTCATGTTTTTTCCATTAACTTTCTGCGTGTAATTGAATTTAATTGTAAGACCATCGTCAATTCTGCCATTACAAAAATAAATGATATGAGTTAAGACTGAATTTTGGTGATTGTAATTTTAAATAATCATTATATATATATATATATATGTGTCAACATCTTTATTCATGGTGTAAATGTCTGCAGTTTCATGTCATAGTCAGGAATGGGGAGTGGTTCTATTTTGCCACTACTCTGCTTCAGAGAGGATACCTGAGAGTAATTGCTAGTAGGGAGTGACTCCCCTTAAACTGTTAAAATGTATGAAAAGAAAAAAAACAAATTAATTTCCGAACAATAAGTAAACAACACATCAAAGTTGATTCTTTTTCCGAAACTTTAATTAGATTAAGCCGCCTCATTAATCTGGTTTAAATGTGAAAGAGAAGCTGACATCGGATTAGTGAATTGACTTATGTTTTTTTCGCTTTTATCAAATGTGAACAAAGAAACTATGAGTTGAAATAAAAATGGAGGCCATTGTTTAAAGGCGGATTTATCTTTTTAACAAGAAAAAAAATATTCCTCGGTTAAACTTTTGATTGACTAATTTTCTCAAACATTTAAATAAAATAATTTTCTCAAACATTTGAATAAAATAATTTTCTCAAACATTTAAATAAAATAATTTTCTCAAACATTTGAATAAAATAATTTTCTCAAACATTTAAATAAAATAATTTTCTCAAACATTTAAATAAAATAATTTTCTCAAACATTTAAATAAAATAATTTTCTCAAACATTTAAATAAAATAATTTTCTCACTGCTTAAATATTTACATCAGAATTCCATTAAAATCAAGAAAGTAAGGAAATTATTGAACGTACAATTGCTATGAACTAATTTGGTCATTTTAATATGGCCGATGCCTTTATTCCTGATTCTGATGATTATGCTTTCGTTAAAAACGTTTCTCAGGCATCAATTCTCTAGAGAATTTGTTATGAAAGATTTGTGTTGAATATCAGTTCTTTGTAGAGTAAAAGAATCATGTGCATTCAGTATTTGAAAACTTAATTGATTGTAATAAATAATTGGGAGTTACTTCTCTTATTGGAGATTATTCCCTTTCTGAAACTCTTGACTATAAATAGTCATCTATGTTGTATGAGTTATTATAAGCAGAATAAAGTTTCTCAAGTTATATCGTATTTTTCTTACACTTACATCGTTTCATTGTATCCTTAAGTCTAGGGTTAAAGGGTGTGCATAGGCATAGTACCTTTTCGAGTTAGTCTCCAGGAGTGTCCTCGACTGGTGTCCATGCACTCCAGCATTATGTAATGTGCAAAAGATAGCTTCTCGGTAATGGATGGTGAGGAGCCACATCCTTCTCAAGGTTATCCTGTTAATATTCATGGGCATAGAGAGAACACGGCGGATCTAGAGGAATAAACCTTGACCACAAATCCTGTTATTTCACGGGTAGCAGTAGTTCCAGTTGCACTCATCTACAAACGGATGATCTGGTCCTGAGAACAACATGGCTTTGCAGATGATCATATATATTTGACAATGGGAAAGCATAACTGCTTCAGTTAGTGGGGTACACTGGGCTATATGCAGGTTTGACGTGCCGCATATACAATAAGCCTTCAGAAAAAACAGTTCCGCTATCAATTGCTGGATGACTCAAGAAGAAGAAGAAGAAGATGAAGAATGTGATTTTTTTATGTTTTCAACAACTTTCTGCTCATTATTGAAACTTTCTTTGAACTATTTTTTCTTTAAGCATATCTTAACATTTTGTTGCAAATTTTCAAATCAATACTTACCAATAATTAGCAATTTATTGGGTTTTTTTCTTTCTGGGAATAAGAATAATTCTTTGTAAATCCATGGATTAAAGGTAATTTTATTATATTCCATTGTTTAGAAACCTGATGATTGTAAAGTATGTAATTTTACTTTTTTCATCATTGCAATATTTCCTATATATATATATATATATATATATATATATATATATAAAATTAAATAAACATTAGAAACAGTCTATGCGGATCAACACACGTTTTGACGCTTACATGTCTCATTCAGGACTCTTATGTATGCAGTCATAGTTGTAATGTGGTAACCAAAGTTTCCATATTCGTCTCTCTATCTTCTTTTTCTTATTTTCTCAATAACAGCTCCTGTCAACATTATAAATAAAGAAACATCACAAATGCGTTTGGGTTTAAAAAAATCTTTCTTCGTTTCATCCAAAAACCCAACTTACCATTTCAAGCCTATTTTTCATACCCGCATCTAAATATTATTACACATACACACACATATATATATATGTATATATATATATATATATATATATATATATATATATATATATGAATTTCGTACAGTAGCATGTCCATACGAAATTAAAAATTAAAAAAATAAAGATTTAAAAAATTAAATGATTTTTAATAAAAATATTTGCATCTTAAACATGGTTTACAAAGGCATTTTGTCTGTTTTTCAAAGTTTTAAATATATATATATATATATATATATATATATATATATAGTATGACAGGTTATGTTGAAAAGAAATCAATAAAGTGCTCGATTGCAAAAAGTGAGAGCTAAATATAAATAATTTATTTAAAAACTATACGTTACATATTTCAGAGTCGTACCGCGGTTTCATCCAGATGGACTGTTTTTAAAAATTTTTTTAAACCGTCTAGCGCCGATAAGGACTACATAACTCACAAAATACATAACTCGATACTAATCCCATAAGACCAATAATCTCCACATTATAGAAAATATGATATACCCACCTCAAGACCTTTCCATAACTTATCAATTTTTTATATACAACATAACACCCCACAGATATATTGTACGTGCCACAACCACAACTTCCTACCAACCCCAATATAACCCACACTTACACCTTCTTTAACCCCGTCTATCACAAATATAAATCATTAGATACCCCATCATCACGTTTTAAAATGTATAACATGATAAATACACAACTACCAAACCCCATTTAATTAAAGGACTTATAGCTGACTGAGACTAAACCCCCCTCCGTCTCCCACAGACCCTATAATAGACTCATAAACATTAGATAAAGTCGACAGAATTAACTAAATACAAAAGCCCAACACGAATGCATATTGCAATGATAGTTAATATAGTAGATATCCATTAGATAAACCCGTTCACTGATAAAGATATACCCTCATTCAACAAACAGCCACCACATAACACAAATGCATATTGCAATGATATTTAATATAGTAGATATCCATTAGTTAAACCCGTTCACTGATAAAGATATACCCTCATTCAACAAACAGCCACCACATAACACGAATGCATATTGCAATGATAGTTAATATAGTAGATATCCATTAGATAAACCTGTTCACTGATAAAGATATATCAACATCCAGCCACCACATAGCAATCATCCACTTAAATATAGACACCCTTTTAAATGTACCTTTAAAAACTACAAATAAATTTTAAAAATAAAAATAAAACAACTAATAAAATAAAATAAAATAAAACACTTAAAAAAAATACTAAACTATAAATTAAAAAAAAAAACTTAATAAAAAACGTAATAAATCCCACCCAGAACCTAATCAATAAACTACGCCACACAACTACCCCTAAAAATAAGCACACCTTTGAAACAGGCAACATTCATCATCAATAATTAAATTATTTTAAATAAAACTTAATTACGATTAAGACTCATATATGAATATCGAGACGTTTTTGTAAAATACAACTTTAAAATACAATATAAAACTATAAATGAATAAAAAATAAAATAAAACATTTAAAAAATACAAAACTATAAATAAATAAATAATAAAATAAAACACTTAATAAAATAAAATAAAACATTTAAAAACAAAACTATTAATAAAATAAAACACTTAATAAAATAAAATAAAACATTTAAATTAATACAAAACTATAAATAAATAAATAAATAATAAAATAAAACACTTAATAAAATAAAATAAAACATTTAAATAAATACAAAACTATAAATAAATAATAAAATAAGAGACTTAATAAAATAAAACATTTAAAAAAATACAAAATTATAAATAAATAAAAAATAAATAAAATAAACACTTAATAAATCCCACCCAACAAAAATATAACTCTGATATCAGTACATTCTTCAAAAGGGACACTTCAGCAAGACACCAGCTAACGGTTATTTCAAGTGCCATTTCCCCCTGTGTTTACATTTCGGAACGCTGACGAGTCCTTATGAGCGATAGGCGTTTTTTTTTAAATTTAAAAAGCCGGTCCATCTGAATGAAACCGGGGTACGACTCTAAAATATGTAACATATAGTTTTTTTTTATATAAATTATTTATATATATATAGGTTCTGGAACCAAGGGTGCCGGAAAATCGGTGCTGTACCTGTGTGTATATATATACACACAGGTGCAGCACCGATTTTCCGGCACCCTTGGTTCCAGAGCCTTGTCGGATTAACCGTTTTTCCGGACCATCTGATTTGACCATATAAATTCATTAACCCACTGATATAAACTTACAATTCTTTCAGCAGTTAAACTTTTTCTTTGATGGAAATAGACTGGTGTTTATGTTTAACACGACGGCTGCTATTTAAAATTGCCTGTTAAGTCATAATTAGGGTAAAATTTAATCAAAATAAGATATAATCTCAAAATAAAGCAAAACTACCAGCAGCAGGTGCAGTTTAAAAAATCAAATTGATGCCATGCTGCATGCAGATCCATCAGTTGTCCGCCCAATAAATTGTCTAGCGGCAACAAGATTATCACATTCCTTCTCATGATTTTGTCAAGATTAAAAAAGGTGTCGAAATAAATCGGTTGGCAGAAATAAATCGGTGATGCACCTGTATTAGTCCTGATTATTTCTATTCGATTGTCTCCCTTATTTTTAGCTCATGGGATTCTTATTAATTTGCTTCATTGCTGGCTTACCTATTCTATTAGAGGTGCTTGCTTTATTTTGTGAACTTCTCAAAATAGATGTTTGAAAATGGCTGAAATAAATTCCTGTTAAATTGATAAGTAGAGGTCTACTTAAGTTACAGTTGTTCCTTTTTGCTCGTCTTCTTCGTCTTCTTCTTCTTCGTCTTCTTCTATTTCTCCTCTTTCTCTTTCTCCCTCTATTTCTTTTCCCCTCTTTCTCTTTCTCCTTCTCCTCCTTCTTCTATTTCTTTTTCTTTTCTTTCTCTTTCTCCTTCTCCTCCTTCTATTTCTTTTTCTTTTCTTTCTCCTTCTATTTCTTTTTCCCCTCCTTCTCCTTCTCCTCCTTCCTCTATTCCTCTTTCTCTTTCTCCTTCTCCTATTTCTTTTTCCCCTCTTTCTCTTTCCCCTTCTCCTCCTTCCTCTATTCCTCTTTCTCTTTCTCCTTCTCCTTCTATTTCTTTTTCCCCTCTTTCTCTTTCCCCTCCTTCCTCTATTCCTCTTTCTCCTTCTCCTTCTATTTCTTTTTCCCCTCCTTCTCCTTCTCCTCCTTCCTCTATTCCTCTTTCTCCTTCTCCTTCTATTTCTTTTTCCCCTCCTTCTCCTTCTCCTCCTTCCTCTATTCCTCTTTCTCTTTCTCCTTCTCCTTCTTTTTCCCCTCTTTCTCTTTCCCCTCTTTCTCTTTCCCCTTCTCCCCCTTCCTCTTTCTCTTTCTCCTTCTCCTTCTATTTCTTTTTCTTTTCTTTCTCTTTCTCCTCCTTTCTCTATTCCTCTTTCTCTTTCTCCTTCTCCTTCTATTTCTTTTCCCCCTCCTTCTCCTTCCTCTCCTTCCTCTATTCCTCTTTCTCTATTACTTCTCCTTCTATAAATTAACACGGACAATTTTGCTCATACCAAAAGGAAACTTTGCCAATCTAAGGGAGGCCAAATGCCAGACAATAATCATAAAGTAACCAACAACGAAACTGATTCAATTTCATTTTAGCAACTACAATGGAAAGTTACAGCAATTCTTTTTCTCTTCAAATGAAATGGTGTTGAACAAAGGAAGTTATTTATCTCCTGTTAAACTAACTGCTATAGTGGCCCTTTGCACTTAAATCAAAGTTGAAAACAAATCTCTAGATTTCTATTTTACACACAATCAACAATGCCAATATAAAATTAGAATATTTTGTATTCTATTTTATCAAGATTAGCAACGCGTGGGTAGAGAATTTTAATTTATTGTCTGAGCATGTGGAATGTTGCAAAAATCCAGTGTAGTATGTTGACAATACAGTGTCAGAAAGTAAAAGACAATTAAAAAGTCATTTCATTTATTAATAGCTTGTCTACAACAAACTATAAAGACAGTAAAAATGAGACAAGCAAGACATAACATTACATTCATAAATACATTGTTCCCATGCAAATAAAAATGCACAAGTTATCCGTGTAAAAAGATAATGTGAAGACTTACATTTTCCTTTAGTGTCATTTCTTTTGGGGGAAGTCAATGTTGTCTGTAGCACGTCTAGCCAGTAAAATGAGGAAAAAATCTCATCTTTTTTCTCGACCATGTGTGGCGCGAGTGTTCCTGACATTTTGTGTCCACATGATTTGAGGAATATCTTTTAAAACAATGCTAACTAAGAATTGCTGTTTTCTGGGTCAGAATCTATCCATCTAACGCTTATCATTGGCTAGTTTTTGACCAAATATTTTCTTCTTTTCTTTCTTAAGCTCCTTACATCAAGTGGCTTCATGTCTTGTCTGGAGTAATTTATATAAAAGTTTCATTTGGACCTAGCTGTTCCTCCCTGGTGTTGTGCAAGAGTCTTTTCACTTTCATTTTTATTTCACTTTAAAAAAAAATTAAACTCTGTCATTTGTGGAGATGTTTTTAATTATTATTTAAACTCTGTCATTTCTGGAGATGTTTTTAATTATTATTTAAACTCTGTCATTTGTGGAGGTTTTTGTCTCTGCAAAAATGTTCAGTTCGAGATAAAATAGGAATTGTACCGTGACCTTCGTAAAAAGATAAGGCCTGGTCACTGAAAAGTGACATCATGCTAGTAAGTAGCAAGCGAAATCTGTGGAACAGTCAGACTGTCGATAGTGAATGAAAGCTGTTTAAAAAAAAGCATAAGAAAACTTGAAAAAATTGCATTTAAAAAAAGAAAAGAAAGGAACTCGATTAAATTCATACTGAAACTGAACTTTATTCAATATATATAAATAAAAAAAACAAGAATTCAAAATGAATAGTTAAGTTGTGTCATTGCTGTTGTTTCATGAATTTTTATTTCTATTTACTTGCCTCCCCACGAGGACAGGACAGAGTTAGATAGAAGTTCGGTTTTTAATGTGAGCAAAATCAAGCTCCCCAAAAATGGACACTCTGGATTGGGACAAAAATTGTAATTGCCTCAGTCTAGAAGAATTTCTCATTCACCTTTACTGACCGAGGACAGAACAGATATGGGTCTCTTAATTATTTTATTGTAACAAATATAAAAATACAATTTAAATTTTAAACAAATTAGGCCATCAAAAGTGGGGTGGGGGAATGTCGTTGGTCATTCTCTGTCTATCCTACTGTTTGCTAGAATCATTAGTCACCACGATACCACATTTACTCTAGGGGTTCAAATCCCCAATGTGTTGAAAATTTAAATTTTATTTATGTATATATATATATATATATATATATATATATAATAATACTCCAGGTAAAACATCCACAGGGTAGTAATCCAAAGAATTTCAACCGGGTTTATAAAAAGTGCTCAATATCAAATAGAGCTTTTAGATATGATTATTTTTATTTACACAGACATGTACAAAATTTGCGACACTGGCATGTCGATGTTATCGATCAACAGTTATTATAAACTGAGATCTCATCAGGCAGAGTTAGAATCCGATCTTAACTTTAGATCATATTTTGGTTCTTTCCAAAATATGATCTACGGTTAAGTTCGGATTCTAACTCTGCCTGATGAGATCTCAGTTTATAATAACTGTTGATCGATAACATCGACATGCCAGTGTCGCAGATTTTGTACATGTCTGTGTAAATAAAAATAATCATATATATATATATATATATATATATATATATATATATATATATATATATATATATGTGTGTGTGTGTGTGTGTACTTATTCATTGAAAGTGATGAGTGGGACAACAAAAACAAAGAAAAGCGGTTATTAATACCCTCCCAACTCTTTCATAAAGAATAGACACTACAGTAACTGAATAAACAAAGAAAATAAAAACGATAAATAATATGAGAAATGAAAACGATAAATTAATTAAAAACTAATTAAATAATTAATTTTGTAAAACTATTTGAAAATAAATATATTATCAAAGTTATTTTGTAAATTTTACTTGTTTCAAATTGTATTTCTTGTCCTGAAATAAAATTATTTTTAAAGTGTTCAGAACTTTAATTCAATGTTTATTTATTGTTTTTTCCTAGCTACAAACATATTTGAACTGTTTTAGAATGTTATTACACACGTAAAGCTTTTTTATACAAAAAGAAACAAGTTTGAATCGAATTTCTAGTTGAATTTTAGTCTGAGTTTTTTGTTTTTTTAAAATAGTTTTACCTTCAAATCACTATGAGATTTCCAACCATGAAAACGACATAAACAAAATCATCGGTATCCTTTTTGAAATACCAAACAATTAGTAGATCAAAGATGAAAAAATTCAGACAGAATTGACCACAATCATATGTCAATGTGTTGGCGTGTAACAACCTTTCTCTTCAAAGCATCTTATTTGTCTGCCTAGCATACTAACCATGACGTCAGTAGATAAACCTGACTCTTAACGAAGGTCGTGGTTGTGCTCGAACATAAGTACAGAAAGTTGAATTTCTTCCAAAGAAAACGAACAACAATCGTATATAAATTGAACGATTTTACTTATGCAAGTGATAGAATATGATAGACAAAAAAGTGGATGTAAATAAATAAAAAAAATAGTAAATATACAAAATAAGGGGTATTCGAACTTGTCCTTTCGTGTCACTTATCTTAGTTATAGAAATGTCCTTTTCATGTTTAGGGCCCCAATGTAGTAGTTGCTGGCTCTTCTGTCATAGGAGGAGGGGGGGGGAGACTTTGCGACAGCCGTCTAGGGCTTATGTCCACCGTTAAGTGACGTTGACCGTGAAGGAAAAAGGAGATAAACAAGGGAGAGCCCTAAGTGTTTGAGTTTGTATAGGCTTGTTCAAGTGACCTCTAAAGGAGCGATGATTGGGTTTATCTTGAAAGGACAAGCGATCACAACCACATTGACCAATTTATGGATGTCTTATAAGTTTCAATATGTTTAGATTTTGTATATGACAATATTAATAAAGGCTCTTCAAAAAGTTATCTTTTTTCTTCTGTTCATTTAACGTCACTTTTCCCTTGGGGTCAAGGGTCAAACGTTTTCTGATATTACGCAAGCTCACTCTCCACTCCTCACGCTTCAGCAGGTCAGCAGTTTCCGAATTTCATTTTGTGCGGTCTTGTGTAATCACTTGCTTCCAAGTTTTCCTTGGCCAGCCAACCGTCCTGCAATTTAAGACATCCATGCTTCTACAGTGGTTTATCCAGGAGGATGAATGCTTCACATGACCATAGCAGTGTAACCGATTCGTTTTTAGGATAACCTCCATGCAGGGCAAATGTAGTGATTTCAGTAAATCTTCTGACCTGCTGTGTTGGGTTTGGTCAGATTTCACATTGCAGATCCATCTGATCATGGATCTGTCATTGCGCTGCAGTCGGATGAGAGAGGGCTGGGCGAGGGCCCAGCATTCACTGCCATATATCATGGCACTCCTGAAACAGCTGCTATACAACTTACCCCATATTTAGAGAGACAGCTGGCGATGCTATCAGAGGTAACAGCTCACAAAATTTCGCCCATGTTGCTTTCACCGTTGTGTTTGTACTGAGTTCACATCCACCACCCGCACTCGGCATATCTATTAGGTAGCAGAAAGAGTCTACTACCTCAAGGGTATTGTCATCTAGTACCTATCTATTTAAAATTTAATAACATCAAAACTGTATTTATGATGATAAAAAAAAACTTATACACAGTAAACAATATATACTGATGACTTTTTGAAGATCCTGAAAGGAAGGAAAAAGTCAGCAATCTGAAGAGGTGAAATATGATTGCTATTAGCACCGGTAGTATGTTTCATGACAATGTTTTTTCTTCTTCTCTGGCAAGACACTAAAGCACTAGACAAATCTCTCTCTCTCTCTTTCTCTCACTCTCTCTCTCTTTCTCTCTCTTTCTCTCTTTCTCTCTCTCTTTCTCTCTCTCTTTCTCTCTCTCCCTCTCTCTCTTTCTCTCTTTCTCTTTCTCTCTCTCTTTCTCTCTTTCTCTCTCTCTCTTTCTCTCACTCTCTCTCTCTTTCTCTTTCTTTCTCTCTCTCTCTTTCTCTCTCTTTCTCTCTTTCTCTCTCTTTCTCTCGTCTGTTTTATAGTTACTTCAATGCCATTTAGAGTTACTTCCAGCCACTGACAAATTCGTAGCTTTTATATATGCTTAGAATTTTTTTACATGACCCCCATCTTGCTAGCTATATGAGGCATGAGAGCCTGCGCATGCGCTTTTTCTGAATTAGAAATGATAGACTAAATATGCAAAACATTGTGGCTTTTTTCGTTTCCGTATTTGAATGTTCATCACATTTTCAGTTTTGAAACTTCTTAAACTTTTTCATGTTTCAACAGTAAATCCGTCTTCGTATTCGTTGACAATAGCCATTTTGTCATTGTTGATGAATTTCTTTCACTCCAGACGACATTTAACGACCCTCTGCTAAACTAAAAGTATGCCCCAATGGGGAGACGTTTTGATCAGATGTTGCTAAAACAAAAAGATTTTTTTACACTAAAAGACAAATAATAACATTGCTTTTATACTTATTTTTAGCAACTAGAATTCATACCCATCCTAATGTATGATCCGAAAACGTCCAAGTACATTGTTCAAACTTTATGAGCAAGTAGGACGTCGACTTTTCACGATATGAACACTAAAAGGCTTCAAAAACTAATAAGTTCTTGGAGGGAAAGATGATTTTATAGAAAATTGAAAAAACCTCCGACTTTAAATACTGCTACATCCTATTTAAAGGAGTCGGCTTTCAAAAACTAATATCCCTACAATGTATCTTAGGGAAAAAGATAATTTTTCTAAAAGAAGTTGAAATGAAACCCGACTTGTCAGAATTTTACTCTTTTGCAGGAGAAATCAACTAACTTGTAAAACATAAAAGACAAGGAAAAAAAGGGGGGTAACAATTGAAATGGTCTTGTTTTAAAGCAGAAAGAAAAAAGTCTATTTTCATAAAATCCCCAAAGGAGAGCACATTTAAGGTTGCATATAATTCCCCATGAAAGAAACAAATATTAAAAATGCATCAAGTAATAAATTAAATTTTTAAAAATGGAGGAACTGCAAAAATAAACAAAATATGAAAAGAAATGTACAAAAATATGTGATTATATATTTGTTGGAAATAAATTCCCGAAATCTTAGGAGTCGGTTTTCAAAAACTTATATGCCTACATTTTTTTGGGGGAAAAAGATAATCTATTATATAAAGAGCAGGTGTCTGTGTGTCCAGTTAAAAGTAAAAAACTACAAAGTTGGTATATTCTTGATCAGCGTTGTTCTGGTTGAATAATATCTAAAATTTAAAAAAATGATTGATTCTTTGGGGATCAACTGGGTCAGGTTTCGTCAAGTGGGGGGTCGGGTTTTAAGCCATTTTATGTACTAATTTGGAAAGAAAATGCCGACTCATTCATCGAATAATCTATTATATAAAGGAGAGTTGTCTCTTTTGTTTCATTTTTACTTCAGTTGAAGTTCTCAGAAATCAAGGGGTCCCTTCCTGGGGCTAACACTTGATCTCTATATGAGATACATAGGTATTCGAGTGTTCCATTAAGATTCTCCTTTACTTCTCAAGCATTGATTTTGTAAAGAAGTTAAGAACATTAATTGTCCTCTCCCCAATTGACCAGTTGATTATGTTATAGTATATCTTTCTTTTGATTTCTTAGTCTTACCGGATTCCAGGACAAGAATTCATCTAGTCTGGTGGAGTATCCAGCTAAGTGCTGTTACTTGAGGTAACATTACTTGTTACTTGAGGTAACATCACTAGGAGAAGGTGCACCATTCCTTGTATAGGCGTGTAGCCAAACCGAGGAGATCTTATTTGGGCTTTGAATACTATGTTATTTTGAATATTTGGTCAGGGTTTACTTGTAGGGTGAAGTATCCTCATGTCAGGTTTTCCTGACAAACTCTTTTACAGAGAGACCGAAGACATTCGAGGAGGGTGTCTAGTAAGTAATTCAAACTCTCTGAGAGTTGTCTGTATATGTGTGTGTGTGTGTGTGTGTGTGTGTGTGTGTGTGTGTATCCAGAGAGGAATGGGCTGGGTGGAGGAAAAAGGAGTTGGGGAGAAAGAGAGGGGAAAACGGGGGAGGGGGGGAAAGAGATGGATAGAGAGAGGTAGAAATTTTAATATAAATATGTTACACTTTTATCCCGGGCAACGCCGGGCAACCCTGCTAGTTTTCCAATAAAAGTGAAACGTCCCTGACTTTAACCTCCAGCTAAAATCTTGTTTACGGTTTTTAGTTTTCAAAAATTAATATTCCTACAATATACCCTTAAAACATAGGCAGAAAATGTCATAGATTTTCACAGATTTTTGTTCAATAGTTTTCATAAGATAGCAATAATGTTCACAGATTTTCGACTCATTTGCTTTAGCCTCACCCTTTTCCCTGAAAACCTATTTTGCCGGACATTTCTCAAATTCTAATATATCTCAAGAATCAAAAATACATCTACAGAATATTTTATAGTAAAAATGGATCGACCATAGCCGAGGGCGACCCTGAAGGCTCCCTTTTCGGTACTGTTTCGTAATCGTCAACCATAGATTTTACTCGTGGAGTTTTAGAATTCATTCTTAACATGGGGAGGGGGGGGGCTTCGGTAACATTCGGAACGGTGTACTTGCTTCATCTTTTCTCTAACCCTAACTCTGAAACAGAACCCTTTTTTCTTTGGCTACTACACCGAGATGTAGGGGAGGGCACCACACCTTACCCAATATTGCTTCACTTACTCTTGATGCTCACTTATGATGCTGAATGTTTAAAAAAGAGGCATCAAGTACCATTATTTTGGTCTTTGGTATAACTTGACAGAGGATTGAACCTCAGCCCCCCGGCCCAATAGCAAATACTCTAACGATTTTGCCAAATGGCTCAGTATAAAATAAATACTGAAGGCTCTCTTTTCATTGGTTACTACACCGAGATGTAGGGGAGGGCGTCACTTCTTTCCCTGGATGGATCCTCACCTTATAATGTTGAGTGTTTAGCAAAGAGGCATTAAGTATCATTTTTTTTCAGTCTTCAGTTATGACTCGACTAAGGATTGAACCCTAGTCTTCCAGCCCGTTAGTGAATGCTGAAACCATTATGCCAAATGGTTGTGGACAGACTGTCGGCTTTTCAGTGAATTATTATAAGGTGCAACCATTGATTTTTTTTTTTTTTTTCGTGTTTATTTTTTGCCAATTTTGTTTTACTTCCTTTGTTTCTAAATAAAAAATAAAAAAATCCTTTCAAAACTTTCCTTTTGCTACAAATAATCAACAGCACATTTATTGTTTGGTTCAGCAAATTTTCATATTTAGCTGATTTTGCTGATTTTGCTGATTTTGTTTTTTCTTCAAAATATTATTGATGTCTTTCTTCTTTTTTTACTGTTTTAAATTTTTGTCTTGATTTTATTTATTTTATTTTTTTCAGTAAAATTCTGAAACTGAATTGATTTCAATTTTATCTTTTTATTCCCAGGACCGGGGCCCACATGTGGCTCGGGTAGTGTTTTTGGTCGGAAGCCTAAAATAATTAAAAACAACAACAACAACAACAACAAAGATATGAAATCAAAGTAGCTGGGTGCATCCTATGATCTGGGTTTTGTTTTCATGTGTAATTTTTCTTTTTCTACCTGTGTGCATTTGCAGATTCAAAAATTGCAACACTGCTGTTAAAGACACCCACAAAACAAATCTTCATATATTATTCTGTACCCACCATAAATGACATTGGAATCTTTTCAAACAAACCTTCACAGAATTGGATTCACAACCTCCCTAGAGTTTAGTTTAATTCTTTTACAGCATAACAGTCTGCAGAACAGGGGCATAACTCTAGTCTAGATAAAAATGTCTCCCCAAAGGGAGATAACTCTGCCTCTCCACCAAGAATATCAATGTGATAATAAAAACAAGAGAGCAATATAAATTATGAAAGCAAGATAACTTTGTGGAAAGAGAGTTGGGAACAACTCAATTTTATTTTTGTTACCAATGTTAAGCATTGGGTGCACAAGAAGTGTAGTGGAATTATAAGTAGGTTGAGAGAGAATAACCAGTTTATTGTGCAAGAAGTGTAACACACTGAAGATGGATGAGAACTCGGATGTGGAGGAGAAAATATATTTGGATGGCAAGGCTATTGAGATTGTCCAGAAGTTTTGTTACCTTGGTGATACCATTGGAACGCAGGTAGGATGTGATGTGATAGCAAAAGTTACGAGTGGATGGAGTAAGTTCTACCATTACTAACCAGCCAAGTGTTACCGCTGTCGACCAAAGGAAAGATCTATGGTAGTGAAACCTGGCCAGCGAGGGTTGAGGATATGTTGCATGGAGAGAAATGATATGATGGATGTGTAATGTGAGTTTTAAAGACGGGCTTAGATCTGATGACCTCAGAGGATGATTGAATCTGGATATTATGAACAGATGTGTGCAGAATAAGAGACTTCTTTGGTTTGGTCACATTTCTTGCAGACATTGGGGGTAGCAGGGTCAGTTGGTAGGGGAAGGCCAAGGTAATCATGGGAGAAAGTTATAAGGATTAACTTGAGAAAAAGAGGGATAAATAAAGACCTGCCCAAAGAGAGGTTAGTTTGGAAGTGAATTTCTAGAAGATGTCTGACACATGACAGCATGTAAAACAGATGTTAAACCGATGATGATGATGATGATGATGATGCTGCCAAGACGTTTCTGGGTTATTTAATACAGAAACTGTATAGTATATTGCTGCTATGCTTAAAAGAAAGATGGCACTTTGGTATAAAAATACAATGCTATATATTTATTGTTTGAGTTGCAACGAATAAGTAGAGTTGAACGGGAAAGTTTGAGTGACACCTAAGGGGCATAGGTGACCCCAGAACGGAAGTCGATGAAACCATGTGCCTTTTTTTGTGACTATTCTTCTCTTTGTAAAAAAAAAACTTTATTAAAAACTAAACATCGGCATCTGAGTGATTGTATCCACAGACATGCAAGAACTTAGGTTCTCGATGACACTGGTACATAATGGTTTATACATGCACCAGTAAGGGAAAGCATAACAGTAAAGGAGTTTAGAGTACGCAAACAAGAATTGACGGGAGTCAAACTCAAATACTCTAGCCAGCCACCTCTTTTTCAGATCCAAAATCGAACAGGTTAATATAACATTTTTGGACATCCATGCATCTTCAAACTGCCATGACCCTTGTGGCATGTCACCTATGCAACCCAAATGTAGCCATATCTTTTCCGGGAATGTTATATTCATATAGTCACACCTCCTTCCAGCTGTGTATCGTTTATTTATCTAATAGATATATTTCCTTCCATTTATGCAAATGACTATTTTGTTTTGCTACACCCACCAAATGTTATTCTTCCACCCGCACAGATGGCATCTCTGTCTGATAATAGAGAAAGCTTACATGATAATAAACATAGAATTACAGAGAACAAAGTCTAGATCAAAATAATAGAAGAGATAGATCTGTGTTGGACATATACGAACATACACATTAGCTTTGAACGGCGTGACGTCAGTTACATGAATCTACTTCCTCTTTTTTTCTGGCAAACACTGAATGTAAACGTACATGTGTTCAACACCCTTCTCTTTCGCGAGGTTCTTTCAATTTAGCAAGATGTGAGATTTCAAACATCCTGGGAGATGGGTACTTTACGCATCCTATCGACACTCCCTATGCATCCAGTCTACATTTACATAGATATATCTTCTGTCTTGAAATGGGACTGGCGATACCACCTGCTTACAGTGTTATGCCTCCTGGATTTTCGACTTTGGATCTTTCGATGATAATTTAGTCCATCAAAGTCTAAGATAAAGATCCTGTAGTGGAAAATAAAACATAAAACTTACCTGTAATACCAGACCAGGCCATGTGGAACAACAGAGTTAAAGCAAATGGCTGGTTTTATAGAAAGGAAGTACCAAATGATCATGTGACCTATTTTGCATTGCATGATGGGAGTCCCCATAAAGAGGACAGGAAATGAGAAAGCGCACCCCTTCTTTGGTTCATCCCGGATTGAGACCAGTGAAGGTGGAGGTCGAATTTGGTGCTGTCAGAAGAGTGAAGTTGGAGTTCAAGTTGGTGTTTGCGGACTAGTGACTGTTTTCGATCGGATTGGGTGCCCTCAGAAAAGAGACATTTTGGTGTTTGCGGACGACAGATCCAGCTCTAGATGATCTATGGCACAGTGGCTTAGTTGGTAACGATGTGGACTGAAAACCTGGGTGTGCCAGGTTCAAATCCAAGTCATTCCACTGAAAACGCTTCCATAAAACCCACATGACACTTGTGTCTAATCTCCTGGAGGGGGGATAAAATAGAAATCACATTACCACTTGTCCACGGGCGGCCTCGGCCTCGGCCTTGATAAAGTCGTGGTTAATATTTTTATTTTATATAAAAAAAAATGATGATCTATCCAAAGATCTATCACTGGTAAAATCTTCACGAAAATCCAGTCAGTAGTTTTGATGTTAACAGACGAATAAACAGTCAGATGTTTGAAGGAGCCTTCAAATATTTACTGGATTTGAATACAGATCCAGATGACACACAATAATCTGAGGATTTTCTCATCCACAATTAGTACTTGATATCGAAGCCACCTTCTGCTACTTGGACGCCATGTTGAATACTGGTGGTGACTGCGAACACGCTATCACTGATTGCTGTTGTGTTGTTTGGGAAGGGTTCAGGAAGTTGCCGCACTCCTTATATCTAGGCATATTTCCTTCAAGATTTGGGGCAAAGTTTGAGTTCACCTTGCCGTCTTGCACGGCAGTGAGACATGGGCCCAAACACTTCTGATCTGCAATGGCTTCAGCATTATGATCATGTCATGATCAGGTGGATGTGCAGCTGCAAACTGGAAGAAAGGATCCTATCAATCGCGCCTCATCAGAAATTTGGTATTGGTGATGCTTTATGCGTCTTGGGTGGTTCAGCCATATACAACATGCCGCTTTTTGTATCAACTCTATAACGCATTTGGATATCCCATGCACTATGGAGCATGGTAGAACGAGGAAGACCTGGCTCGAATGGGTAAGAAGTGATATGACTGCATGCAACTTGACGGATGCATGGATCGGACTGCATGGAGATCGGCCATGAGACATTGCCTGGTGCTGCCCACCCTGGAGTCCGGGACATTTGCCACACCCTAAATACCAAAATCAGATGAAGAAAGTCACATCTTAGATAAGAATAAAAAAATGAATAAAAATCAAATCAGTAGTTTTTATGTGAAGTCACGAACAGGCAGAAAAACATGATGTCTATTACTAGTACAGTAGTAATGTGTTAGTTAACCTGAAGATTTAAATGCTGTTTGCTGTTTGCTGAAACAGCAAAATGTGACCGTGAACGAGACCATATGATGAAGTAGCCCTGAAATAATTACTTGTTCTGCATTTAGCTCCATGGGACTTTAAAAATGTAATGCACTTTTTTATCCAAACATACTTCTTCTTCTTCTATTATATAAAAAGAAGTTGTCTGTGTGTCTGTATGTCCAGCTAAAACTACAGTACAAACGCCCACAAAGTTGTTATATTCTTGATCAGTGTTGCCCGGAATGAATAATATCTAACATTTAGAAAAAAAACTATTTATTCTTTGACCGTAAACCGGCACAGATTTTCTCATGGGGGTGTCGGTTTTCAGACATTTTCATGTACTTCTTCTTTCATGTGAATCAGATGATTCCGATGTTGGCATTAGTTTCCCTGATGTTTTTCTAGTTATAAATCTTTCTGGAAATACATTGGGTACTTACGGGAAGGACCACGAGAAGGTTGTCAGCATCCATAAGTGAAAGTGATACTGTGGTACTGTGGAACCGACTGGATTCGAACTTGGAACACCCAGGTCTTCAGTCTGTGGTGATATCCACTTAACCACCGTCACCTCCCTTTCATGTACTAAAGTGAAATAACTCTGATTTGTTAAGTAAGAAATTACGTCCCTTATTATTCAAGGAATCGAAATAAAAGAGAGTTGTTTGTGTATACGTGTGTGTGTGTGTATGTCCAATGAGAGGAATGGGCTTGGGGCGGGGGGAGAAAAAGGTGATGGGGAAAGCTATGGGGAAACGAGAAAAAAAGATAGAGCGTTGGATAGAGAGGGGTAAAGAGATAGAAGTTTAAATAGAAATATGTTACTCTTTTGCCCGGGGAAACGCCGGGTAGTCCTGCTAGTCTCTTATAAAAATTTCATGAAGATCCGATTACTAGTTATTATGACAAGTCGCTAACAGAAGGACAAACAAATGTTGGCTAAAACATAACCTTCTTAGTGAAAGCAAAAATAAAAATACACCCTAACTCTGAACGGTGTGACATCAATCACGCGACTCTATCTTTCACTCTCGTTCTCACAGACACTGGAGGTAAACGGACGTCTGCTCGACATTTTGCTACTTCCTTTCAACCTTACAAGATCTCAAATTTTACACGTCCTCAGTGATGGGTACTTTACCCAGCCTATCAACACTCCCTATTAGTGATGGGGCGATTCCAAAATTTTCCCCGATTCCGATACAATTACCGATTCTGTTCTAAATTTCAGATTCCGGTACAATTACAGATTGTGATTCTTTTAAAATCTCTAAATAAATAGTTTTTTATTTTCGGATTACCATAAAAATCCATGAAATATGTGCATATATTTTTGCAAACGTAAAAATACACTTCTGAGGTAGAGGTGATCTATAGATTTCACTTTTACTAGTAGTTTTAAATCGATAAATATTTATCATTTTATCATTAGTACCAGCAATGGAAAATTAAGTTTTAAACAAAAACTAACAAAAAAAAACTATTAAAAGAATCGTTTTTGGCATCGGAAAATAGCGACAATTTTTCCGATTCCGATACCCCAAAAAAGTTCTGATTTTTCCGATTCCTGATACCGATTCCAATTACTCGTCCTAACACTACTCCCTATGCATTCAATCTACACTCACATAGATACATATTCTGCTTCACTTCTTAATGGAAGCAAAAAATTAAAAAAATAAGTGAGTACATGTTTAACGTCATCAACATTACACATAAAAAAGCTTTCAAAGATGTTTTTTGACGAAAAATTAAGCGAATTATCTCCTCGTGTCTGCACACTGCAAATGTGTAAAATGCAATTTCTTACTCATTTAAAATGACTAATTAAATAACATATAAAAATATAAAATGGATGTGAGCCAAGAATTGAAGAGGTGCATTCCATTAGTCTGCACGCTGCACGTCTCTTCTTGTATCCTGCAATTCTGTGATTCAAGTTGTGCTGTCAGCAGACAGAATGGAAGGAAAGAATGGAAATTAAATTAAATATCCTCAGAGTTTTCCTCGGAGATTTTTATCTCAAGTTATCAGATCGAAATTGGAAATAATTTAGTTGAAATGGATTCTAGGCACAAGCACACACGCATGCATGCACGTGTTATATATTCATATTTCTCGAGGCGTATATACATATAGACACACACATATATGGAGATAGAGATAGTGATAGATAGATAGATAGATATATAGAGATAGATAGATACACACACATGTATATATAGAGATAGATAGATACACACACACATATATATAGAGATAGATACACACACACACACACGTATATATAGAGATAGATAGATACACACACACACACGTATATATAGAGATAGATAGATACACACACACGTATACATAGAGATAGATACACACACACACACATATATATATATAGATAGATACACACACACGTATACATAGAGATAGATACACACACACACGTATACATAGAGATAGATAGATACACACACACGTATACATAGAGATAAATACACACACACACGTATACATAGAGATCGATACACACACACACGTATACATAGAGATAGATACATACACACACACGTATACATAGAGATAGATAGATACACACACACGTATACATAGGGATAGATAGATGGGATATTATGACAATATAAATTAAATTTATACAGATCAGCTTGATTCACAAGAGGATCGAATTTCAATTACAAAAGACAAGCTCAATATTTAGCATTCAATGGAACTTATAGATATACGTATTTATTGCAAGAATTATTATTATATCATTTTATAATACTTTATAGCCAAAGGCAAGGCATCTGATTTACAATTGTTTAAAAAAATATGTATATTAAACAGAAAATCCGGGAAGTTTTCCTATAAAAACAGATCCTTATCATCAGAATCACAGAACAAAAATGTAAACAGAGAAAATTGAAATTCCTCAACTCGGGAGAGAAAGGATCGAAAAAGACAGCAAATTTAAAAATCTGTATAAAATTCATTCTGAAAGAAAATGTGGTAATAGTTTTGAGAGCAAATTTTGTGTTCACGATACAGAATTTTTAAAAACAATTTTAAATCCAATGTCTTGCTTTGGGTATAAATCGTTATAAAATAATCTTGAAATATATATATATATATATATATATATATATATATATATATATATGAGAGAGATAGATATAGATATTTTTTTAATTAATTAATTTTTCATAAATTAATTTTTGCGTGTTTTAGGGATCGAACCCTCAATGTAAATATCCGTAGTCTAGTGTTTCACCACAAGACCATAACACTCTGCCACATTTTATGCACGACTTTTTATCGCCTATGATGTTACGTAGATTTTTTGTTTTGTTATTGTTTTTATTAGCGATAGGACACTGGTATGTTTACCGGTGCGTTTATTAATCTTAAACCGCTCAGGGAGCGAAAAATAATAGACGCATGTGGTGGCTGGATGTTGAAGGAGGGTATATCTTTATAGGAAAGGCTTTATCTAAGGGATATCGAAATGTGTTAACTATCATTGCAATATGTATTCATGTTAGATTCTTTATTTAGTTAATTCTGTTAGCCTTATCTCATAATGTTTATGAGTCTATTGTAGGGTCCGTGTGAGACGGAAAGGGTTACGTCTTAGTCATATATAATTTCTTTGATTTAATGGGGTTTCATAGTTATATTTCTAGGCGTTTAACTAGTAAGCTTCATGTATTTATCATGTTAGATATTTTTTTTAAATATGATTGATTTATGTTATATTTGTGATAGATGGAGTTAAAGAGGAATGTGAGTAGGTTATATTGGGGTTGGTAGGGGGATGTGGTTGTGGCATGTGCAATATATCTGGGGTAGGAGGAGGGGCCGTTATGTTGTATATAAAAAATTGATAAATTTCGGAAAGGTCTTGGGGTGGGTGGCTGTGTCATGTTTTCTATGATGTGAAGATCATCATTATTAGTGAGTTATGTATTTTCGTTGCTAGTCCATTAGGCAAGTAGACATTTTCTTTTGTGGGGACATTTAGAAAATTGGAAATGTCCCCACAAGATTCTGTTTACATGATGGACACAATATTTAATATTAACAAAGCTAGCAAAAGATACTTATATTTTTCTTAAATATCAGATTTTTTTCTGGAAAGGTGAATAAAAACATGTTTAACATGCTCTTGTTTAAAAAATATAACATCCATTGAGCTTATACCTTGAAAGTCTGACTAATACACACACACACACACATATATATATATATATATATATATATATATATATATATATGTATATATATCAGGGCCGGCGGGACGGTTATAAAAGTAGGGGAGGGCTCTCCTAAAAAGTGGGTGGGGGGGCGGTTAAACACATGCATATATAACTTCATGACCGTAAAGTGGGGGGGCCAAGTTAAAAAGTGTGTGTGTGGGGGGGGGGTGGCTTGACCCCCCCCCCCCCGGTGCCGCCGTCCATGTATATATATATATATATATATATATATATATAAAGAAAGATTGTCGAAGAGTGATAAACATGCACAGATGTCCAAATTTATTTCAAACTTCAAATGTTCAATGCAAGGTATATTCTGTAATAAAATATGTTTATACGTTCATAGCTCTTTCCTTAGGCCAAGACTTTTCAAAGATCGAAATCTTATCATCAGAGGAATTTTACAGATAGATAAGTTGGCAATAGAAAAGCCAAAGTTCAACATTTGAAAAAATATTAAGAAAAAGATGGGTGAGAAACAAAAGTTCGAGTAAAAAGGTATTGGGTTTGTCCAGGGTGTAATTGTCCAACGGTAAGGTGTCCAATGGAAGAAGGTTTCAATGGAGAAGAAAAAAAGAGCTATAAACGTATACACATAATTTTATTACAGAATATTCCTTGCATTGAACATTTAAAGATTGAAATAAATTTGGACATCCGTGCATGTTTATCACTCTTCGACAATCTTTCTTTATAATTGCTCTATCTCGTATATTGAGCTTTTACCATTTCACTATAGGTTCTTTCTACTAAAAGTTTACTTTTAGTTTCTTACTTACTTATTATATATATATATATATATATATATATAATATAAAATATGAGACTAAAAGTATACTTTTAGAGAATTGAATCTATAGTGAAATGATTTAAGCTCAATATACGAGATAGAGCGATTGTTCAATGCAAGGCGTACTCGATAAAAACATGTTTATTTTTCTTTCCTTAAGCATGACTTTTCAAAGATTAAAATCTTATCATCAGATGAATTACATAGATGACAGGGGAATAGCCAAAATTCAAAATTTGAAAGAATTAAAGAAACAATATAAAGTAATAGAAAGTGCACATTTGAACTTGAGTTGAACACAGATCTGAAGAAAGGAAGAGTTCCTAAAATATAATAATATTGTACAGATTGTCCACCAAACCATTTTGATGCAGGTATTACATAACATTATCACATTGTGTAGATAGACAGATATATGTGTGTATGTAAAAACAAATAAATAAATATGTGTATGTATACATTGTATTAAAGGTGAAACTATTTAACCTGTTCCACAATTATATGTCTTATTTTGCCCAAACTTGTGTCTATCCGTCACACCTCTGCATTGTATTGACTTCTAAGTATCACATTTCTATATGTTTTGAATTATTTTAAAACCTAAAAAAGTAGCTGAATTCAATAAGTTCAAAAACTAACATCTTAACGCAAATAGTTTCTACAGTATTAAGGGTGAAACTATTTCATTTGTTCCACCATTATAAGTCTTATTTTGCCCAAACTTGTGTCTATCCGTCACACCTCTGCATTGTATTGCCTTTTAAGTATCACATTTCTCTCTCTCTCTCTCTCTCTCTCTCTCTCTCTCTCTCTCTCTCTCTCTCTATCTATCTATCTATCTATATATATATATATATGTGTGTGTGTGTGTGTGTGTATATTAGACTATCCGTGACCCGTTGGGTTATAACTACTATTATTTGTTCTACTTTGATTTGATTCAAAAATTCATCTACTGTGTGACATATCTAATAAGAAATACTTCTTGCATGACTAAATATAAAACGTCTCTTTACTTCTCTATTATCTTTATAGAAGTAAAGCGATCTATTATTTTGCTATCTAATTTACATACGTGTTTACGGCGGGTACGAAAACACCAAGTAAATTAGCTGGAAAGAGAAAGTCACTCTTTCACTAAATGCTCACAGAGACATTAAGAAATATTAGAGAGTAGTTGAATTAACATAGTGAGAAGGGCAAGAGAGAAATACATAGATAGCTGAGAGGAGAGAGAGAGAGAGATATGACTTGTTCAATTAATTATAAATTGCAGATAATTAGAACACTTAGAACAGAATTTCTTTCAAACATAACTCAATCCCAGAAGTAAGTTATATTTTAGCATGTATAGAACTAAATATTTAGAAATTTAAAAAGAATCGGTATCAATAATTGTATCGGAATGAAGAATTTAGAACAGAATCGGTAATAATGGAATCGTCATATCACTAATTTAAATATGTGAAAAACATCAGTATATACAAATGAACAATACACCTGAATACAAGCAAATCGAAGGGTCTACAAGTTGAAATATTGTATGAATATAAATGCCAACGTTGAGGTTAGGATTAGTGTTAAATACCTTGTGTGACATTCATCCTGCACAGGTTGAGTCGTTTTATCTCAAAGGAGGAAGTTTCTAGGGAATAGTAAATCCCCAAGTGGTCCCCAGTCGCATGTACATCCTGGTTAGGGGAGATGATTTTGATGACATTAGATTTTGCCGATTTGGGGTGGGTGGGGGCAGGAAAGTGTTACCATCCTCCCACGTACAGCACCTGGTGATACTGACTACACTCAACGTGTCTTAACTTCAGTGATCTGTTGAGAACCGGTGTGTTAGCACAATTATGCCGTATATGTTAACCGTTTTTAAATGTTATTCTACACTTTCTATTTAGGTGTTGCCATTGGGATGGCTCTTTCTCAACAGGTGTGTCCAGTAGTGCCTGCACTGTGCAACTGATTCTACTGCTGGTGTTAAGAAAAAAACATTTTAGGCTTCGCAAACATGTGCACCATGTTTCCCTCTCCTCCTGACATCCAAGTTGCCGCTCGTTCGCCATTGTCTCATTTAGACCATTCCAGTGTTTTTTTGACCTCGACCATAACTTTTTTACATTCCGCCTTACAGTACAAAACACATAAACTTTCTCTCAGTCTGGCAGAAGGCTACTAATTAGGAGCACTCTTCTCTGTGCACTCCCTATTTAACAAGAAGGAAATCAATTTAAATAAAAACAGAATAATTATATGAAGTTTTTTTTTTTTTGGTGTTAATTTACGTTTTCAGTATTTTCAATATTTGTGTGAAATCACCTGTTTTCTGCAGCCGTCACACTTTTTGTTCAACCTCCGCAGACGTTGGGCACCAAATCGCATCATTGGAAACGTTCACACGATGTGTGCCACGTTCTTTTTGCCGTCATGTGCACGTGTGCAATCACTAATTCAATTTGTTATTTCTTTTACAGAATAATTCTGCATGCATCATGGAATGTTTTTGTTTGTTATACACAAAGATTTCTAGAAAACACATTTAGCGTCACCGTATCACGTTCCGTCCATTTTTCGGGCGGCTCTTCTTGCATGTCCAATTTTAATCATGATATTATTTCTTTCTTTACACAGACATTTGTGAATTTGAAAAAATATCAGGAAATATTTTTGTAAATCTATCTACTACTAAAACCCTGATTATGGTCTCATCTTGTCACCGTGCACACTTTTCAGATGAGGAAGGGCAAATAACATAAAGGGTAAATAACATAAAGGGCAAATAAAATAAAGGGCAAATAACATAAAGGGCAAATAACATAAAGGGTAAATAACATAAAGGGCAAATAAAATAAAGGGCAAATAACATAAAGGGCAAATAACATAAAGGGCAAATAACATAAAGGGCAAATAACATAAAGGGCAAATAACATAAAGGGCAAATAACATAAAGGGTAAATAACATAAAGGGCAAATAACATAAAGGGTAAATTACATAAAAGGTAAATAACATAAAGGGCAAATAAAATAAAGGGCAAATAACATAAAGGGCAAATAACATAAAGGGTAAATAACATAAAGGGCAAATAACATAAAGGGTAAATAACATAAAGGGCAAATAACATAAAGGGTAAATAACATAAAGGGTAAATAACATAAAGGGTAAATAACATAAAGGGTAAATAACATAAAGGGCAAATAACATAAAGGGCAAATAACATAAAGGGTAAATAACATAAAGGGCAAATAACATAAAGGGTAAATAACATAAAGGGCAAATAACATAAAGGGTAAATAACATAAAGGGTAAATAACATAAAGGGTAAATAACATAAAGGGCAAATAACATAAAGGGTAAATAACATAAAGGGCAAATAACATAAAGGGCAAATAACATAAAGGGTAAATAACATAAAGGGTAAATAACATAAAGGGTAAATAACATAAAGGGCAAATAACATAAAGGGTAAATAACATAAAGGGTAAATAACATAAAGGGTAAATAACATAAAGGGTAAATAACATAAAGGGTAAATAACATAAAGGGTAAATAACATAAAGGGCAAATAACATAAAGGGCAAATAACATAAAGGGCAAATAACATAAAGGGTAAATAACATAAAGGGTAAATAACATAAAGGGTAAATAACATAAAGGGCAAATAACATAAAGGGTAAATAACATAAAGGGTAAATAACATAAAGGGTAAATAACATAAAGGGTAAATAACATAAAGGGTAAATAACATAAAGGGTAAATAACATAAAGGGCAAATAACATAAAGGGTAAATAACATAAAGGGCAAATAACATAAAGGGCAAATAACATAAAGGGCAAATAACATAAAGGGCAAATAACATAAAGGGCAAATAACATAAAGGGTAAATAACATAAAGGGTAAATAACATAAAGGGCAAATAACATAAAGGGTAAATAACATAAAGGGTAAATAACATAAAGGGCAAATAACATAAAGGGCAAATAACATAAAGGGTAAATAACATAAAGGGTAAATAACATAAAGGGCAAATAACATAAAGGGTAAATAACATAAAGGGCAAATAACATAAAGGGTAAATAACATAAAGGGCAAATAACATAAAGGGCAAATAACATAAAGGGTAAATAACATAAAGGGTAAATAACATAAAGGGTAAATAACATAAAGGGCAAATAACATAAAGGGCAAATAACATAAAGGGTAAATAACATAAAGGGCAAATAACATAAAGGGCAAATAACATAAAGGGTAAATAACATAAAGGGCAAATAACATAAAGGGCAAATAACATAAAGGGCAAATAACATAAAGGGCAAATAACATAAAGGGCAAATAACATAAAGGGCAAATAACATAAAGAGTAAATGATACGGAAGTGGTTCTCCACCGGATCCGGAGATCCTTTCCTAAATTCAAATAGATTTCCCAAAATGCGGTCGCCTAAAACAGTTTTACGTACTAATTGTGTTCTACTGAAGATATTATCGTTGTTGTTCCGTTCTAGTTCTTTCTGTCCTAGTGCTACCAGATCAGGCTGTCTGAAAATACTGGCTTCCTGAACTAAAATGCACCAAACATTGATGTTATTCTTTTTTCCTTTCCCTTTGCAAAACTCGATCATATTCTGCAAAGCCAAAAACAACAATTTTCCTCTACAAAACAGCCAAAGAAAACACTGTAAATAAATATTTGAACATATAAAGAACTTGAAGCATAAACACTTTTACCAAAATGACTGGATTTGGCATTAAATAACCCGAAAAGAGTTGATATACCATAGAACAAAACAGCCAAACCTAGTTCTTAAAAGTCTGAGAGTAAATGTTACCAAAACCAAAATGATGATCAGTAGGAAAGCTCCCCTGCTAAGTTTGTGGAAAAGGGAGTCGGCTGCCATTCAATTTTTTGTGGTACTTGTAAGTATTGGGTACACAAGAAATGCAGTGGAATTACAAGTAGGTTGAGAGAGGTTAACCAGTTTGTGTGCAAGACGTGTAAGACAATGGAGATGGATGAGAACTCAGATGTGGAGAAAGTATATTTGGATTATGAAGCTATTGAAGTTGTTGATAAGTTTTGTTACTTTGGTGATACCATTAGAGAACAGAGTGGTGCAGGTGCTCATGTGACTGCAAGAGTTAGGAGTGAATGGAGTAAGTTCAGAGAATTTCTGCCATTACTAACCAGCAGAGCATTACCACTGTCGACTAAAGGAAGAGTCTATCAGACATGTGTACGTAGTATGATGATGTATGGAAGTGAAACCTGGCCAATGAGGGTTGAGGACATGTGTTGCATGGAGAGAAGTTATATGAGAATGATACGATGGATATGTAATGTGAGTCTTAATGACAGGCTTAGATCTGATGACCTCAGAGGAAGATTAAATCTGGACAGTATAAGAATATGTATGCCACATATGAACAAAAAAAGCTGGAGAAAGAAGAGAATTTTTAAAAGACGGCGGGGAAACGCGCATAGAATGTAATGCAATTTTGTTCCGTGATGCCATCTAGCGTTGCTGAATTTAAATCGTCAATGATTTCCTGGAACAATGCGAAAACGTTCTCTGCGTGTTTCTCCACCGTCTTTTAAAAATTCTCTTCTTTCTCCAGCTTTTTTGTTCATTTGCTTTTGACACATGAGGATGATTCGACGAAAACGTTCGTGAAACCTATGGACCATTTATCAATTGTTTTGATTTTAATACAAAAAAGACGATCAGAAAAATTGAAAAAATAAAAAAAGGTATAATTAAATAGACGAATTCTGTTATTTTTAACAATGTTTACATAAATGAAAAAATGCTGCCTAAATACACACTATATATATATATATATATGTATGTATGTATGTATGTATGTATGTATGTATGTATGTATATAAGCAAGCAAAGTTCAATTACATTCCAAAATTCAAGATTTTATTTTATCTTACAAAAACATTTTCAAAACATAAAAATTATATATATATGGGCAGCACTTTTTATAATAACTGATAGTAGCACAGCCTAGCGTTTCTAAAGGGAAGATAACTTGGGTCTGAAAACGCCCTCTGGCGAGAGTCTGTAAATGTGTTTGAGAAGGGTAGGTAATGCTACAGTTTTAATAGAGATAGGAAGTCCATAAAAAGTCGGTAAGGAATTGGAAACAGTTGGTGGCTGAAGACATGGGACAGTTGGGATTGATGAATTAAGACGTAAGTGATAGAAAATTGTGGAGAAAACGAATGAATGTCAAGGTTAAAAAGGACTTAAAAACAGGGGGAGAAAGAGGAGGAGGAGGAGGTCAGGTTTCTGCGATCGTGGTCAGATCAGTTAATGTAAAATTTCATGAAATGAACCAATATTGAGAAATTCAGAAGATGAACTCACTAACGGACAAACGGACAGACAGATAGAAAAAAAATATGAATCAGTTTTTTTATTAATATCGGGGATCAAAAAATAACAAAGGGAAACTGAACGCCACTTTCTTCTCTTTTTTTACTTTTATAAATTTTTTGCTTAGCGCCAGAAAAAGTGATGCGCACATGGTTTGTTTTGTTTTTAGAGATGATTTCGGCAACTTTTTTTTTTACAAATTCATTAATTTTTTTGATCTAATTTGGATAAAAATATCAAACTTTTTTCGTTACTCTTTGTGTTTATGAGTCGATGAATAATGCCAAACTAAAACAAACAAACAAAAAACAGTTTTTAGTTTGTTTTGGAGAAAGGAGAGAACACATTTATCTATTCAGTTTGAGCTGTTTCTATAGAGCAGCTGGAATTTACAGCTGTTCATATGTCTACATCCCCCCCATCCAACATACACACGTGTGTGTGTATATGTGTGTGTGTATATATGTGAGAGACAGAGTGAAGCTAAGTAGACGTTAAACCAAATATGATGATGAATAACATGAAAATCAACTTTTCAAAATCAGAATTGAGCCGAATCAAGTCAGTAAACTTTGCATGCATAAAGGGATTGATATATATATATACTAGCAATCTCCCCGCATTGGAAATTCCACGGTTCTTTCTACATCAATTGAGTGTGAATAAAATGTATAAATTAAATTAAAAATATTAAAATTCTTAATAAAATATATAAATAGGAATGTAGTGTTAGTTTTCTATTTATATATTTTTTATTTAAAAGTTGAAGTCACTTGAACTATAGTGACCGATAGGAGTGGAAGAAGATAGGTGTGAGTGGTTTATATAGGCACTAAAACCAATAGATTTAAGGATTAAGAGAAACTTGTGAATTAGGAGCCAAAAATGTCAGACGAAATCAGTTGAACTATAGTGACCGATAGGAGTGGAGGAAGATAGGCATCAGGCAGATAAGTTAACTAGTATATATAAACTAGTACATACATTAAAAAATATGTTGCAATATAGGCAAGCAATTTTAATTTGCATTCACTTTTTTTGTTTGCTTATTGATTTATTTACAATTTATTTTCAGTAAAACAAAAACAAACCTTTCTTTTGTCTACATTCAATCATTGATTTTTATTCTCCATTTTCTTCTAGGAAAAATGGCCCTCGAATTAACAAACTGATAACAGAGACAACAAAATGGCCGGTTCAATTACCAGTGAAAAATATGAATATTTGATATTCTCTTTTATCAAGATTAGCAATGCGCATGTTGGGTATTGCTTAGAATAGCCGTGTACTGCGTTGGCTACGCACATGTGTAGAAAATAAAAATGGTAAAAAGCCTTTGGTGAACAAAGACGTTTCATTTATTAATAGTTTGCCTACGACCAAACCGTGACATGTATAAACATATGATTAAATACATTGTTCACAATCACAGTAGAATGCACAAGTTATTCATATGAAGATAAAAAATGTAAAAAAAAACATGACAAAACCGTTTTTTCCACGTTTCTGTTAAGCGATGTGCCAAATTACATATCCTATTTGTAGAGTGCTAGGCAAGAGAGTGAAAAAGAATTCTGGTTTTAATTCTTGTGTTGGTACAAGAGTTGCCATGAGATCTGTTTGCAACGAGATTTGAGGATCTACCTTTTATAACCAAGGGATTCAAAGCTCAAGGGGAATAACCGTAGCTCAGACATGTCAAACTCAGAGTCACATGAAGGCCATATGAGTCAGTTTGTGTTGTCATGAGAGCCACACTCCCACAATTATAATAGTTGTTTAATAAAAATTATTGCAGAATATTTTTCTTTTAATTTAGAAACATGCAATAGTTTGGTCCTATTCAAGAATGCAAGTAAAAACATACAGATAGTTTAACAAAGGAATATAATGAAAGAAATTAGCATGAGATATAAATCTGTTCTTTTATTTAAATATAACGAAAATTGAAAAGGCGACATACATGATTCACTTGTATTTGAATGCAATGCACATAAGTTACAATAATTCAAAATCGACATTTATTATTAAGTATTCAAACACTTTTGATGTTTTGTCCAGACGCTTGACACCTCTTGTTGTCATAATCTTTGGTAAGGCTGGAATTTCTGTGCAGTTTCAAGTTTTATCAGAGATGACAAGTGATGATCAGTCAACATAGTTCACTGAAAAGTTTTTGTTGATTTCAGAAGGAAAATAACTGTTTACACAAATAGTTGGAACCGAACATTTCCATCGATCTGTGTAGCAAACTTTCTGAAGTTTATTAACCTTTTAAGAAAGTATTAAAAGAAATCGGGCATTTCCACTTCAAAATACTTTGCTCTGAGTGAAGAATCCAACTGCATTTCTAATAGTTCCATTTGCAGGCTTTATTCTGTCTGAGCAACATCAACACTAAACGGCTCTGAGAATAATGCAAACGGATGTTCAAAAGATGAGAAATTACGAAATCTTTTCTGAAACTCTTTTGACAACAATTCCTGTCATTCTTGGCAAAGCTTAGTACAGACTCAATATTAGTACTGTTTTTTAGTTCTCTGCATGTAGGAAAATAAACTAAATTTTCATTTGAAACTTGTGACATTCATAAAGTCAACTTTGTAATGAAGCATTTGACGTTATTGTACAACTGAGTGATGAACTTGTTTTACCATTTCAGATTGAGATTGTTCAGTTGTGCTTTAATATCCACAGGAAAGCCAGACCTTGGAGCCACCTTTCATCTTTCATTTCATCAGTGTTTTGACTTTTCATCTCCAAAAATGTTTTTATTTCTTGCCTGAACAAATAAAATTGTTTCAATACTTCGTGACATGACAACCAGCGCACATCTGTGTAGAATGGAACATTGGTGAACTGATTATCGATATCCTTCAACAACTAGCTGAATTGACGATGGTTGAGAGAACAACCTCTAATGTAGTTCACTGTCTTTGTGACCACACTAAGCACATGGTCAAATTTTAACATCTTTGTTGGGGAATAATACAGTGAAAATGTGTAAATGACGAATCTGGATGTAAATTGTTTTATTTTTGCTTGTAACTTGACAACAACACCTTTATGCCTGTGTTGTAGCCTTGCAGGGCCAGTAATGATAAAAATGAACGCAGTGGTATAATTAACAAAAGTATGTTACAGAAGGTACGTGTCGAATTCTGGAGCCATAACTGCCACCAAAACCGAGATTTACTTCCTTCCAACGCAGGAAGATATGACACAAGGGCGGAAGGTGGGGAAAGTCAAACTAGCACCCCTAACGAAGTGGCACTATAGTCTCATAAAAATTGATTGGGTAGTCCCATCAGCATTCCCCAATTGGGGCGCCTCAAGCAGTTAGCAATAAACTAACACGACCCCAAACAGGAGGGGGGGGGGAGGCCTTGGGAGGGTGGACCTCCTAGGACTACCCAGGACGAATAGCTCAGCCTGAGAAAAGGGGCCACCGAAATGGCCCAGTTTCAGTCAGACTGATTGTCGAGATCGGATCCTCGACTGGTATATACTCGTTAACGTCACCGGACGGCAAATGAATGCACCAATAACTGCCACGACGTTTAGTCATAACTGTATTTATTGTGTCTGGGTAAGTCCATTTATTCATGAAATAGGTAGATCAGCTTACACCGTACCCCCCCCCCTTTAAGTCTTTGCTCCGTAAGAAGTCAAAACGCTTTTACTCTTGAGGTTGACTTCCATGAAGTTGGTATTTTTCGTTTTAGATGTTCGCTTTTGAGAAATTACTTGCGGGATCGGTAATTCGAACGTGTCAAACATCAATTCTTCTTCTGTAGTATTGTCCTCTACAGTATCCGAATGTCTTTTCCTGATTTGGTTTAAATGTCTCTTATGGGTGAATTTAGGCACTTTCACCATGTAGAGCATATTCTCAATTCTTTTATCTACAATCTCGATTTCCTAAAATGATTTATTATTCGGAAAAAAAACTTTTCTCCGATTTTAAAGCGTCCTTTTTTTACATTTATTTTTCGTTCCGGTTTCTTATGAGTCGAAAAATCGTCTTGATCTTTCTTGCAAACATAACTTCCGCTGGTGACATGCAAAATGGCACGTTATTATTTGGCTTCATTGTATATACACTTGTAGAAAATCCTCTATGGCTTTCCCTGTGGTTGTATCCCTCACTTTGTTTAACGCTCTTTTAAAAGTATCAATAAATCGCTCTGCTAGACCATTGCTTCTCGCACGATATGGCGCGATTGTGAAGTGTTCCACTAAAAACGACTAACAAAACATTTTGAATTCACTGGACGTGAATTGAGTACCGTTATCTGATACTACACAATCCACGACTCCGAAACGTGTGAACAATTCATGCAAAAACCCAATTGTTGTTTCTGTCGTTGTTTTTTACACTTAAGTATCTCTGACCATTTAGTGAAGCTATTCACTACAACAAGGTAATAGAATCCGTCCAATGGCCCAGCAGAGTCAATATGGATTCTCAGGTCGGTCCATTTTAGGCCAGGGTTTTAATTTTATGCGAGGCGTTTTTGCTGTTGACACACACCCGTTACATGATTTAATTGTATTCTCGATATCTCAATCCATGTTTGTCCAGTAGACATAGCATTATATAATACTCTTCATCTGTGATATATCTGTTTGCCTAACATGAAATCATCGAGAATACGTTTTTGCAATGTCGCCGGAATGACCACCCGATCACTGTACATTACTACATCGTCGCAGATGGAATATGTTTCCGGAATCTTTTGTTTTTGTTTAATTATGCGCTTTTAAATATTTTTATAAAATCATCGTTCTTCGCTTTTGTCTTTATTTCTCCGAGTGTCACTGGAATTTCTCTTACGATAGAACACAACTTCTGTTTGTAGAGATGCAATTAACATGTCCTCAAAGGGTTCAACAGATTTCGGTATCAATCGAGGCAGTCTGTCTACATGACTGATCTTTGAAGATGAGAGATACTCCATCTTGTAGTTATAATTTAGAAGGAGGATTCCCCATCTTTGTAATTTGTTAGGCGTATGTATAGGTAAACTCTTCGTAAATCCGTAAATCGTTAATAAACGTCTATGGTCAGTTTGTAATAAAAATCTTCTTCCGTGCGCGAAACAGTGAAACTTTGTTACTGCAAAAATTATGCCAGTGCTTCTTTTTCTATTTGCGAGTACCTTTTCTCCGCTGGTAAAAGTGTACAAGATGCCGGCTTCAGTGAACGGTCGTCCATTCTGTGTAAAATAAATGCTTCTATGCTGTATGAACTTGCATCGGATGCTACAACGATTTCGCGTTCTGAATCATAATGTGTTAAAAATAATTCAGACATGAGAATGTTTTTTATTTTCTCAAATTGTTTCCTGGCATTCTGTCGTCCAAATCCAGTCTTTCTCCTTCAATAGTTCGTTTAAAGGCGCGTGTAGGTTGTACATGCTTGGGATAAATACGTTATAGTAATTCGCTAACCCAAGAAAACTCTGCAAAGATCATACATTTTCTGGCACTGGCATATTCTTTATTGCGCCTGCTCTCTCTTACATTCTTGCCTATTCTTTGTCCAAGATATTTAATTTGTTCCATAAACAAATCACATTTCTCTTCTTTTAGTTTAAAACCGTAATCTTGAATTCTTTGGAAAACTCCATGTATGTGCACTTTATGTTGCTCCATAGACTTACTAATTATTAAAATATCATTCAGATAGGCCGTCAAAAACTCTAGACCGGTCAATAATGCGTCCATTACCTGCTGAAATATAGCCGGCACCACCTACTCCAAACGGTAATCTTTCAAATTTGTATAACCCTTGATGTGTATTTATACACGATAACTTCGAGCATTTTTCATCCACCGGGATCTGCAAATATGCGTCGTTTAAATCCACTTTCAAAAAAACTTTCCTCCATTTAGATTCAGACTAGGCAACGGATAATGGTAATCTCTCAATGCCTGGTTCAAACCCGTGGAAAAGTCTGTGCATACACGAGTTTCTTTATTCTTTTTTTTACGTAATATGTTGGTGAAGCCCATTCACTATATTCAACCTTTGATAAAACTACTATTTTCTTGAGCCTATCCAGTTCCATGTTGATTTTTTTCTTTTGACGTGAACGGAACATTTTGTTTCTTTTTAAAATTCAGTTGTATATTTGGTTTCAACTTAAATTTTATAATTACTTTGTTGCATTTACCAAGCCAACCAGAAAAAACTTGTGAAAAATTATCTTTCAATTCTTTTTTTTAAACTTTTCTGCCACGGCTTCTTTAGTTTTCACATTCTGGCAAAAAGAATTTACTGGTAAATCCCACAGTTGGAACTTCTCCATCCAATCTGTGCATAGAAATTACTTGAATTATTCATCACAAATATTTTTAGTTTTAGCGTTTTTCCTTGAAGTGTCACACTTATCGTTATCAGTTTACCTTCGGATTTGATTTTCTCTCCGATTATACATTTTGCGATTTTTAATGGAAATCGACCCAGACATGGCATGAAGCCACTTGATGTAAGGAGCTAAGATTTTACTAGTCCTCAATAAAGTTGGCTTGCCGATTCTTTTCCATGTCTGCATATTTATAATTGATAAATCAGATCCGGAGTCCAACTGCATTTTTATGTTTCTATTTAATATTTTGACTTGAACAAACTTTCTAACATTTTCAATTTCGTCACATTTAGCGATTCTGATAAAACTTTTTTGTTTTACTTTTTGTTCTGCAATGCCTACTTTTATGCCATACGTGATTGCATTTAAAGCATTTCTTTATTTTATAGGGGCAATCTCTGTACCAATGCATCTGTCCACAACTGAAACACGGTTTAGGGGGCAGACGACTTCTCTTTTGACTATCAAATTTACTGGTGATCATTTTTTTCTTGTTGCGGATTTTTCTGATGTGGGACACTCCAGACTGTTCGCTATCCTTTGAATTCTGACACATATTAATAAAGCGTTGACAGTCCTCGGCTATTTGCTGGAGTGTTAGATCTGGTTTATTTTCCAGTTTGTCAAGAACTTTTTTAAACCAGGCCAGTTTTCACAGTCTGAATTATGTCTTCATAACGCCTGAAATACAAGGCGAAAGTAACTTCATTGTCCAGATCGTAGTTGAAATTGTCAATGGTGTTCTAAATCGTGTTCTGAGAGAACGCGCTTTCGTCTGTACAATTTTGCCACCCATTTGACAATTCAAATAATTTCTTCTGTTGCTGTTGGGTCTGAATGAACATCTCCCAGAGTCTTTTATTTTGTGCCAGCTGTTCTTTCTGTAATTCCAATATTTCTGCTTCGATTTTCCTTTGGTAGGATGCCTGTTCATTTTGCTGGTGCCTGAAAATTTCCAGGATTGCGTTTTTGAAATCCTCCATTATTATTCCGTCACTTGAAATACCTCTTTTTCCATATATATATATATATATATATATATATATATATATATATATATATATATATATATATATATATATATATATATATATATATATAATATTATTGTTATTATTATTATTATAATTCATACTGTTCGTAGTTTTGCCTTTTCCTTACTGTGAGATAAGTTCGTAACCCTCTCAGTGGAAAGAAAATAAATAAGCTTGTACAAAAACTTATTTACGTTGTTTCTGATTAACGATAGAAAAACGACAGACCTTTTTTGTTAGTTTATCTTTTTCCTTCGCTGTTGAACGACTTGACTTTTCAAAACTTTCTTTTGAAACTATTTCATTCTACTTAGAAAACAACAACTTTTTCTTCAATCTTTTTCGTGGTGTTGGAGTTTTTTTTCAGAATTTACACACTTTCCTTGTTAAAATTGAATATGATTTCAATTTTTTGCTCTATTGTTAACCAATAACTAGAGCATTCCACTAAAGTATTTTTAAAATCCAACAATTCAATTGTAGACATAAATCCGAGTTTTCTGTTGCCAGTGTTTGTGTGCAACTTAAGTCCGGTTTATTTTTGTGCTTGAATAAATCCGAATTCCTGTTCGTTAAAGTTGTGCGACCATATGTACGAAGAAAAATGTTGAACCGAATAAGTCCGAGTACTTTGTCTTCAATGTTGTGGACTGTAAGTTTTGAATCCTTGCTTCCAGTGTTGTGCCACACAGGTTTGGGTGATGTTCGAATAAATCCTCAACGCCAGTGTTATGGAATATAATTAACAAAAGTGTATTAACAAAAGTATGTTACAGTAGGTATGCGTCCGATTCTGTGGCCATAACTGCCATCAATAACTACCACAACGTTTAGTCGTAACTGTATTTGTTGTGTCTGGGTAAGTCCATTTATTCATGAAATAGGTAGATCAGCTTATACCATAATAGTTTGTTAACCAGTAGACAAGCATACAAGTTTGCTCAAATCAAAGTCATACTCATGCAGAACCTGTTTGAGTTTCTCAAAGATGTGCTGGCTTATTGTAGTATCATGCATAGGAACCAGTTCAGTTGGTTCTTCATAAATGTTAAGTCCATTGTCACAGGAAGACCGCAAGTTGTGCTATCCACGTGAAATCGACAGTTTCATCAGTTGTAATAGAAAAATGTTGAAATCTTAATGATTCGCCTTTCAACTGTTGCTTCAAATCAGTTGACATTTTCGATCAATCCGTTCAGCAACAGGGTAGCGCTTAGTGAAATCTCTTTGAACAAGGTTTGTTGCTTTGTCAAGTTAACGTTCAGTTCTTTCGACATTGAAACACGCATTGGGCCTTCATATTTATCGTAAGATAGATGGTTTGTTTCAAAATGTCTTTTCAAGTTGTACGCTTTCGGCGCACGAATGTTTTTAAACAATGTATCTTTCCATTCACTGTTGTGCAAAAATAGTGCAATTCTCACTTTTCTTGAAACACTCGCCCTTCTTTGTTCACCTTCCTTTTTTTTTAATCAGGGAAGCACTAGCTATTTTAAAGACGATTTGCAATCTGGAATATTAAAAAAAAGCCAAAACACAATCAACCACAACAAAAGCTATTTACAACATATCAAAGAAAGCGAAATAAAGACAAAAGAATCTGATTCCTGCACAATATTACCCGATTCATATTTTTAGTTAAAAAAGTAAATTTTAATAAAAAGTACACAATAGTAAAAGTAATATGGATATCGGGCCCATACGGCAGAAAACACAAATGTAAGTGAAATATTAAGACGAGTGCCTGAAGAATAGTGAGAATTTCTGAACCATCGTTGCTCTGGGAAAGTTTTCTTTACATTCAACCCATCAATCGAAAGCTTAGAACGTCAAAGACACAACACTTTTTGATTCATCATTCTATCTTTATTATTAAGGAAATTATAGACAGTCAAGGGCGTAGGTAAGATTTTTCGCCGGCGAAATCAGATTGGACTCTATCATAACTGGCTTGATCGCTTATCATTTTGTCACCAAAGAGAGCGATTAAGAGTGGCTCAAAAATTTGAATGTTCGCTTTAATTTTGATGGCTGATCCAATAGTCAAGACCGATTAATCTTCCCCACTTTTTCAAAGTTGCTTAAAATCGTCTGTGTGGACTGCAAATAAGCTTGCAATGGACTGTATGCGGTTTCACATGAATGATGTAGCCTATAAAATAATTTCTCTTCAACGGTAGCTCAATCTTGCCCCTAGATAACTCTATTCCATACACCAGCAATACCGTAATCTCAGCTAATCGAATAAAGAACTACCGTTTGAAAGCTTATTCTGATCCATAATTATAAATCGACCGCATGTTTCTCAGAAGAATCCAATGGATATGCTCTGGCCTATGGAATCGATGATGCTAAGTTCAAATTCTGTTTTGCTCATTTAAGCATTAAACACGTTGGAAAAGGGATGAATCTGGAAATCTCTCCGTAACTAAAAGTAAAATAGCAACATATGTTCAATTAACCGTATAAAATCGATTGGTCCCAATTATATATATGACTTTATGTGACATTTAGGGTTTATTTACATGCCAATTTTGGGTAGAATCCATCAAGTATTTCTGAATTTATAGTCGACAAACAGACACTTTATTTATATAGATTATTAGCAGGAATACCCATATCCAGAATAAGTTAATAACACTGTGAGTGGCTTTCCGGCTAGGACCTTTTCATAACTACAATAGTTTGGATCCCAAAATTTGTTTGAATACAAGATTTATACAATTACAACTTTTAGCTTAGAAAAGTGTTCATTTTGTGACGTGTTCATATCAGATGGTTTTAAAATGATCAAAACGTGTTCAAATTTTGAGAATCTATTTAATTTCGTGATTTAAGACTCCCCTTCCCCATTAGATAGTCTATTTTAACTTGTCTACCTGAATATTTAACACTGTTTCCGATGCACAAAAGACGTTTATTCGGAAAAATTTCAAAGTCTGCTCTTAATGAATGGAGAACGTTCAGAAACCTGGTTTTAAATCTCAGGAACATTTTGGGTAATTCAACTAGTATTTGTATAGATTGATCATCCATGCGTGACTTTAAATTTGAAAAAAAAAAATGGTCAAGTATTTGCTTCAATTAAGATATATTTCTGATAAGCAGTTTCCAAGCCTTTCTGGTTTATCTAATTAGTGATCTTTACTTTTATGTGACATTTGAAGTACATTCGCTTATCATAACAACATCTCATTATTTTATGACTAATTTGACTTTATCCTCTTATGACTCTTGTTTTCTCTCATAACACTCGAGGTTGATTTACTACTTGTTTCTTTTTTGTTCCAACAATCACGACTAACGCATTGTGAGTAATGATATAAGCCATATTTACATACAGGTTTATAGGAAGTCACTAATATTCATAAAGGTTTGGCATTGTCTGTTTTAATGTATATAAGTAATTATGAGTTACCTCCCTTGTTGGAGATTATCTCCCTTGTTTTAGAGCTGTTTAGTTCATAGGTAACTATAAATAGTTATGTATGTTTGTATCTGTTATTTAAAGCAAAATAACGCTTCATAAGTCTTATTTTGCTCTTGTGTTTTCACTACACTGCATATCAACCCTTTTTATCCGAACAACTATGGTTAATACATCTTGATTATTGCTATAGGCCACAGTTAAAGGTTTGTTTGCGTCTGTTTTATAGCATAAGAGACTGATACATCCTAAGATGGAGTACTGTTGCCATATCTGGGGAGGTGCCGCACAGAGCACTCTTTCCTGCCTTGATGAAGAACAAAATCAACTTTGAAATCAAGTGTGTGTGTGTGGGGGGGATCTCCTCTTCGTCTCTACAACCCTTTTCTCACCGAAGAGACATTGCTATTCTATCCCTTCTCTATCGTTATTTTCATGGAAGCTGATCGACTGAGTTCCAATCTTTGTAAGGCATTCACAGTAAGAACTCGTATTTCTACCACAATGGAAAAATACTCTTTTTTCTCCCATTATGTTCCTAGCATCAGGAGGAATTTCCATGGACAGAACTTATTTACAAGGGTTTTCCGCTTGTGGAAAACATCACCACAGGACTGCTTCCATGATGATTACAACTGGGTCATCTTCAAATACAATGCCAACAAATTCTTGTCATAAACCACTGCCTAAGCAATCAAAGGCAATTTATTTCATTTATCAATGCCAGTACTCCCATAGTGTTCCTCATCTGACAATCAGTCTGTCTCATTAACCCTTATCCTCGATTGGCTCTTGGAATTTATAAGTGGTGATCCAATAGTAATAAAAAATATAGCGTATGAGATTTAAAACAGAGTTAAATAATGAAAAAATAATGCCGTTAAACTGATTCTCAAAATATGAGATCCTCCTCTAAATCTACAAAACTAATAATTTTTTAAGTCCTTAACTTTAGTCATTTTAGGTCTGTATTTTTGTTTTTTTAAAGTCTCTGCTTACATTCATTATACTTCTTCCATGAGCCGAAAGTCAGTGGTCAGTGTTTATATCGTATGAAAACTATTAAATAAAGATCAATGAAATTTTCTGTAGACTTGACTTGAAACAATAAATTGTCTGCATAAGTCATCAAACTTTGTTCATTCCATTCATCGTTTTCAATCCTCTCATAATATTCTTCACCATTAAACTGACAATCTATGCATCTTATTAACACTTGCTGTGAATTAAGAAGCTTTGATCGGAGTAATATGAAACATGGTCAAATCAACGTCAAATCAGCCGTCTTAATGCATATCACTGTAACAAAATTATTGTTTCTTTTTTTTTGAATCCGGATTCTATGAGTTGCATGCGTGTGTGTTTGTCAAAAATGGAAGTACTTGCTAAAAAAACAACATCAGAGAATAAACCTCTAACATACAAGTTTTTTGGCAGTTAGTCAATTAGTTTTCCCGTCAGGATCAGGAAGCTGGGCCGCATGCTTTCAAATACATGTTTTCTGGTCGATGGTAGACAAGCATGAAACCTGCTTTTTGAAAGACTCTTCACATACGGGTCCATTGTGTTCTTCCAAACGTTTTTGGTCTATAAAGTGGCAATAAAATCAGCATTTCTCTCCTTTTTTAGACCTGTTTGAATTCGTTGGTGTGTCTAGAGAGTCAGTGGTTTAAGAGAATCCGTGTTTTATTTAAAGGTGACCCCATCAAATATTTGAAGGTGACCCCATCAAATATTTAAAGGTGACCCCATCAAATATTTGAAGGTGACCCCATCAAATATTTGAAGGTGACCCCATCAAATATTTGAAGGTGACCCCATCAAATATTTGAAGGTGACCCCATCAAATATTTAAAGGTGACCCCATCAAATATTTGAAGGTGACCCCATCAAATATTTGAAGGTGACCACATCAAATATTTAAAGGTGACCCCATCAAATATTTAAAGGTGACCCCATCAAATATTTGAAGGTGACCCCATCAAATATTTAAAGGTGACCCCATCAAATATTTGAAGGTGACCCCATCAAATATTTAAAGGTGACCCCATCAAATATTTAAAGGTGACCCCATCAAATATTTAAAGGTGACCCCATCAATATTTAAAGGTGACCCCATCAAATATTTAAAGGTGACCCCATCAAATATTTAAAGGTGACCCCATCAAATATTTAAAGGCGACCCCATCAAATATTTAAAGGCGACCCCATCAAATATTTGAAGGCGACCCCATCAAATATTTAAAGGCGACCCCATCAAATATTTAAAGTTGACCCCATCAAATATTTGAAGGTGACCCCATCAAATATTTGAAGGTGACCCCATCAAATATTTAAAGTTGACCCCATCAAATATTTGAAGGTGACCCCATCAAATATTTGAAGGTGACCCCATCAAATATTTGAAGGTGACCCCATCAAATATTTGAAGGTGACCACATCAAATATTTGAAGGTGACCCCATCAAATATTTAAAGGCGACCCCATCAAATATTTAAAGGCGACCCCATCAAATATTTAAAGGTGACCCCATCAAATATTTAAAGGCGACCCCATCAAATATTTAAAGTTGACCCCATCAAATATTTGAAGGTGACCCCATCAAATATTTAAAGGTGACCCCATCAAATATTTGAAGGTGACCCCATCAAATATTTGAAGGTGACCCCATCAAATATTTAAAGGTGACCCCATCAAATATTTAAAGGTGACCCCATCAAATATTTGAAGGTGACCCCATCAAATATTTAAAGGTGACCCCATCAAATATTTAAAGGTGACCCCATCAAATATTTAAAGGTGACCCCATCAAATATTTAAAGGTGACCCCCATCAAATATTTGAAGGTGACCCCATCAAATATTTGAAGGTGACCCCATCAAATATTTAAATGTGACCCCATCAAATATTTAAAGGTGACCCCATCAAATATTTAAAGGTGACCCCATCAAATATTTAAAGGTGACCCCATCAAATATTTGGTCAAACTCGTCTTATTACAACAGCTGTAAAAGATTTTCCCTTCTTCCTCTGTGTACCTGGAGCTAAACAGAACTTCCATGAGCAGAGTTTCTTTCCTAGAACTGCCTGTCTGTGGAACGCAATACTGTGGGGCTGCTTCCCAGCTAACTGCAACATGGTCGTTTTCAAGTCCAATGTTAACAAGGTTTTGTTGAGTCGTTCTCTTAAGTAATCAAATTCTACCCTAACCCTAACCCATCGTCTGCAATCCTCACGGTTGTAGTCTCCACCTCACACAAACCATTAACCCTTGTCCTCGAGTGGCCTTTGGGTCTTGGTGAGCATTTACTCCTTTAGTAAAAAGAATGGTACAGAAGTTCTGTGGTATGGAGTGATGCCTGCAGTGATTTTAGCATTCAGTGAAAACTTACTCTGAATCATATTTTATTATTTACTTACTAGGAGTTTTCACACAAGGTCTGGTTGGTGTTCCCTCTCTTTGGTCTTTCCATCCTTCTTGACCTTTCACGCGTTTTCTGTGGTACCAGCCGAGTCTGGTGTCCCTACATACAAATGTGTATGACTGTGAATTTTCTTTGGGGGGGATGGGGGTCAGTTTATTGGATTTCTATTATTTTTATTATTTTTATTGTTATTATTATTATTGTTGTTATTATTATTATTATTATTATTATTATTATTATTATTATTATTGTTATTATTATTGTTATTATTATTATTATTATTATGATTGTTATTATTGTTATTATGATTGTTATTATTATCATTATTATTATTATTATTATTATTATGATTGTGTCATGTGCTCGAAGATATAAATTACTTTCGACTGTACATTTTAAAGGCTTAAAGCTAGCATGACGCCATTAACATTTCCAACATTAGAGACCTGTAAAGAGGACGTGTAAATGAAACATAATGTTTAATTTTATTTTACTAAAGAGTCACCACTTATCGAGGCCAAAAGGCCACTCGAGGATAAGAGTTAATGAGTTTGTCTGGTGGACGGTGAGACAACACCGTGATGATTGGTAATGATGGTTAAAATTGGACAGAATTTGATCATTTAAGAGGACGGCTCAACAAGAATTTGTTTACATTGGAATTGAGAACAGCCATGTTGTAGTCAGCCGGGAAGCAGCACCACGGTAGTTCTAGGAACGAAACTCTGCTCATGGAAGTTCCATTTAGTTAAGTTCCAGGTACACAAAGGGATTAAGGGAAATTATTGACAGCGGTGGTAGCTAGACGAGTTTTTGTTGTGAATATTTTATAGATTGGAACTCAGTCGAGCAGCTACCATGAAAATGACAATAGAGCAGAGAAAGACTAGCAGCCTCTCTTCTGTGATAAAGTGGCTGTAGGGAGAAGAGAACGTCTCCCACTAGATTTCGAAGTCGGATTTCTACTCTGTCAAGACAGGAGAGGATGCTGTGAGCATCACCTCTTCAGATGTGGCAACAGTACTCCATGTTAGGACGTATTTGACTCTTACATAGGTAGAGGATTGCGTCCAACCATTTTTCCAGCAACCTTAGCATCAGAATTGATTACCCAGTAGTATGAGAAGAAAGTGCTTTTAAGAAAGGAATATGCTAATATTTATATGTTAAGAAAGAAAAATATGTAATTGTTTATCTGATAGTGAACATAGTATTATAGAGAACCGATACTAGTGGTGCACCGATTATGAGCACTGCTGATTGTTTCCCCTTGATTGTGCCCGAAAGGGAACAGAGAGTATTCAGATTTTGCTGCTGTCGGACTTCTCCCGTAGGTCTCCCACAAAATGAATCTATCCCCACCTCAGTAAGCAATGCTCTTATCTTAAAAGTATGGTAAGAAGCAAAAATGTTTTATTGTTCTGTATAATGTACGTTGCCTGTCTTTCATAATTGTCAACTGTAATAAATGTGTTAACCATACTTTTGGTCTTAGCCTTTTGTTCTAATGATGGATATGTTTAGAATATATGTTTAATACATGAGCTGTGAAATAAAATAAGATGATGTTCCAAAATCAGAGCATTTTCACAAACAATGTATAGATTTGACTTATATGGTATATTCTTTTCTGTTTCAGAATCCCACCACACTCAGATTACCAATCGAGGATTTTCGCGAAAGCCCGATGGCGGATATTTTTCGACATAGTTCTGGTCCTCCCTGCTTAGAAAAAATAATCTAATTTTACTGAGTAAACGTGCTATAAATATCAACGTTTCCTCAGAGAATGTAACGGCGCTTCCATGAAGATATACCAAAACACTGAACCTAAAAAGGACATCATCATTTGGTGACCAGCGTTTTTTTATCAACAGACTAATGATCCTAAAAATATAAAAAATAAATATAAACAAGAAATTAATTTTTGTCAGCATTTTTTGAAATGAGGAGTTTGCCTTATTTGCATTTTTTGAAATGAGGAGTTTGCCATATTTGCATATTTTGAAATGAGAAATTTGCCTTATTTGCATTTTTTAAAATGAGAAGTTTGCCATATTTGCATATTTTGAAATGAGGAGTTTGCCTTATATGCATTTTTTGAAATGAGGAGTTTGCCTTATATGCATTTTTTGAAATGAGGAGTTTGCCATATTTGCATTTTTTTGAAATGAGGAGTTTGCCTTATATGCATTTTTTGAAATGAAGGGTGTGGCATATTTGTATTTTTTGAAATGAGGAGTTTGCCTTATTTGCATTTTTTAAAATGAGAAGTTTGCCTTATTGGCATTTTTTAAAATGAGAAATTTGCCTTATTTGCATTTTTTAAAATGAGAAATTTGCCTTATTTGCACTTTTTTAAATGAGGAGTTTTCCTTATTTGCTTTTTTTTAAATGAGGAGTTTGCCTTATTTAAATTTTTTTAAATGAGGAGTTTGCCTTATTTAGATTTTTTTAAATGAGAAGTTTGCCTTATTTGCATTAAAAAAAACAATTATTGTGTGGTATTTATTTTTATACACCATTTTGGCTGATATCCCCTTCAGCCTTCTTTAGGTCCCTATTTACTTGCCTCCTCATGAGAGCAGAGTTAGACACAAGGTCTGTTTTTAAAGTGGAGGAAATCCATCTCCCCGAAAAGGGGCATTTTGGATTGGGACAAAAATTAAAATTGCCTCAGTCTAGAAGGATTTGTTCTTAACCAACCGAGGACGGAACAGATACTGTACTTTGACCACAACAATATTCTTTGTCTTCTGCGTTTATCCCACTGGAGCGGACTGGAGTTTTCCATTCAGATTTGTTTGATTGTGAGAATTATACTCTGACCGATGATTCGCACCATCTGTCGCCAGAATTCCAAAGAGATTATGTTACATACAGCACCTGGTCTTCCCAAAAGTATATGTGCGTGCGTGCGTGTGTAAGTGTCTTGTTTCAGAATCTTTTGAGATGAGGGTTGATAACTTGGATTATTTGGATTATTCGACTATTGTTCTCATCTGGGATGTTATTCTGACAACGTTTCGGCCGATGTAACCTCCCACCTTATCCAGGTGTGTCTTGTCAAACTCATGAATCTATATGGAATTTCGTACTGCACCCTTTAATTAATCCATGGAAGTAGATTTTTTTCATTTTGTCAGTCACGACTGAATGGAAATCTTAAGAAATTTTAATTTTATTCTTAGTTAGTATTGAACCTCCAACCACCAGAAGAGTGTTACTTAGAACCCATTATTATACTTAACACCTTTATCCGTTGTGTTACATGTCCATGTAAGCATCTTCTTTTTCTTCTTTGTTGTTGTCGACAAGTGATGAGTACGTTCCAGACATCATTTTATCTTGTGGACGTTATGAGTTCTCATATGATTATGTCGATCGATCCGTGACAAGTATCAGCACCCACAGGAGTGAGATTGAATATGAGAAAAGCATTGATGGACAATGCGCCGGAAGAAGGATGGAAGGAACACGGGCCAAAACGTAAGCGAAAAATAAATCGCAACGTTGCATCAATAGTCTAAATAAAAACAATGCAAATAATAAACAAGTTGTTTAATGAAAATTTATGGTCTTCCCTCCCCCCCCCCCTCTATATAATAAAGAACAAAATGTCTTGTTTAAAATCGTCTTCAAGTTTTTAATTAAGTAACAATGTTCTGGAAACAGCCAGATGAGACCATCAAGAATCACCACCAGACCCACCTAAAGCCAAACCAATTTCATTTTTGTTTTAATTTTTTGTTCTTTTGTTCTTTTGTTCTTTTGTTTTTTTGTTATTACATTAACCACATGAAGCTGATTTCTGGCAAAATTTTGGATATATAAAATAAAATTTTATTTCAAAGAAATCAATATATATTAAATTTTGTTGTATAGCCTTTCTGTTATATATTGAGTGGAGAAAGAACAAAGCTGTCAAGGTGTTAAGCGTTCAAATGTGAGATGCATGGGAATGTGTGGTGGTTGGAAGTGGAGGAACCATATAACAGCTAGCAAGAACTAGTTTGAAAATGAAACGGCACATGTGTGAAAATGTAGGCCTTCTCTCCTTCCCTCCCCCCTCTCTCTCCCCCTCTCTCTCTCTCTCTCTCTCTCTTTCTCTCTCTCTCCGGACATCTATATAATAAAGAACAAAATGTCTTGTTTAAAATCGTTTCTAAATTGTTTAATTAATTGTAATTAACAACGACCTGGCAGACACTAGGAAGGATCACCATCAAACCAATGTTCCGGCCGTCATATTGAATATATGCTTTGTTGAAAACACCTGAGAGTTGGAAGTAAACCGAAAAAAAGACAACCATTAAGAGACGGTGATTGTAGAAAGACTCTAACTGCACAACTCCCCACTTAGGATGCCCCCTATAAATCTGGCCCCTAATTTCACCGTAGCCCCTTACGTCTCAGTGGCAATGTGCCTTGTTTGGGATGAATAAAAAAAAAAAAAAATTTTTTTTTAAGTGTACAGGTGGGTTCACAGATACAGGGCCCATGGTACAATCTTAAACTTGAATGCTAAGGGAAACAATGTCAAGAGTGGAATGTGTAAGAGGTATTGATGATTTTACACGTCAAAACCAAATGTGCTTGCAACATAGAGATGCACATTTTGAGCATGTCATTAACCGACAATAAAAAACTGTTGGGCATTCATGACTGAAACTAGGTGGAGAAGTCAGGCATAGACTGAATTTTATTTGTACCATATATGGTTGGATTACAGAAATGATTGTGAATTGTATTAAAGAGTGCATAGGTGGCATTTTGTGGGGGGAGGTCACCCTTTTTGGGTGGAACCCTGAAAATAGAAGAAAGAATCAAGAGAGCCCCAATTTACTTGCCTCCCCATGAGGACAAAGTTAGACGTACGGTCGTTTTTTATGTGTGTGTGGGGGGAGGGGTATCCATCTCCCCCCAAAAAGGAGCACTCTCGATGGGACAAAAATGAAAATTGCCCTAGTCAAGAAGGATCTCTCCTCCTCCGTGAAACAATGACTTGTGTTCCTTTTTCTCCCGGGAAACACGTTTTTCCTTCTTTTAACCGTATTATCCAACCGCATGTGAACTTCGAGACGTTCTCTCCACAACTCCCGTCAACCCAAAAAACACCGCCTTTTATTTACCCTTTTTTGCCGCACCTGATTTGCATAATGCAACCCTCACTTTCTTTCCCTCCGGACTCGCATGATGGCTGCTACACTCCGACCGAGAACAGAACAGATACTACACTTTTATCCCAGCCCGAAGGCCAAGAATCAGCAGTCTCTCTTCTTTTCTCGGTCACTATGCAACACCTGTCCTAGGGTGAGTACTCTTGCTTTGAGACACACAATCAGATATGTGTTTTTATATACAGTGAAATAGCATTGTCATAGTTAAGACTGTTGGATATTCATGAGTGAAACTTGGTAGACAAGTCAAGCTGGTTTATCTATACTAAATATGGTTGGATTTCAGAAAGGCTTGTGAATTTTATTAACGATTCCATGGGTGGTATTTGGGGGGGGTGACTTTTAAGGGGGGTACCTCATGTAGAATAGAAAAAAATAATCAAGTGTCTTCCTTCTCTTGCTAGTAGATATATAAGCGACATACAATCAGGTGGGTTTGTCGTACATACGGCGTGAAAAAGAGAAGGCGAGTCAGCGTTTTTGTTTATGTGTCTATGCAGCTCTAGAAAAAGGCTCTGTCTGCCAGGCCGTCCGGCTGTCTGTCACACTTCAGTTTGAAATATCATTTATCATTGGCATAGCTAAACGTGCACGTTGAGTGGACGTATCTTATATTAGATGTGTCCATTTAATCTCTATAAGAGGCTCTGTCTGTAGTTTGGTCCGTTACGCTTCAGTTTGAAACAGTATTACATCTCTATACGTCTGTCTGTCAATCTCTCATGCTTAACTTTGAAAATGGACGTTAGGTAATTGTGCAGTATAGTTGACGAGAGAAAAAGGAGTAAAAAAAAACAAACAAATCGACAGCAAATAACTGTTACCAAAGGGTATAAAATTTAATATTCTATCGACCTGTTAGTTTTAAACTTTTCAAAACTATTTCTAAGTTTTGTTATTTCAAAATTGTGTCGTTACTGTCACTTACCCGATTTTGTAAAAATAATAAAATGGTGTTGTATTTTTCTTTTTAAGTGATTGCTTATTTCAGGCATAAAAATACTTACTCTAATCCGACTGGAATCCACTCCCGGACTTAGGGTTAGTTATACCATAAGCCTATTTTGTTTTTAATATCATTTGAGTCTGAAATAAGTGATCACCAAGAAAGAAACCTTCGATGCCATTTTTGTTTGACAAAATCGGTTCAGTGAAAGTAACGGCACCAATGTTAAAATAACAAAATTTACAAATAGTTTCAAAAATTTTATGTCGATAAACTATTGAATTTTCTATCGTTTGGTAACAGTTATTTGTTGTCTATTTGTTTCTTTCACTCTTTTTTTCCTTGTTAACTATACTACACAATCGCTTATCAACGTTAATCAATGTTTTAGATGTGTTTCTGTATCTCTGTAAACATGCGCAAGGTGGCATGTTTAATGGGGTATATGGATTCATGCTACGGACGGCAGGCCTGCAATGTGAAAAATATTTAACTAAGAGAAGAGAGACCACCCAAGAAATGAGAAGTGACGGTGGTTAAGTGGATAACGACACGGACTGATGACCTGGATGTGCCAAGTTCGAATCCATTCGATTCCATAATACCACTTTCACGCAAGAATGCCAATAACAGAATCAAACGGGTCACCAAAGTTGTACCCTTCTGATTCATACGAATTTAATTTACTTTATCCAAGAAATGGGAAATATATCTGGCTCAGTTTAACCATCTAAATTTTTATTTCTCCACTTGGAAAAGTTATTGTCTCTCTAAAGAGGGACGAGGGGTTCATACTGAGAGATGAAACCTTTTAAAGTACTTGAAAAATTAATGTCCAGATATGAGACCATCTTAAGCAGTACTTTTTTTTGTGTTCATAGATAAACTGGCCCATGATTTTCAAGTGGGTGGCTCTGTGGTTTACCACCAAGGACACCAATATCTCTCTATATATTCCAGCAGAGACACAGAGGGAGTCAGTTGGGTTGGTCTGCTTCTGCCCTGGGCCCTAAGCTAATCGATTGTGTTCGGTTGGAAGATGTTTGTCTTAATTTGCTGTAGAAAAAAAAACGAGTATTATTTTAAGATCTCTCAGAATAAAACATTGTTACTTGTTTTAAACTAGAGTTGTCATTTGGTTTGGAGCAAGAATTCTTTCATTGCAACACTGACCGAGACCACGCGATTGACACTAAGACCAGTGTTGGAATCTAGCATGGAATTCAGACGTAGACAACAAGTGGACGATCACAGCCTGTGTAGTGAACACACAGAGACGCACATTCATATCTCTATAAAATACTCTAGATGTCAGGCCGCCCATTGGTCTGTCACACTTCAGTTTGAAATAGCATTTTATATTTTCAATTTAAAATAGAATTTTTATCACGAAGCACATTTTATTTTTAGAAACTCTGTCGATCAGTCGATCTATTCTGATTAAGTTTAAATACTCTTCTTATATACGTCCATACATCTATCTGTCTATCAATCTGTCACACTTAACTTTGAAATAATTTTTTTTTTACTAATGAGTCACTACTTACCAAGGTCAAAAGCCACTCAAGGATAAAGGTTAAAGAAATGGCATGGATTGTCAGTTGAAATGATGAAGAATATTATGAGAAGATTGAAACTGATGAATGGAATGAACAGAATTGGATTAGGTATGAGGACGGTTTATGACGAGTATTTGTTGCCATTGGATTTGAAGACAACCATGTTGTAGTCTGCAGGCAAAAAAATCTATGTTCCATTGATGGGAAGTTCTTGGAAAGAAACTCTGTTCATGTAAATTTCGTTTTACACTAGGCACACAGAGGAAGAAAGGAAAATTATTTGCAGTGGAGGTAGAAAGACGAGTTCTTGCTGTGTATGTCTTGCAAGGGGGAACCAGAGATTGAAGCTCAGTCAAGCACTTTGTTTCCATAGAAAAAACAATAGAGTAGAAAAAGACTAGCAACGTCTCTTTTGTGAGAAAAGAGGCTGAAGGGAAGAGAAGAAGAAGAGGCTGAAGGGAAGAGAAGAAGAAGAGGCTGAAGGGAAGAGAAGAAGAAGAGGCTGAAGAGAAGAGAAGAAGAGATCATCCTCTTCCGAGATTGTGAAGGCAATTTTGTACTCTGGCAAGAAAGGTTGCTCTGATGGCACTTCCCAAGATGTGGCAACAGTACTCCATTGTTATTCGTGTTTTAATTTTAGATGCGTCCACACATATGATACCCTGTCGTCCAACCGGACAGTCGCTCCGTTTATCTGTCTGGCTGTCTGTCTGTCACGCAGACCGAAATATCATTTTCATTAGTAGGTATTTACCTTCCTACAATCGGGGGAACATATGACACAAGGTCGGATGGTTGGGATTGAAAAGCCAGCACACAAGAGGTGTGTGCATTCTGGCTGACAAAAAATGCCTGAGCAGTCCCGTTCGCACCTCAGGTAATTGGTAATAAACTAACTCCTTCTGAAAGAGAGAAGATAAAGCCTGGGAGGATGAACCTCCCAGAATTGCACAGAAACATACCTCAGCCAGACAGATGCAAGATTATCATCTACTCAGAAATGACCGATTGTCGTGGACGTATCGTTGATTTGCTACGAACACAACCTAAGCTAAGTATTTCATCAGTAAATGCTCAAATTCAATGAATGCATTTTAAGAATGTCTTTTCTTTTCTTTTCTTTTTACAAAATTGTGACTTAAAGCCACGCTATCTTCTACAACGGATTGGTTCGAGTCAGTTTGGAGAGCTGAAGAATAATACTGTGTCTTAATCGATACATGACTATTCCTCAGACTTAACTTGCTCTCCGGTACAAATCCAGCAAAATCCATTGTCGGAATTAAGGAAAATTTGTTGCTTGCGTGTGTTTCGTCTTTTCAAGAATAGATTAGAACAAGATTAGGAAGACGTGACTGGGAATAAACTTGCAACGTCCGAGATTATGAACGGAACGTAGAAGCGTTTGCCGCTTTAAAAGATGCTTAAGAATAACTGCAGTCGCTGCAAAAAGTCTCATACAGAAGATTAGTGCATTGCTTGCGCGCTATTAAGCTGCGAGAACAAGACATGCAGATGCAACAATAACAAAATCTGATCGAACGAGTTCGATTGAACAAAATCGATGGCTTTTGCCTATTGATCCTTTTATTTCTTTTGATTTGTTGCTTCCCTTTCAGAAATAGCTAGAAGTGACGTACTCAGTCTGTCCTGTTCTCTTGTGTGACAGCATTCGGCCGGCATGGGTTGAGCCAGCTCTGAGTGAATTTTCAATATTAGGGTTAGGTACCTTCTCCACAAAAACTCCTCTTGCTTCCAACACGGCAGGGAACTTTTCCTTTTTCCTCTGTCTACCTAAAGTCAAACGGAACTTCCATGAACAAAGTTTCTTTCCAAGAACTTCCACCCTATGGTACACGTTACTGCAAGAATGTTTCCATACAGACTACAACATAGTCGTTTTCAAGTCCAATATTAACAAATATCTGTTGATTCGTCCTGTGAATTAATCATAGTTCGGAATCCTTTCATAGAACTATTCCATCATCCAACTGAAAATCTTTCTAACTCTTCAAGTGGCTTTTGGTCTTGGTAAGTGGTGAACAATTGGTATAAAAAAAAAGTCATGGTTTCATCGCCGACTGCCAAAGACACGCGGACCAGCTACAACTTCCAAGTCAGCCTTGACCGTTGCAAGCAACATCCTCGGTTTATTCCCCCCCCCTTCCTTTTGTGCCATCCTGGTAACAACAGACAGAAAAACTAGACACTCTCTTGGATTTTGTCTACAAGACAATGCAGACGTGTTTCGAAGGACTTCTTCCCCCCCCCCACGACGAGCAGGTTAGAGGACGACTAATACTGTAAAATAAACAAAAAGCAAACTACAAAAAAATGATTAAAACCCAAAACAATATTGCTTTGTGAATCAGGTCGGTTGGAGAATGATGAAAGGCGTGGTCAAACCAACAGAGGCTCTTGGTTAGAAGGGTTTTATTCAGGTCTGGGGATCCAGCATCTCAAGTGGATCGTGATGTTGGGGATGCGGTCAGGGATATGAAGCTTGTGGACATTTGATCTGTTTTTAATGTAAACAATAAATCCACAAAAAGATCAGAAATAACTTGTCCAAGATGTCCTGTAACCTGTTTCTATGAGTTAGGGTCATAGCATGGCGTTCTATACTACAGGGTACCTCGATTGTGCAACGAAGAAGCACCACATGGTGTGACATAAGTTGGTGTCCACATCAATTTGCCAAGAGGTTAATTTTTGTCCACCATTAACAAAAAGAATAGTTCCAGTTCATCACCGGAGCTGGTGCTTGCGTGATTGCAAGAGTTAGGAGTGAATGGAATTAGTTCTGGGAACTTCTATTATTACGAACCAACAGAGCGTTAATACTGTTGATCAAGGAAAAGGTCTATCAGGCATGTGTACACAGTGTGTTGATGTATAGAAGTGTTGAGAGCATACGTTGAATGGAGAGAAATGATTATGAGAATCATACGATGGATGTGTAATGTGAGTCTTAAAGACAAGCTTAGTTCTGATGACCTCAGAGGAAGATTATATCTGGACGGTATAAGGAGATGTGTGCAGAATAAAAGACTTCGATGGTATGGCCACGTTGAAAGAATGGATGATAGTGACTGGCTTAATAGATGTAGAATAGTTGATTAACAAAAGGAATGATTCCAGTTCATTACAGTTACAAAAGCACCAATAAAAATGAGAGAAATAAATTTACTATAAACCACAGCAAAGTTGAACCATTAATTTGAGTCAAAGATCCCAAGAAAACCAAAAACTGGGAACACCAAAGGCAAATAGGTCCTGGCCAAACAGAAATCAGCCATCATCCACATGGAACCAATACGCAAACTGGTTTGTGAAAACAAAAAATTCAACAATATACAAAATTTTCTGGGAATTTTCTATTGAAAGAAATCTGCCTCTGACTTGGATCAGAATCTGCTTTAAGTAACTGCAAACCTTGCTCCTCTCTGTTTTAACCAATTTGTCCTGTCCTGTGGCGGCATTCGCCCAGGGTAGGTTAAGTCAGCTCTAAGTGAATTTGCAGTGTTGTGAGTCAAGGCCTCTTATCTACGTCTGTCTAATAGTGATGGGACGATTCAAATATTTTTCCAATTCCATAGCAATAACCGATTTCGATTCCGATTCTAAAATCTGCTAAAAAGGTAGAATTTCACTTTTTTATGGTGATGGGATGGATTTAGCGGAAAGTCCTCATCTACTTTTAAATGTAGATATATTTTTCTTTTTAATTAGACAAACTTCTTAATGTTTTCCATTTGTGTATTGTATCCAAGAGTTTAATAAACTTAGTGTGAGATTTTCATGCACATTTTTCACTTGTGCCATTTTTCTTATTCATCCACTCGTGCCATTTTTACTTGTGCTATTTTTTCCTGGTGCCATTTTTATCTAAATTCGTTATTATGATTTATAGATTGGTAGTTTGAAATGAATAAATATTTATCATTTTATCACCAGTACCAGCAAAGGAAAATTTTGTTTTGAACCAACAAAAATGAAAAGAATCGTTTTTGGAATCGTAAAATTTTTCCGATTCGGATACCGATTCCGCTACCCCAAAAACTTCTGATTCTTCTGATTCCGATTGATCATCTCAACTGTTTCTAGCTGACTTCATAAGCCATCATCCGTTTGGAAAGAACGCACAATCATACACAAAATGTCCTGTCAAAAAAAAATAGGACAATAATATACAAAAATTGACTACTTATCTCTCGTCATTTTCACAAAGTTTCGGCTGATTTAATTCCCGATCATCGTTTTTCGAATTCGTGCATTTTTCTGTCAAATTCTGGAACCTATACAGAATTTCGAGCTGAACCGTTTATTTAATCCACGGGGGTAGATTGTTCTCATTCTGTCAGTCATGATTGGGTAGAAGTGTTAATTTTGATGTTATTCTTTTTTATTGCCGCATTAAATCAACTGCCCGTTTAATGTCAGTATCATAACAGTATGAAATCAACAAACAACTAGGATGATTGACGTCATCAGATTTGTAACCGCGTTTGCATGTTGATAAATTTTCAACCGGAAGTTGGTTGTTGGGTTGTTATGGCATGCCTACCATCGTTGAATCGTTTTATGCCGAGACCGTTTGTATATCTTTTAAATTTTACAAAAAAGTTCACAGTATAGCAAATTTTCTTTATAAAATAAGATGTGGCACAAGGCCGAAATTGGGTGCGCTGGGATGAGGTTGGCTGTCGTCCTCTTAGTCTATTCTCTAAACTAGTTTCAGTCACCAAAATACCACATTCATCCTATGGATAAAACCTACTTAATATTATCCCGAATGGTTTGACGTTTTTTTATTTACAAAAAAGTATATGTACAAATTGATCGTGGGGTTGCTAAGGGACAACAGAGATTGCTGAAAAATAAGATGCCAAGTGTGGGGGTTAAACCGTGGCTCATTTTATGTTGCGTATACAATTTTAAACAATTGGTTTGTTGCAGATTCATTTGTTTTATAGGCGTATATTTTGTAAACAAATACTCTTTGGAAGTCATTTCTTAATTTGAAGCAAGATTTTTATAGGCCGGATGTCCTTCCTGACGCTTACACAGTGAAGTGATGGGGACCAGTGCTTTTATTGAGACACCATCTTTAGTTGATTGTCTACCAAGGCTAAAGATCGCTTCACCTATCCTTTTGTTTTTAAAATTTTGCTGACATGTGTTGGACGGCTTTTAGAAATTTCCAAAGCAACCCATATCCAGCTAGGTCATTATTTAAACTACATAACCTGAAATGCGCCAGATTTTCTTTGGAAATCGTTTCCTTAGTCGAGGCAGCATTTTTATAGGCTAGATGCCCTTCCTGACGCCAACCCAGTGAGGTGATGGGGACCAGTGCTTTTATTGAGACACCATCTCAAGGTGATTACCTACCAAGGCTAAAGAGCGTTTCATCTCCCCTTTTGAGTTTTAAAGAAAATTGTTTTTCTATTAAAAGAAAATGGAATTATTAACTGGTTTTGTGCACCTGCTAGGGAATATACCAACAGGTTTAAAGAATGGATGAGGGTTCTTGGGTTATTAGATGTAGAACAGTTGAGGTAGCAGGGTCAGTGCACAGGGGAAGGCCAAGGAAAACATGGGAGGAAGTGATAAGAATGAACTCGAGAGAAAGAGGGATAAGTAAAGACCTGATCAGAGATAGGGTCGGAAGTTAATTTCTTAAAGCCGTCTAACGTTAAACCGATGATGATGATGATGATGATGATGATGATGATGATGATGATGATGATGATGATGATGATGATGATTAAACGATAGTCTCTATCTAACCTATAGATGGGACCCTAATAAATAATATCACTCCGGGTTAGAATGGACCTGTGAGTAGTGTCAAGTAAGGGGTGAGTGTACACCCTCCGAAGCTCTCAAATTGGGGCTTCACCACTGAATGCAGTTTTGTGTCATACCCAGGAGAGCTTGAGTAGTTGATAGGGTTGGGAAGTAGGGTAGACAGAAAGAAACGGATAGAAAGATGAGGTGAGATAGAGGCGAATACCTTGCCTAAGGGTGTCTAAAACAGTTTGGTGTTGTGACCGGGTTAAGTTCTATTTAACCCATGGATGAGACCCTGACAGGTACTACCACTCCTCCAGGTCAGAGTGGACCTAGGAGTAATGGTAAGAAAAAGGTGATTTAAAATTTTCCAAAAGCTCCCAAATTGGAGCCTCACCACTGGATGCACTTTAAGGTCATAAACGGACAGTGACATGCAGGGAGGTTGGGACATGGGACGGCATCTAAATTAGTGAGGGAGCATCCAATCATATTCAAACTATCTCCCTTTCTCATAATATTTCTCAGTACTAGGACTTATACTTGAGTCTTTGAGACATACAATCAAAGAGTTGCCCTCGGGAATCACCAGGGTATCACCAGACTCCTGCACGCCACTCTACTCAGGAGCCTAGAAATTGACAACCATTTTTATCGAATACACATTCAACACACAAGTCTTCAACTTATAAAGTTCTTTTATTATGAAAACATATTCGGTTTAACGTCTGTTTTACATGCTGGCATGCGTTGGATAGCTTTAAAAAATTGACTTCCAAACTAACCTATCTCTGACCAGGTCTTTATTTATCCCTCTTTCTCTTAAGTCCATTCTTATCACTTTCTCCCATGTTTTCCTTGGCCTTCTTACCCTGTCAACCGAACCTGCTACCTCAACGGTTCTACATTTTCTAACCAAAGAACTTGCATGAGACCATACCATCAAAATCCCCTATTCTGCACACATCTCCCTCCTATACTGTCCAGATTTTATCTTCTTCTGAGATCATCAGATCTAAGTCTGTCTTTAAAACTCATATTACCCATCAATTGTATCATTCTCATATAATTTTTCTCCATGCAACGCATTTCCTCAAACCTCACTGGCCTGGTTTCACTTCCATTCATCATCACACTGCATACACATAGACTGCATAGACCATTCTCTTGGTCGACAGTGTAATGCTCTGCTGGTTAGTAATGGCAGAAGTTTCCTGAATTTACTCCATCCACTCCTAACCCTTGAAATCACACTAGCACCTGCTCCACCTTGTGCTCCAATTGCATCACCTAGGTAACAAACTTTGTAACAACCTCAATAGCTTTGCCATCCAGATATACTTTCTCCAGATCTGAGTTTTCATCCATCTCCATTGTGTTACACTTCGTTGCACACAAACTGGTTATCATCTCTCAACATACAAAACTTACAGAGAAAATAAGAAAACCGTTGTTTTGTCGCCTCTACTGTAGCTGATATGGAAGCCATTTTTATAAATCTCCGTTGTTAATTACTTTGTAGGAAAACAAAGGAAAGTTAAACATGGAAAATAAGCCTAACCCTAACCCTTGAAACCGTGTAACTCGTTAAAGAAACACAAACAAGTGGGACAGCCTACCAGAGGAGGTTATGACGATGCCTACCAGCTTTAAAGTCGCCTTGGACAGATATTCAGACTTTATTTGTTTGTTAGATGAATCGGATTTCTGCATAGAACTTATAAAGATGGCACCTCAGGATTGTCTGATCTACATGAAGTCATCCTCTTTGGTTGCAGCTATTCATTAAAACTTTCAAGATTGCAGGTTTTTACCCCTGGGCCTATACTTTTTATTCCAGCTAGCTAGACACATACCACGACCTATACCTTATATTCCAGCTAGCTAGACACATACCACGGCTTATACCTTATATTCCAGCTGGCTAAATACATACCACAACCTATACCTTTTATTCGAGGTAGCTAGACACATACCACAACCTATACCTTTTATTCCAGTAAGCTAGATACATACTATGGCCTATACATTTGATTCAAGCTGGCTAAATACATATCACGGCTTATACCTATTATTCCAGCTATTATACCACGGCCTATACTTCTTATTCAAGCTAACTAGAAACATACCGTGGCTTATACCTTTTATTCCAGCTAGCTTGGCACATACTATGGCCTATACTTTTTCTTCCAGCTAGCTAGATACATACCATAACCAAAACTTATTTATTCCAGCTAGCTACACACATACCACGACCTATACCTTTTATTCTTGCTAGCTAGATACATACCACGGCCGCGTACCAAAACTGAACAATATCGATTTAGGACAGGACATATACAACGATGATGACAAACTTCTCATGCTGCTTCACTGATAATCACCCAAGCACATATGGTCTGTTACACTCATGGCACTGAGCCACCTTATTGGTTCACACTTGACCAATTTCAGCTCGGCATAACAACTCTTGGTACACAGAAAATAGTTTGTGACTGCTACAATTAGGTATAGTTTTTATTTTAATTTATATACAGATACATATATACTTATTTACCCGTCCTATATCTGGGTGGCAAAGTTTTCATGGAATGGGAACACGAACAATCGGATAATGGGTGAACTATCAGCTAGCAGTCGTTTCTGTGGTCCTAGTCAGCTTTCCTTGACTCGTCTCTTATTGCATCACTCTTCTACTCTCACTCTAATGCATCCCTGGTGCATTGTATTACTCATTTGAAAATCAGCCGTTGATTCCTGAACTCACAGGGGTCAACATCTATTCATATTCAAGTCAGACATGAAAAAAACTGGAAATATTAAAAAAAACTAAATAAAATATATTTACATTTAACTCAGACAGAAAAATAAAACAATTTTTTTTTACTGATGGGACACCTCTTATCAAGGCCTGGGAGCCACTCAAGGATAAGAATTAAAAAGATTGTCAGTTGGACGATGATCGCCACCATAAGATGGTTGGAAGCAGTGGGTGGAATGGACAGAAGATTACTTAAGAGGATTTGATTATCCAAGAGGACGGCTCAACAAATATTTGTTTACATTAGACTTGAAGACGACCATGTTGTAGTCGGCTGGGAAGAAGCTTTGTGTTATTTTGTTCTGGAAAATAAATTTTGTTCATGGAAGCTAAAGTACTGAGAGAAAGGTTAGTTCTTTGTTATTGCTATAACTAGGCGAATTCTTGCAGTTAATGTTTTACAGGAGGGGGTTTCAGGGATTGGAGCTGAGTCGAGCACCTACCATGAACATAATGATAGAGTAGAGAGAGACTAACAACGTCTCTTCTGTGTGAAAGAGTCCGTAGGGTAGAAAAGAGATTATTCCCCATTAGGTTACAAAGTCGTTTTTTTACTCTGTCAAGGCAAAAGAGAGAGTGCTCTGAGCGGTGGCTCCCAAGATATGGCAGCACCCTGAGGATATACCTGGCTCTTTCAGAGGTAGAGGATTGCATTAGAAGTGAGGTACCTTCTCTGAAGTGAGACGGGGAATTCCAGTAAGACACTGAGCACTATTATGACGTTGGACAGAAAAAGATCAATTTATATTCAAGTTGGACACTAAAACTGTTTATAAGGAAGGCAATCAGTCCAATCCACCCATACTCAAGTTCAAGCGAGACGTTAACATTTATTTTATATTTAAATCCGATGGTATTCAAGTCAAACAGCTTCTCACAAAGGAGATGTTGCTGCTCTTTTTCTGCTCTATTATTGTTTCCGTGAGGGATGCTCGACTGAGCTTCAATCTCTGGTTCCTCCTTGTGAGACCTAACAGCAAGAACTCGTCTTTTTACCACAACTGCAAAGAACTTTCTTTTCTTCCTCTACGTGCCTAACATCAGACGGAGTTTCCATGATCAGAGTTTCTTTCCAAGAACATTACCACGGGAATGCTTCAATGCAGGCTACAACATGTGCATCTTCAAATCTAATGTTAACAAATATTTATCATAAACCGTTCCCATAAGTAATCAACTTTTGTTCATTTCATTCATCATTTTTAATCCTCTCATAATATTCTTCATCATTCAAATGACAATCTATCGATCTCATTAACCTTTATCCTCGAGTCGGTAACTCATTAGTAAAAAGAAAACCAGCAATAGTCATTACTAGCTCTACCTATCTGGCGTTACCCAAGAAGTAACTCTATATGAACGAATACAGAGTTACGCCCCTTTTTTTAGATGGCGACCATTTGAAAATAATTCCGACTAGGCCAAAATATTTTCTGGAAGGAATTAAATCAAATTACACTTTATTCTTCTTAACAACATGTTTCAACGATCCACAAGAAAAACTGATAAACCTGAATTACTAATTGATTTTGTAGGAAAAAAGCTATCGATGACAAAGAAAACCGATAAAAAGACTGACTTTACTTTATATATTAGATTATAAAACAAAAAAGTAAAATCTGTCTATATTGAAGTCAGACAGTAACATCTGTTTATATTCAAGTTAGGAAATAGCATCTTTTTATATTCAAGTCAAACAATTACAATTTTAATATAGAAGTCAGACAGTAAAATATATTGATATTCAAGTCAGACAATAACATCTGTTTATATTTAAGTTGGACAAAAACATCTACTTATATTCAAGTCAGACAGTTAAATCTATTTAAGTAAGTAAGACGGTAACATCTGTTTATATTCAAATAAGACAGTAAAATCTATTTATATTTAACAATTATTTATATTACAGTCAGACAGTAAAATTTATTTATATTTAAGTCGGACAATAACAATTATTTATATTTAAGTCAGACAATAACAATTATTTATATTTAAGTCAGACAATAACAATTATTTATATTTAAGTCAGACAGTAAAATTTATTTATATTTAAGTCAGACAGTAAAATCTATTTATATTTAAGTAAGACAATAACAATTATTTATATTTAAGTCAGACAATAACAATTATTTATATTCAAGTCAGACAGTAAAATTTATTTATATTTAAGTCAGACAGTAAAATCTATTTATATTCAAGTAAGACAGTAACATTTACTTATACACAAGTCAGACAGTAAAATCTATTGCGATTCAAATCAGACAATAACAACTATTTATACTTAAGTCTGACAGTAAAATCTATTTATATTCACATCAGACAGTAACAATTATATTACAGTCGGACAGTAAAATCTATTTATAGTTGAGTCAGACAGTAACATCTGTTTGTATTCAAGTCAGACAGTAACATCTATTTATATTCAAGTCAGACAATAACATCTATTTATATTCAAGTCAGACAATAACATCTGTTTATATTCAAGTCAGACAATAACATCTATTTATATTCAAGTCAGACAATAACATCTGTTTATATTCAAGTCAGATGGTAACATCTATTGATATTTAAGTTAAACAGTAAAATCTATTTATACTCAAGTCAGACAATAATATCTATTTATGTTCAAGTCAGATAATAACATCTATTTATATTCAAGTAAAAAATAGCATCTATTTATATTCAAGTAAAAAATAGCATCTATTTATATTCAAGTAAAAAATAGCATCTATTTATATTCAAGTAAAAAATAGCATCTATTTATATTCAAGTAAAAAATAGCATCTATTTATATTCAAGTTAAAAATAGCATCTATTTATATTTAAGTAAAAAATAGCATCTATTTATATTCAAGTAAAAAATAGCATCTATTTATATTCAAGTAAAAAATAGCATCTATTTATATTCAAGTAAAAAATAGCATCTATTTATATTCAAGTAAAAAATAGCATCTATTTATATTCAAGTAAAAAATAGCATCTATTTATATTCAAGTAAAAAATAGCATCTATTTATATTCAAGTAAAAAATAGCATCTATTTATATTCAAGTAAAAAATAGCATCTATTTATATTCAAGTAAAAAATAGCACCTATTTATATTCAAGTCGGACAATAGTATCTGTTTATATTTGAGTGTGACAAGTGAAGAAAGATGTTATTAAAGCATTTTGAATTCTCAAGACAAAACCCCAAACATTGAATGATGTCTTGACCCAACCTGTTCCACTTCTACCCGTTGGGCCATTGTGTCAATCTCGTGACTTTCTATAAAACACAGACATCTCCGCTAGCTGCCCATTTACACCTTACGCTGGTTGTTCTTCTGATCACAAGTGTAGCCACGAGCTTTAGAAAAACATAGGCAGAAAATTAGGACCTCGGACACTTTTTTAAGGACCTGAACATCTAATTATCACCCCCGCTGCAACCACTGTTCATCGCCGTTCATTGTGTTGTCTTTTTCCGAATGTGTCCTCGTCAGTGGTTAACTCAAATATTTGTACCAGGCTACGACTACCTGTGGTATGTGGGTTCTCACACAAAAATGGTTTCCTTTTATTTAGGTAGTTGGATTGAGAGAGAGAGAGAGAGAGAGAGAGGGAGAGAGAGAGAGAGAGAGAAAGAGTCGCCAGGAGGTGGTGATATGCAAGTTTCCATTTGACCATTCAGTGATTTTTCGTTCCCGTGTCATGTCACCACATAATATCGAGCTCAGCTAAAGTGACCACTGCCCTTTTTTGCGACGGTCGATTCTTTTACTGCTAGAAATGAATGGATTTTACACGTACAAGATAGACCGCAAATGCTGAGAAGATTTTTTGACAAATTTTGAAGCCGCCAATATTTTTTCTTTCTCACCTGGTCAGAGGAAAGATAGATTTCTTGCCAAGCAACCAAGGATTTTACACTTTGAACAGAGACTCCTTGTAGAATAAGGTAAAATTATTTCACCTTGTTCTGGAAGCATAGATTTTCTTCTTCGTGGTAAGATATGATCATTAATCTTTAAAAAGTGGATATTAACACTCATATTATCTGTTTTAACACTACGATCATTGTTTTTTACAATTTGAACCGACACTCCTTATAGAATAAGGTAAGTATTTTCACCTTATTCTCAAATCATAGATGTTGTTGTTGTTGTTGTTATTTTCTTTTTCTTTTCCTCCTCCTCCTCCTACTTCATCCTCCTCCTCCTTCATTCTTTTTATCCTTCTTCTGTTCTACCTCCTCCTCCTCTTCCTCCTCCTCCTCCTCCTTCTTCTTCTTCTTCTTCTTCTTCTTCTTCTTCTTCTTCTTCTTCTTCTTCTCTCTCCTCCTTCTCCTCACCCTCCTCCTTCTTTTCTTCTTCTTCTCAGTTGCAAGGTTAACTAATTTGCATATTTGTTTTGAAAAAGAACATTTTATTACTTAACTATTATTTGTTATCGTTTTTAATTCAATGATTGTTTTGATTTTAATATAAGCAATAGTTCTGTTTCACAATATAGTTTTATTTTCTGAACAAATATTTAGCATTTGTTTTCAAATTATCTTTTCTTTAGAATGTTCCTTTCTTTAGACGGATCGACTTGATTTTCAACAAGTTGCGATCTATTTCTAAATTGCAAGTGAAAACGCAAATCGATTTCTTCTTTCTTTTCCTTTCTTTACTGTCACATTTAAAAGATAAACAAATTTATATCGAAATGACCAAAAATGTTAATGTTTATTCTACCGCTCCAGATGCAATCCTCTACCTACCTGTATAAGAGCCAGAAACGTCCTAAGATGGGGAGGTACTGTTGCCACATCTGGGGAGGTGCCGCCCGGAGCACTCTCTTCTGCCTTGACAGAGTACAAAACCGACTTCGAAATCTAGTGGCCGATGTCCACTTCTCCTCCTTACTATTTCTTTTCTCACAGAAGAGACATTGCTAGTCTCTCTCTACTCTATCTTTATTTTCATGGTAGGTGCTCGACTGAGCTCCAATCCCTGAACCCCCCTGTAAAACATTCACAGCAAGAACTCGTCTAGCTACAACCACTGTAAAAAAATTCCTTTTTTCCTCTGTGTACCTGGAGCTAAACAGAACTTTCATGAACAGAGTCTCTTTCCAATAACTGTCCATCTGTGGAACACAATACCATGGGGCTGCTTCCCAGCTGACTACAGTATAGTCAGGACCGGCGGGACAGTTATAAAAGTGGCAGGGCTCTCCTAAAAAGTGAGGGGGGCCAGTTAAACACATGCATATATAACTTCATTATTGATGACCGTAAAGTGGGGGGGGGGCCAAGTAAAAAAGTGGGTGGGCTTGAGCCCCTCTCCCTGCCCCCCCCCCCCCATGATAGTTGTTTTCATGTCTAATGTTAACAAACTTTTGTTAAGCCATCCCTTCAAGTAATCAAATTC